>JAJJWW010017180.1:0-418794 GCA_023531295.1 Papaver armeniacum
AAAACTGGTATTATGGCCGGAAATTGGCCGGAAAATGATAGGAACTCAG
This sequence comes from Papaver armeniacum, assembly GCA_023531295.1. Lineage (NCBI taxonomy): Eukaryota > Viridiplantae > Streptophyta > Magnoliopsida > Ranunculales > Papaveraceae > Papaver > Papaver armeniacum. Next base: position 50 of record JAJJWW010017180.1, read on the forward strand.
GTGACCGGCAAAGTCCACCCGGTCACCGGTCAAATTCAGTCAACCCGGTCAAAGGTCACTGAGTCAACTCGGTGATGTCATGAGTCAGAGCCGGGTCAGAATCAGAGTCAGCTATCTAACCAGCTGAATGGGCTGAGTCGCATCAGGCCAAAGCCATCTTGCGAAGGCCATAGCCCATATTGCACATCCTAGTCTTGTGCTGCACCATCAGTGCGCTTCAGCCACATTCCACTTGCGATAAAATCTTGCATTCAATTCCAGCTGCTACAACTCTCAAACCATTTCATTCTCCACAAAACACATAGCACCAACATTATCATATCTCTTCAGCTCAATGGATACACAAGTTCTATCATTCAATCACCATCTTACAGCTTCATAACTTCTCTTTCTGCACTTTCTTGTTCTCTACATCCTTATCCCAACACCACCATTCCTTAAGCTCATCTGATAGAGATGAGTCTAGCCCCAGCACTACCACCTGCGAGTCAGGTTTAACAACATCGTTTTCTGCAGCAGCTTCAGTTCATCTCTGCCTAAGAATCCTCCATTTTTCAATTCACAGCTCCATAATCTCCAGCTGCAGCTCAGTTTTAACGTGCTCAGTTCACGTGCAATTTCATAACCCCACCGGCAACTGCATCAACAGCTCGTATTCATTCACCGGATCAGTTCAACTGTCATGTAAGCTCATCCAGCTACTTCCATTGCATATCAACACAACTGCAATACATACACACAAACCCACTGCAGTTACTGGTAGGCCTTAGGATGTGTATAAATTTAAGCCTACTTGTAATAAACCGCAAGTGCACGGCGTCTATCGGAGACGCGACAAGTACGGGTCGATCCACAGAGACGAGGGGGTGCTTATGTTGATCTAAGGTTTGCCTAAACTGAATTCAGGTGAGTGACAAGGTAACAGCAGATGGTGTAGTTGCCGATACGGCTGAGTTGAATGTTATGACAGTGGAATAAAATGAAATACAAATAGTGCAAATAAAAGGGTGTTGAGTTATCAATTCCACCACTAACTCATGTTATGTGTCAACTAGTTGGAAGCTTCTTATTCCTATGGCAGACAAGGGTAGTGTGTCAATTCTACCACCTATCTAAGGAGTTTCTCCTAGTAATAACTCAAATAACAGCTAAGGCACTAACCCAGAGCACTAGCTGTCTAATTAAGCACAACTAGTCAAAGGGATTAGCATTTGTATCTAAAGCTTGAGCTGAAGCATTGCCAATGCAATTTTAGCCTAACTACAATGCATACTTGGCATGCACTGTGAGAGAAGAACAATGGGTGCTGATAGGTGTAGAATACACCTAATTTACTATCTAGTAGTTTATGCTTTCTTTGCTATTTTTCTTGTAAATTATGTATTTTACGCTTGTTTTGAGTTTTATAGCTACTTTGGAGTCGCACGGAGGAAAAGAAGAAGAAATCACCCAATTTGAGCCAAAAGGGCAAAAAGGTCATTTTACAGGCGATTGATATATGGAGCCCAGTTTAGGTTAAGGGGCATCTTTATTTTGGAGGATTATTAAAGATTTAATTAGCCGTGGTTAAGGGGTCGCTTGAACCGGCTAGCCCTTATCAAAAGTAACATCTTGTTAAGGGCACCATCCGGGGTGGCTCTTATTTGGGGTGCAACTAGTCGTCCCATTTAAGGCTTTAGCTAGGTCGAAGAAATCATTTCTTCTTCTTCCTCAATCATTCTACATCTGGGAAAGCAGCGCAGCTGCTGTAATAAATTCGATTGAAACCAAGAACAGATTGGAAAATTGATGAATCTGTGGTAGTGGATCGAGTTAGTTGCCAACGTGACTGAAATAGAAGAATGAAGAAAGGGTTAATGTGTATGAAGTGAGCTGTGAGGTGATTGAGATTTGAAGACCCTGATGCTGTTGATTGTTGGATAATGAGATGGGGTCTGGGAATGGATCGATGTTGATGAAGCTGAAACGGAGATGGGGATTGAACCAGAAACTTAATCAAAGCAATTAAGGGAATGGGTCGTGTTGAACAAATGAAGGAGATTGAGTTAGGTTTGTTGTATGTCGTGAACGATTGAGGGTTTATTTGAGCTTTCTGGGAAGAATAAAAGATGAGTTTTGTTGGGATTAGAAGGAATGCAATTTAAGCTCGTGAGTTTGGGGACCGGTGGCTGTTTGAGCCAAGAAGTGATGCTGTTGATGAATTGAGAAGGTGAATCTGCTGGTGAGCTGAGCCTCTGTTAATTGCAAGCAGAGAAGGAGTTGCTGCCGCTGGTGCTGTTGGTGGTCTCTGAAATAATGATGAAGCTGTTGCCGTTGCCAGATTATAAATGGAAGAATCTGGTGATTGTCGACAGAATGGGAGTTGTGGTTCTGGTGGAGTGCTGGTAATACAGAGGTGGAGCATATGAGTGTCATGGAAGAGCAGGTTGTGGCAGTGCAAGTGATTATTGTGCTGTTGCAAGGTTAAACGAAATGAGTCCGCGGGATGGTGGCTTGAGATGGGTAATGCAAAGTTATGATCTATGGGTTAATTTGTTGCTTCCGGTGGTGATATAATGACTTGGAGCTATAGGCAGAAATGAGAATGGAGGTGAACTTGGATTACAAAGGCAGGGGTTGTGGCATTAAGGCGTAGAGTTGCAATTGCGGTGGAATGGCAAGGATTGATTTGGCCCGGGAGAGATGATGTGGTGATTTTGCAATGGCTTTGAGCCGAAACATATAGGGCCAAGAATGCAGCCGAGATGGTATTGCAGCTTAAGGACTGGTGGAGAGAATGGTTTGAGCTGGTATTGACACTGCAAGATTGAGACTGGTGGTTCTGTAATGAGGTTGTTGGTGGATAAAGTGAGCTGCAATGATGTGTTAAAGGCAGGGAAGAAGCTGGTGCTGTTGAAGTTCTGATTCTCCAAAGAATGATGCTGATGATGGTATTGGATGTCACAGAGGTTGCACTAATGGTTTGTGATGGCTTTGAAGAGTGGCAGCTCAGATGGAATGGAACTGCAGATGCTGGTTTTGCAAGTACAGGAGGAAGGGCCATCATGGCTGGATTCCCAGCTGAAATGCAATGATGGTGCAGCACAGTTCAGGCCAGTGCAAAAGCCCAGGCCACTCAGCCCATCCAGCTGAGTAAAGATGATTCAGACCCTGACTCGCCTGACTCGGTCGATTTGACCCGAGTTGACTCAGCTGACTCCACTTCCCTTTGACTCTTTGACTGGCGATTGACCGTTAGTTTGACCCGTTTGACCGTTAGTCCTAACGGTGGATTGACGGAATATTCCGTCGAATATTCTCTTGACGGAGAAATTTTCAGGTGGCCGGCGGCGACTTATTCCGGCCTGATTCCGGCCACAATCCCAGTTTTCCGGCGAGCCAAAAAAATTTCCAAAATTTTCTATGGACTTCTCTCATGGGTGTGAAGACTTGGGCTTGGAATTGGATGGAGAATTGGACTCAAATTTGGAAAGAGAAGGTGGAAGAGTTGAGAAACGCTTGGATTTGGAAATTGAATTGCAAAAGAAAAAGGATTCTATTCCTTGGAAGATTTGGAGAATATTGAAGCCTATAAATAGAGAAGTTTTCTACAACTTCTACATCTCTACATATCTTATATACCTCTTTTACACACATCTCTACACACACAACACTTTTCTTTTCTTATTATTTGTGTGAACTCTTTAACATGAGTAGTTAATTTTATTGATTGAGGATGAATTCCTAGTTCTTAACATATGATTTAAGTTTTTTGTTTTCAAATTCTATCTTGAAGTTTTTCACATAATTATCGTTTGTTTTTACTAATAGGAGTGATCTTAAAGACATTCATGATTGATTGATAGATTGTTTGGAGTGCACGCTAAATTGATTTGTTAATTTGATCTAAAGCTAGTGAAAGTTAGGAGATAAGTAATCGTTTCTTGACTCTTTACATAAGTAGCAAACACGAGACCTTGGAGGGATTCCGTGGAGCAATTGTGTGTAGAAACAACGTTAGCAAGTAGACCTTGAGCTAAGAGTCTAACTACTAATATCAACCTAAGAAATTCACAAAACTTAATGCATGAGCCAAGTTACATCTAGGTTGAGCTAATTCTAGGTGGCTTGGTGATTAGAATCCGGTAGTCGAGAACTTCCGTGTCCGGTGATACAAGGGATTTAGGGGTTTAGCACTGAGCTAGCTGCTTTACCTACGGTTGGTGATAATTTGTGACTAATAACAAGTAGAAAAGAACATAACTTTAATCATTGTTTCGTAACGAAGAAGGATTCCTTGATCTTGTCTCTTTTATTGCTTTTAACTTTATCTTTTAATTGCTTTGTTTATTTTCTTTTGCTTTTTACACCCCCCTTTCGTGAAAATTTTTACAACTAGAATCTCGTGCTCCTCGTGGGATCGACCTTGACTACCCTATATTACTTGTTAATTAGGTAGTAAAGTATTAATTAATTTGTTGTGGTTACGACACGCATCAGGTGCTAGAACTGAGATTATCTTTATAATTAAGCACTCAAGACAACTCAACAGAGTTTAAACACAACATTGAGTTAGGGTTTCATTGAAACCCTAGCAGCTAAATCAAAAATGACAAATAACAGAAATTAAATCTACAAGGATGCTCTGGCTAATCCAGGCATGCCTTCTATCAACCCCCTTCACTGCTATTTATACATGCAAAGGAATATAAACCCTAATTTTCAAAACAGAAATTAAAGATAAAATAAATCAAAACAATCGCACCCATACTCGAATCGTTGATCTCTCCCGTCAATTCGTGCTCTAACTCCTCTTGCTTTGATTAGGTGAAACCCTAGTTCCATTTATCTCTCACATAGCCTCTAGGGTTATGAGAGAGGGCTGCGAGAGACAACTAGAACTAGGGGTTTGTGGTTGTTGGTGGTGTCGAAGAGGAGGGAGTTGGTGGCGAAGGTGGCTCGTGGTGGTATGGGTGAAGAAGAGAGAGCAGAGCTCGCTCCGTGATGGAGACGGGAGAGGAAGAAAGAGAAGATGGGGAGATGGAATGAATTGGGTCGATTAGGGTATAGGGTGTTGGGTCGCCGTTGTGAGGCGGGGACAGCAAGAGTTGATGAGAAGGCCCTCGCGAGCGTAGGATGTAGCAAGCTACGATCCGAACTGGCCGAGGGAAGGCTCGAGTAAACCGGTGTTGAGCGGGAGCATCAATCATTGATGTGCTAGGCGGAGCGACCGTTGGATATAGCCGAGGGAGATCTCAATGGCTCGAGTGAGCGGGCTCGGATCGGGTCATGGCTAGCTTAAGCCCATGTCTTCCTTGTTGGGTTGCGACTGATACGCGCGCGGGCTTTGGCTATCTGCTCCATAGATGTTTGACTCCAATTCTTCGCTCTTTTGGCTCCTCAATTCTTCCGGACTTTATTTGTTACCTAAAAACACAAAATTAATTAATACAAATATTTATTCTTGAAAACAAGGAAAACACAGAATATGGGATAATATCTGATTTCTAAGCGCAAAAGATGAGTAAAATGCCAATAAAAAGGTGTATAAATATGCACTATTTGGCACTCATCAAATACCCCCAAACCTGAATTTTACTTGTCCTCAAGTGAAACGTAAATTAAGAAATCCTAACTATACCCCGTCGCAGTCTCTCGAATGCATTTAGCGTATGCACTAAGCCTTTAAACCCCTAAGTGTCCCTAGTGGACGAGTTGTAGTCTCGTGAGGGTTTACCAGAGGTGTACCCACAAAACCTTCTCCAACTTCAGAGTGTAAAAGAGTCTCAAGCCTCCAAGAAGCTATGAGTACATAGAGTTTCACAACGTGCTAGTAACATGAAGTTAGAACTACCAAAGAACGCATTCTCATCCTTAAGTCCGAGCGAGAAGTAACCATACCATATGAAAGAATTCGGATTCGATTGTGATCATAAGCCTCGACTTTCGCCTCACTATTAGGGTTTTATGATAATTGCACTCAAAAAGATCGCTTTTAGTCTCTCATGTGTGCAGGCAGGAATAAAGAGAGAAATCCTGCACACGTTGTAGGTAAGAAGGATAACCTTCCGAAATAAAATCTGGAGACTCCACAGAGGTGTGGACAAAAAGAATCTTTTCTGATGATCTCTAAGAAAGGAAATCAACCATTAGCAAGGGGTGGGAGTACTCACTCACTTCTCACCCGATCGGCAATTAATATCACTCTCTCATAGGAACCATAGAAACGTCTTCAATCTTCGGTCTTCGGTCTTCACTTGTTGATGACGAACTTCTAAACTTCACAAAACTTGACAATTTTTTTTTTTTTTTTTTTTAACTTTTCTACTCAAATTCCTTGTTGTTTGGATTTTTTCTTTTTCAATTCATCTTTACCATGGTGGTATCACTAAGAAAATAAACTACAATTTTTTTTTTTTTTTTTTTGATTTTTTTTTTTTTTTTTTTTTTAATTTACAATAAGTGAAAATAAAAATACAAATAATGAAACAACTAACTCCATGGACAAAGGACTTTATCACTCAATTTTTCCACAACTTGTATTGTCTTGATTTTATAAATTTTATTAATTCTCATCCTATTTTCTTTTCTTTTTCTTTGTTGCACGTAAACCTTGGACTATATCAATTTTTCTTTCAATATTCTGATGATGCTCCGCTTGCTGACGATGATATGTTTCTATGGGTCTTGCTGATTGAGAGAGAGAGTGATGCTAACTGCAAATCGATATTTAGAAGGAGTTTTCTTCTTTAAACGTCACCCTCATGATTGACAAAAACTAGCACTCAAGAGATCAAAAATAGTGCTGAAATTGGTGCGAAGTTGGGTAGCTCACCATTCCTATCCGGAATTGACGTACGGTGACACACACTCTAACAGCTTTCCTAGAAAGTTGCAAAAAATTGAAGGTTGGTGCCTCACTTGATGTAAAATGGGTAGTCTCCACTATGGGTGATCACAATTCTACTACCGAATATCTAAACAAAGACCTAATTCGCCCTCCGGTATGGTTAAATCCAACTTTAACGCTCTAATCAACTAAGAAACCCGATTGCGTTCTCCGGTACTTCCAAGTTCTGTTATTTCGGTCAGAAAAAATTCTCTATGTAAACATAGCTCGAAGCATGCTAGTGATTCTAAAATCTCTAAAAGTTGGAGGTTTTTACAAAAAGAGTTTTGAATTTATTTATTTTTTTTATTTATTTTTTTTTTTTTTGAAAATAACAGGTAAAATAAAAGACTAAAAACTCTAAATGCAAATGCACCCCCAAACCTAAATCAAACATTGTCCTCAATGTGTCTACATATAGAAAAAAATTTAAACAAGTCACATACCGAGAGAACTATGCCGATAAGAGAAAAGGGAAGAGATTAGGATGTCAGTCAGGAGCAAGGTTGAGCTTCTTTAGTCAAGGCTAGAATCCAACATTCTCAACGGAGATCATATCGGATTAGCATAATATATGCGCATGAAGACTCAACCGATTCAAGAAAAGAAAATTTAACAAGTCCTACTGGATATATACAATGAAAATTCACCATACACTAACAATCTAAAGAGTTGAGGATCAACCCAATAGAAAATATGTACACACATTAACAGCCTTACACAAATATAATATGATAGTGCAAGTAAGACTGTGTATGGGAATGAGTTCCCCCAAACCTAAACTTGTGAACAGGTGCGGTTTTGAGCACAAAATCTTGCAAATTTAAAGGTACATCATGCAAAAGGTCTAACTCAAAATGAGTTTTGCTAATTACAAAGCAGACATACACATTCCAACTGTGGCTCCTTAAGAGTGTTATACTTTGATGCAAAATAGTCCAAGAGGACTTGGGAAGCACAAAGTTCTAGGCCTAAGTTAGGCATTTTCGAGTAAAAGTTGGTTTTGCAATTTTGTGACAAACTACACCTAGGTTTGGTGGAGGAGTATCAATTTGTGACTCAGGAGAGAGGTTAGGTACATCTAGGTTGTTTTCATTTTTAAAATCATTTGTACCATCACACACTTTCCTAAAGTCAAAAGAGGGTAAATCATGTTCATTTTCACAGGATAATTGCACAGGTTCCACATCATCATCACATATATGAATATTAGAAGAAGCATCATTTATGGGGTTCTGGAAGAGACACTTAATGTCTCGAACCTAAAGATTCTACTACATTTTCAAAATACACATGCTCTTCATATTCATCATCATCATCATAGCAAGAATTCATCTCTCCATTCAAAATTGTAGTATTTTTAGTGTACTCATCTACCCCTGGATTAGGTTCATATTCAATGTTAGTTGCATGAGTAAGACTAGAAACACTATTTTCAATCCTATCATATTGTAACTCAATCAGGTTCTGTTGGAGAATCATCTTGAGTTGTTCTATTGAAGGAGAGTCTTCACTAGTGGGTATGCATTCCTCATATGGATAATCACTGTATGGTTGTGCATGAGGTTCACTAGAGAAGGGAAATTCAGACATGTTGCTATGTGGATGGTCATGCATTGCATTCATTTCAAGCCTAGCATTTTGCTCCATGAGTGTTTCCATTATTGATTGCAAACTAGGAGTTGGGGGAGTATAAAATTGTTCATCTCCCCACTGTGGTGAATGATGCATGTGTGCAGGTTGATTATGGTCCCAATAGTTGCCAGCATAGTCACTTCTAGACACTTCGTACATTGGATTATCATGGTTTTCCCTAGACTGTCTAAAATTATGCAAAATATAACAGTTCTCAGCAGGGTGGTCTAAGTTACCACATAAGGTACATGCATAAATTTCATATTGCCTAGAGGAATTAGGTTTGACATATTGCCTTTCTAAAGCAGATAATCGAGCTTCTAATTGATCTAAAAGTGATGACTGGGTATGAGAAAAGTGTTCATTTTCAACCTGTGGTGGATGATGTATGTGATCATAATGATTAGGGTATGTGAGGTCAGGGCCCGGAGAAGGCTCATAAAATTCCCTAAAATCACTATGGTATGTGGGGGGTTCATACTGTGAAGCGTGCCCGTAAGCAAGCTCTCTAATTGATTTGTTTGTATCCCCAGTTGCAGACCAGAATCCTGACATGATTTATCGACTCAAATTGAACTCAAAGTCTAGTTTGGTTTATGTGGGTTTTGTTTGGTTTAAATGGGCTCATTTGGTTTGTTGGGTTTGGTTTGGTTTATGAATGTTTGGTTTGTGTGGGATTCGATTTGGTTTATTGGGCTTCAGTTTGGTTTATTGGGGATTAGTTGTTTGCAGCCCAGGAAGATACAACCCACAAAAGAAAATAACACTTTATTCTAAGTGTAAGCCCAAAAGGTTGCTTTTTGAATTTGCTAAGCCCAGCTGAATAAGTGTATTTCAGCCCAGATGATGTGGGCTCAGTGTGTGCAGACAGCCCAGCAGTGTGAAACTGCACAGCCCAGGTTTTGTGAAACTGCACAGCCCAGATGTGTGCACAGCCCAACAGATGTTGGCTTCAGTTTAGGCTGGCAAGTTAGCAGCCCAGTTGGTTTGCAAAGCCTAGGTTGTGTGCGGACCAGATTCAGTTAGCCCAGTGGAACTGGGTTTCGGTTTGTGATCAGCCCAGGTTGTGGGCTTCATTACAGTGCACAGCCCAGTGGCTCAGAGGATGTGGGTTAGCCCAGTTGTGCAGGCTTCAGTTGTGTGCACTGGTTATGTGCGGCCCAAGTTTGAGTAGAGCTCAGGTCATGTGAGCAGAGCTCAATGGCTGTGCTTTAGTTTGTGTGCACAGAACAAGGAAATCACTAGGAAACCAGTGCAGCTAATGCACAGCTCTGTATGTAGAGGTTGGCATTTTAAGTACAGCTTGTACTCAGCACAGCTTAAGCACAGCACAGGGCATTGCAAACTCAGGAAAAAAAAATGACAGCACAGATCATGAAAGCACAACAAATGCACAGATGAGGCCAGAGTAAAGCATGTGTAGGAACAAATAGCTCAGGATGCAAGTGCAAGGTTCTAGTCACAGGTTAGCTTATGACTAAGTGCAACTCAGCTTATGCACTGGTTATGTGCATTGCAAGTCAGCTTAGCTTATTGAAATCAACCCAGGAGGCACAAAATACCACAAAGACATAGATAATTACAAAGACACGGGTAAGTCACAACTTGGGATGGTTTATGTTCAGCACTACACCACAGATTCAAAAGGTGAACAAACCAAGGAGCCGAGCTCGCTGAGATGGTAAAAATACACAGAAGTGTGCACACAGACACAAAAAGTTGTGTTTAATCAGGCAAACAGCAATGTGCAGAGCAGGGTCTTATGTGGCATGGTATCTAGACTATGCAAGTCATGTATGAAGCTCTCAAAAGTTCGGAGATCGACTGTTGATGCAAGCAAACAGCGGAAATAATCGACTGTTGGACAGTGAAGTTTGAGGTTAAACTCACAGTTTCAGGGGGCTGGAGCTCAATACTTCACAGGTCAAGCTCAGGGTTTTCAAGAGGTTGCAGGGTATCACACAGGTTATCAACAGAACACACAAGTACAAACTCACACAAGAAGTTGTGGTATGCTCAGGGCAATACAAAGTTCAGCTGATATCACAGGGTCATACACAAGTCAAAGTCACAGCAGATATACAAGGATTCCAACTCTCAGCAAGCATACAGATGTGACAGGGCAGAACTCAGCTCAGCTGATAACAGGCTTGTGCACACAGCAAACTCACAGCTCATTCACAGGCTAGTTTCAGGTTTCATATAAGCACAGGGCAGACAATGGCTCAAAATCACAGCTGCAGGGGCTGATAGTAGATGAGCACAGATTCACAAATGCACATTAATAGATGCTTAGCAACTTATTCAGTGATGCATGTGTCAGTTTTGACACAAAGCTCAAAGATGTGATGGCAGACTCATGCATACACCCATACAATTCAAAGACACAGACACAACATATTCGGCTAACATGTGTCCAATTCACAAATCACTGAGTCACTCACCCGATTTTGTGGGATTGCTCAGGGTATGCAAGGGGTTTAATGAAGACACACAAGGCACAAGGCGAGCTCGTGGTATGCAAGGTTATGCTCGATTAACTTGGCTTTCCAAGTTGTGACCCAACACTTGCGGCTTGTGGGCTAGCAAGGTGGTGAACACAGGGCAATACAGGTGGTAGACTAACTTATCGGAGGTCATGATGTGCCTGAGAATAATGCTCATTATAGTTCACAGATGTATGCATAGAACTTGCGATTCAGGGGTTGAGCAAAGCAGCAGAGGGTCATATATATGACTTCAATGCTCACAATTTTAGGCACCCAGATTGACAGGTTTTTAGCACGCAAGGTAACTGGCTCAACAGGTCTAGCATGCAAGGTCACAGATTCATAGATGCTAGCCTAACATGGGTTACAGGTCATGCTCAAAGACATAGCTATCAGCTAGCAAATATGTTTAGCATGCATTCATGGATTGTCGCCCATACATTCATCAATCACAGAGCATAGTTAGAGGATGATACCAATTCCACACTGTCCTGTGCCTTTATCCTTCCTTGCTGAGTTGTACAAAGAAAGACAAATATTTTTAGCAGCCCAGCAGGCACAGCAAGCTCTGGGCTTTTCCTTGGTTTCCTTGGGTTGGCTCAGCCTTACCACAGGCACCTGCTAGCTCAAGAGAGAATTTTAGTTTCCAGGAGTGTGGTAGTTATAGCAAAATTGTTTGTCTTTGGAATATGCAAATCGACTTGCAAGCAAATGAACACTAGCATATACCACTAAGAGTATCTTGGACTGACACACAGGGAAAAAGTTACAAGTGACACTAGATGCAAGGCTGCTTAGTTTCCTTGTAAACTAATGACAAAGCTCCAGCTGAGCTACAAGTTACAGGGCTGCTGAATATTGCAGCTAAGTTATCAGGCAGATGAAGCTACAGCTACGTGCAATGAAGATGCCAACAGTTAAGCTATAATGAAGATGCAACATATAAGTGCAATGAAGATGCAATGAAGATGAAAGGAATATGCAATGAAAATGCAAGTAAAGAGAGAAGAGTAAATGAAAAATTAGAAAAAAACTTTAACTAAATTACAAAAATACAGGGCTAAAAGCAAAACTATAAAGTGAGTATGTACAAGGTGAGATGAAACTCAATGAAGTCAGGCCAATGAACAACAGGGCACGCGCCAATTCCCCGGCAGCGGCGCCAAAAACTTGGTAGGCCTTAGGATGTGCACTAGTTGTCTAATTAAGCACAACTAGTCAAAAGAATTAGCATTTTAACTCTAAGGATTAAGCTGCAGCACACACAACACATTTATACCCTGACTACAATGCATACTTGGCATGCATTGTGAAAGAAAGGCGTTGGGTGCTAGAATTGAAAGTATCTAATACATTAAACACTTAAGAACACTCAACATAGTTTAAACACATAACATGGAGTTAGGGTTTCATTGAAACCCTAGCAACTCAAAAAAATGACAAATAACAGAAATTAAATCTACAAGGATGCTCTGGCTAATCCAGGCATGCCTTCTATCAACCCCCTTCACTGCTATTTATACATGCAAAGGAATATAAACCCTAATTTTCAAAAAGAAATTAAAGATAAAATAAATCAAAACAATCGCACCCATACTCTGAATCGTTGATCTCTCCTGTCAATTCGTGCTCAGAACTCCTCTTGCTTTGATTAGGTGAAACCCTAGTTCCATTTATCCCTCACATAGCCTCTAGGGTTATGAGAGAGGCTCTGCGAGAGACAACTAGAACTAGGGGTTGCTGTGGTTGTTGGCTGGTGTCAGAAGAGGAGGGAGTTGGTGGCGAAGGTGGCTCTGGTGGTGGTATGGGTGAAGAAGGAGAGAGCAGAGCTCTGCTCTGTGATGGAGACGGGAGAGAGGAAGAAAGAGAAGATGGAGAGATGGAATGAATTGGGTCGATTAGGGTATAGGGTGTTGGGTCGCTTCGTTGTGAGGCAGGGACAGCAAGAGTTGATGAGAAGGCCTCAGCGAGCGTATGATGTAGCAGCTACGATCTGAACGGTGAGGGAAGGCTCGAGTGGCTGGTGTTGAGCGGGAGCATCAATCATTGATGTGCTAGGCGGAGCGACCGTTGGATATAGCTGAGGGAGATCTCAATGGCTCAGAGTGAGCGGGCTCGGATCCGGGTCATGGCTAGCTCAAGCCCATGTCTTCCTTGTTGGGTTGCGACTGATACGCGCGCGGGCTTTGGCTATCTCTGCTCCATAGATGTTTGACTCAATTCTTCGCTCTTTTGGCTCCTCAATTCTTAGGACTTTATTTGTTACCTAAAAACACAAAATTAATTAATACAAATATTTATTCTTGAAAACAAGGAAAACACAGAATATGGGATAATATCTGATTTCTAAGCGCAAAAGATGAGTAAAATGCCAATAAAAAGGTGTATAAATATGCACTATTTGGCACTCATCAGTTACTCAATTGCTCTTCCCATTCAGACGACCCCAAACTGTCTAGCTGCTTCCACCAACAAACCATCTGGCACTGCAGCCACAACTCTACCAGAACCAGCACTTGCATCAAAATCATTACAACCCATGGAAGCATTCTGCTTTAACTTCATTCTGCAGCTTCAACTGCAACATTAATTCAACCTACATCTCCCCAGAAAGCCACCAACATCATCACAGCTTCAGTCCCATGGCAACACTTTCATCTGCACCACTCCATTTCAGTTTTGCACTCAGGCCACCACACTCTAGCACCAGCAATGTTTCCTTCTGCAATTTCTTGCATATACCAGCACCATCAAACTCAGCCATCGATACACACTGCACCTGTTGAAATTCCAATACCTCCACTGTATTGCTATCAAGACCTGTACTTGGTTCCATCTCAGTTCAGGCCATCTAGCATAATGATCGCTGTCGTAGGCGTCAAAAATAAATTACACTTTCTTACTACTCAAAATATATAATGAAGCAAGGGCAAGAAAGGATCGTTCCCACAGAGAGGTCTTGAGTTGTCAATATGTTTTGGTTTCCTAAAGATAACACGGGGGTTTTCTGATTTTTATAAAATTAAAACTAAAATAAAAGCAAAGCACGCAAATCAAGGTTGTGAAATATTGGATAAAGGTTTCATCTTCAATTGTAAACAAGTTTTGAATTATTAGAATTCGTATTTAATCTCGCTATCATCAAAATCCCTAGAATATCTTATTGCAAGAATACTCCATAAATTTCCTAAATCATCAACACACACATTAGAGCTGCGTATGTGAATTCTACCTAAAGAATAACCTAACGCCTTGCGCTAACTAAGTTCAATTCCTAGGAGCATTAAGTTTCAGAAATAGGCTAATCAATGCAATTGTAATACATTGCGCACACAATTCGAACAAAGGTCAATTTCTACATATGATTACAAGGATGTATTGATAGACGCATTTATGTGTCTATTTTGATCTCAATTATGTGTATCGTTAGTGCTCCATTTTATACTTATTTGATTATTTTATATTTTCGTAGGTGTTTTTGGAGAAATAAGCTTTTGCGGGAAAATTGGCTCGAAAAGTGGTATTTGCGCTTTTGGGAGAAAACTACTAAAGGCACCCCTCATTTGGATAAGGGGCACCTCACTGCTAAACTAATTCACTGAATAGTCGCCGCTCTCCAAAACTCCAAGTAGAAAAAATCTCCTAAAAGAAGAAACTTTTCCTTTTTTGTAGCCTTTCCTCTTTCCAAAACTAGGTCTTCAAAGCCCAAAGTCCAAGTGGTCCACCAGGCCCATATGTGAGAAAAAAAAACCCAAGTAAAAATATGTCCCAAAATTAGTTGCCGGAAAACTGGTATTATGGCTAGAAATTGACCGGAAAAATGATAGGAACTCAGGTGACCGGCAAAGTCCACCCGGTCACCGGTCAAATTCAGTCAACCCGGTCAAAGGTCACTGAGTCAACTCGGTGATTTCATGAGTCAGAGCCGGGTCAGAATCAGAGTCAGCTATCTAACCAGCTGAATGGGCTGAGTCGCATCAGGCCAAAGCCATCTTGCGAAGGCCATAGCCCATATTGCACATCCTAGTCATGTGTTGCACCATCAGTGCGCTTCAGCCACATTCCACTTGCGATAAAATCTTGCAGTCAATTCCAGCTGCTACAACTCTCAAACCATTTCATTATCCACAAACTACATAGCACCAATATTATCATATCTCTTCAGCTCAATGGATACACAAGTTCTGTCATTCAATCACCATTTTACAGCTTCATAACTTCTCTTTCTGCACTTTCTTGTTCTCTACATCCTTATCCCAACACCACCATTCCTTAAGCTCATCTGATAGAGATGAGTCTAGCCCCAGCACTACCACCTGGGAGTCAGGTTTAACAACATCGTTTTCTGCAGCAGCTTCAGTTCATCTCTGCCTAAGACTCCTCTATTCTTCAATTCACAGCTCCATAATCTCCAGCTGCAGCTCAGTTTTAACGTGCTCATTTCACGTGCAATTTCATAACCCCACCTGCAACTGCATCAACAGCTCGTATTCATTCACCGGATCAGTTCAGCTGTCATATAAGCTCATCCAGCTACTTCCATTGCATATCAACACAACTGCAATACATACACACAAACCCACTGCAGTTACTCAATTGCTCTTCCCATTCAACCGACCCCAAACTGTCTAGCTGCTTCCACCAACAAACCATCTGGCACTGCAGCCACAACTCTACCAGAACCAGCACTTGCATCAAAATCATTACAACCCATGGAAGCATTCTGCTTTAACTTCATTCTGCAGCTTCAACTGCAACATTAATTCAACCTACATCTCCCCAGAAAGCCACCAACAACATCACAGCTTCAGTCCCATGGCAACACTTTCATCTTCACCAACCCATTTCAGCTTTGCACTCAGGCCACCACACTCTAGCACCAGCAATGTTTCCTTCTGCAATTTCTTGCATATACCAGCACCATCAAACTCAGCCATCGATACACACTGCACCTGTTGCAATTCCAACACCTCCATTGTATTGCCATCAAGACCTGTACCTAGTTCCATCTCAGTTCAGGCCATCTAGCATAACAACTTCATCTTCCCTGACATAAAACAGTGCCACAAACAACACCTGAACTGCATCTGTACCTTAACCTGTCCTAGCATACATCTATAACAGCTACATCTCATACCTGCACCACATTTTGAACTGCTTCTACTCCTCCATTCATCCATTTGACTCTGTCAATTCTTCTCAGCTCAAGAACTCCAAATCCAGCCCTCCAGTTCAAGCTTCTCATCTAGACCCATTTATAGCTTTCGCATCCACCTGAAGTCTCTTGAACCAACAGCAACAACAGTTTCATCTTTCACTTCCAACAAAACCCTTCAATTCATTGTGCTAATTCAGATTCAAATCAACCCTGACTTTGGTTTCTTCTTCACTTCAACAGCAAATTAATCGAAAGTAATAACTCTCATTTTCCTTCCCATTTGCTTCAATTAAAGACCCATGCTCAAACGATTTCAACCACCAGAAAGAGCTTCTCGATCTGCAATACTAGAACCCAACCTGAAATCAACCTAAACTCCAACTTCAAGCAGCAAAATCGAACCTAAAACCCCATGAATCTCTTCTGATTTCTCTGAATTTCACGGATTCGATCCCATCTGTTTACTGCTTCCTTCTTGACCTCGATTACAACCAGCTCAACCCATTTCTTCTCTACATCAGATTCACGGAAAAACCATCTCAAACCCATCAAGCAGACATCTCAGATCTCATTTCAAAACCCTAAATTTCTTGTTCTTGAGTCTTGAGTCTTGACAGGAACCATTAAATCCCCATCAGAACAGCACCATTTCTTCCTCGAATTCTAACCAAAGTTCGATTTACTTCTTGACCTCAGATTTATCTCAACTGAACTCTCGAATCTCTCCATTCTGGTTCTTTGAATTTTATCTCTCAGACAGCAGCCACACAAGTCCTTCCTTTTATGAATTTTAGATGGGAAAATGATTGAGAGACTCTCAGAGTTAGGGCCATGTAGGAACCAAAACTATTATCGGCACCCAATCGACTGGATAAGGGCTACCAACTCATACATGGCTTGTCGGTTTCGGAGGACCGACAGCCTAATTCTCTGTTCGACTGTCAGTTCTAGGAGAATGATAGTTTAGTTTCCTGTATAAATCCTCTTGCACAACGTGGCCTGCTCCAAATATCTCCTATGGATTGACCTCTTTGCCCTTTTCGCTCCAAATGGACGTTTTCTCCATCTTTTGCTCATAATGACTCCATTGCACCTAATAGACTCAAAAGCAATCATAAGATATATATTTTACAAGAAAACTCGCAAAGAAAGCATAAACAATAGATAAATATTAATGTGTTTACAACACCTATCAGTATTCCTTCCAGAGGGATTCCCTAAACGAAAATTAAGACCTCTTTTCACCGAGTCTCCAACTTCAGTTGGTTTCTCGTTCATATTCCATTAACCGATTTTGGGTACTATCCTTGCAATTTTTCCATCCCTCCCATAATTTATCAGCAATGTACAAAACTGTCTCTCAGCACCCTTACATAGATCTTGGGGATGATATTTGTAAATATAAATTTGGTGTGTATACTTAAAATTGAACCCAATGGGATCTTGTATCTTCAACCTCCGGAATTTAATAAGTTGTCTATATGAAGGACTAAATGTGAAACCAGAGGGAATACGTGGATAATATATTCCTAAACCGACCTTGTTAAGTAATCAGACATATAATTAAAGACTAAACTTTCTAAAAGGTATCGCAAAAAGGATTAAAATGCATCAAATTTCAATTCTTCTACATATAACATAAAACTACCTTTCTTGGGATACACCCCCAGTTTGATTAGACTCAGAGGATCCTCCTCCCATTTCCTTTCCAGCGACCACACCATTAAAAAGAGCTAAAATTCTTCACAGAAAAATAATAAGCAGAATGCTGATAAGTTGCATGAAATAAAACTGAAAACAACAATTCTTAAAGAAAAAAAAATCTTCCTATCCTGGAAAACACTTTTGCGGCTTTGCCACCATCTTTATTACAAATCCCAACCACCTCCTCACCACCATTAGTTCTAGAACCAAAAAAAATTAAGCTTTTATTGAAAGAAATTTTAAGAAATGATTTTTATTGCACAAATTGACAATTGAGGGTAAGATTTTTGAAGAAAACTGCTTACATTTTCGATTTTTGGGGAGATAACCCATGTTTGGTATCTGTGGATGTGTTTCTTGGTCTCTTTCATGTGTGATTTTGATTTGAGATCATACCACCATTAAATCTTTAAAATAAGAAAGAAGGGGAAATTATAATGAGGAACACTAAAATTCAAGAAAGTGAAAACCTAAAAGAGAAGTTAACCTTGTTGTTTTATAATCTTGATTAATCTCCACATCATCGTCAAGTTCAATCAATGTGTGTTAAAGCATTGCTCGGTTGAACCCACCAAACGTTGGTATGTCAAGTTTGGTTGTCATATTTTAGTATCAAAACTCATTTAGAGTCGCTTGATTATTACTAGAGTCAACTTCGTTTAGGTTAGACTAGAAAGTCTAGGAATGTTGAGACTTACAAGTATTACTCTGAAGACCCGAAGAATGCGAAGAATTATCGACTACAACGAAGACATCATCCTTCCTCTTGAGGTTAATAATACTGACTTGACTTGTTTCCATTTTTATCGTATCTTTCAAATCGGTTAAGATCGAAAACATAACATGCGAAGTTATATTATGAAACTCTAGTATTAGACTTGGTCATATTATTATGATCAAAATGTCAAGGAGTATATTGAGTTACAAAGTATAACACTTATCTTTTGAACTTCGTAAATGAGACATCAACATAACCTATGTAGCTTATTACTTGATTGTATGTGGGATATAGGTGTGATCTCATCCTACGAAACTATGTTTTATTACATTGGTTTAAGGAAGTAAATATACGAACTTGTTTCGTAATCGAAAGGAAATCAATAGGTATGTTGGTATGGTTTCTCATGACAATCTTTTGATGAACGAATCATACCTATGGTAGGATACGTGGTATAATAGATTCTTAACCTATGTTGAGAGTTAAGTAGAACGGATCCTTACCCATGTTGGGATATGTAGTATAACTGGTTCTTAACCTATGTTGAGAGTCAAGGTAAATCGATCCTTACCTATATTGGGAGTCTTGGTAAAACCGATTCTTAACTTATGTTGGTAGTCAAGGTAAAACCAATCCCTACCTATATATATTAGGAGACTTGGTAGAACCGAACTTAACCTATGTTAGGTGTCATGGTAGAAACGGTCACAAAGGCTAAACCGCTTCCTAAATTCACATATTACTTTAGGGTTTTGTGTGAGTTTGGAATGTAGGTTTGATAAGTTAGGAAACTTATGGATGTCGACTCATAATTGTTCAAAGACATTCCTTGATATTCAAGGTGATCCCAAACCGACTTTTAGTATAGATTTTTGCTTATATATGTTTTGATTTTCCAGCAATTAAAACATTTATAGAAAAAGGAATATTCATAATGTGTTAAACTAATATTGAATGTTTTTCTATGAGAGATTTTAGAAATATTGCTGGACATAAATTGGAAATTGGAAATTAGTACTTATTGCATATCTTGAGAATCTTTTGGTTTTGGAATTTCCTTGGTCTATATATAGTTAAGTTTGTACTTCTTGAAAACTATCCTAAGAGCCATGCAAACTTCATTTGTGTTGTTTTTGGTGGAGCCGTACTATCCGGAGAGGAAAGTAACCTCGTTTAAAGACTTATGTGGGATCAAGAAGCTCTACGAGTACCATTGGTGGGAAAATAGATAATTGCATTGTTATTTTTAGTTCTCAATTATTGATTTGATTGACTAACAATTGTTGAAACTTTGATTGCACCTAGTTTGATTATTTTTGAGAGCCTTCTCTTCTGACATATGGTCACCCAAACTAGATCAAAGTATCGAACTGTTGTTCAATCTGAAGACGACTTGTGATCATCCATTTTTAACAGGCTCCGTTCTGTGCGTGATCGATCATACGTGGATTCAAGTATTGTGTGCAGGTACAATTGCAGACAATTGAAGATTTGAAGACAAAGAAGATTTTTCTGATTGGTTTTCGTATCTCGTGAATTTTGTGCACACATCTTGAACGGATAGGATCCAACTAGATCTTGTTTATCTTTGATAAACCTGTATTGCTAGTTGTACAAGATCGGTATCACTTTACAATTCTCCTTGAGATCTATTTAGTTTGATTGCAAATCTAGATCTAATTACTTCGATCGACAATAGGATTTGGGTTGATCTAACCAGACTAAGGAGTTTATTAGATTAAATAGAAGAGCCTTTGTTAATGACTCTACATATCTTTATATTAAAGATTGAATAGAGTGGTTACCAAACATATTTGTTCCTTTACTGTTTGGAATACGATCAAAAGGAGTTGAGTACATAAGTCTTTACACATGTAAAGCAACTCAAGATAGTGATTTCTATCTTGGGATTCACATGTGTTGACCCGAAGGTTGTAGGCTCATGAATACTTAGGGAACTTAGTAACTAGGGGTATATTACTTGGTCTCAACTATACGAAGTTGGCTTTTGTTCTTTGTATAGCGCCTAATTCTAAAAGTATTCAAAATTGGACTAGGTCCCGCGGTTTTTCTATAAGATTGTGGTTTTCCACGTTAACAAAATCTTGCTGTGTCATTTACTTTAATTCCGCTTTATAATTATTTTGTTATAATAAAGTAAATGACACTTGTACATTAATCCTAATTACTTGAAATTGATCATATAGTCAATCGGTCTAGTACCGCAACTATTTTTAAGTAAATATCTTGGAGTTGTATTGTCTTGACTTAGTACATACACGATCACTTAAGTTATCAGACTTATATGTTGAAACGAAAAAGATTGTGGTATAATTGGGTATCCTCGTCATTTCAATGTGTCCATTGTAAGTTTGTAGCTTGTAGTATCTCTGGTTATCTATAATACTATTGCTTAAGAGATTATTGAGAACTCAATATGATAGTGATTGATTCTCACGATGATTTGCTTTCGACTTTTGAGGATGATGGTCAAAAAAGATTTTACCCATATTTGGCAATCCCAAATAAGGACACCAACTAACCATATTGAATAAGAATAAATATAGTTGTCCTGAAGTAAAAAGAAAACCACATATCCTTATATTTTTATTAATGTCAAATGCACCCTTGCTTAACTAGCGTTAATTAAATGTATTAATTATTGGATTAAGTTATTATATTAGTGAGATTGTGTGTTATCTATCTCACAAAAAAAAGTGTTTTTCCCAATCTAGCGGCTTTGAACAAGCTTTTTTGAGCCATCAACAGATCCCATATTGTTTTCAAAAAGCAGGAAAAGACAAGGGATAAATCGCGGATCAAAATACACCCCCTTCTTACGCCCTCATCCGATGTCCGATATTCAACTATGACTCCTTAAATGTCCATGCAATCCCATTTATAAAATTGGATTGGCAAAAGATAACCCACCCTTGAATCCAATTTATATCGATCTTCAAAAGTAAGGTCCTGAATTAGCGATTTGTCGCGCCTTCCCCGACTTCAATCTACATACGTTACACACGTCAAAAAAAAGTTTCCTAAAATAATCCGCCATTCCAATTGCTTAATGGAGAGTTCTCGACCTAATTTCCCTCAATTATTCATACGTTACGGATAAAACAAAATCCCCATTAACAACTCCATTATTTCTGATAATCAAACTCTGGATATGTTCAACTACATAAACCTCAAAAGAGGTTATCTTCCCAAAGGTACGCAATTGCTTCTTCACCGTACTCTTCAAGATTAATCGGTCAATACTCTGTAAGTTTGATTATACACATTTTTGATTTGTTATTTTTTCCGAAATGTTGATTTGATTTAGTTGTTTGGATCGATTGGGTTTGCTAAATTTTTTGGATGTATTTTTCAGATTTTGACAATTAATCCGTGGAGATGCTCAACTACGTCAACCTCAAAGACCAACGTTTTCATTATCTTTCTTCACCATACTCTCATTTTCTAGGTACATTTTTTATTTGTCAGTTTTTCTTAAATTGGATTTGATTTCTAATTTTTTTGGAGGTATAGAACAAGTTGCATTCAGCTGTACTAATATATTTTTTTTTTAAAACTGTAGAACATCCCAAAACAACAATTGGGGAGAGGTGTATACCTTAAAGTCGATAATGGTGTTTTTTTTATTAGCTGAATCACTTTTTTTTGTCCTAAAATGAGAAAATTGGGAACATTTACTTCAATAAGTGTCCCTTTGGGCAACCTTGTTTGGATGTTCTTGACATTGTTGTGAAACGTCTAGAAAATATCACTCGAGAACCTCGAATGTTAGAATGATCAAAGTCGGTAAAATAACGAAATAAGAGTATCTTCTTAATATGGACATTGCCAACAGATTTTGTCTTTCCAATTTTCCAGAAACACGTTTATGGTATAAAATTACCTCAAATACGTAACTATGCACTCTCATTTGTTTAGCAGAATCATCAGCAGAACTTGTTGTGCCATGACATATAACGCTACATACCAACAAAAAATAAACACAATCAATACGAAGTCATCAAAGTGCTACCCCTATAATAAATATTTAAACCAATTTATATCAGTATGTTTGTGTTCTTTTTATTATTCGCTCAATCTTTCGATTATTTGTTACCACCTTGCACTGCATCTTCGCTGCACATCGTTGCATCAATATGGTATGCCAATTCTTTATTCGTATTGCATGTGGTAGAAATTTTTGGTTGAGAATGCTTCCCACTTTTTCTGCGATGTTTAGTACATGATTATTAACTAGAAATGATATAAACATATGCAAAAGGCCAGAGTTCGTTGTTTAGCTTCCTTCGATCATTTAAAAGCAAACCCACCTCAGAAATTGACATTAAACAAATTAAAGAAATATAATATTGTTTGTGGGTGAAAACTGTTTCTGCTGGTTTTGGTAATTTTGGGTATGTGGATGAGAAACAAGTTTAAACCCTAAACAATGCACTGCACGGGAGTACTTTTGATTCGAGAGATCAATCTGTACAATCCTAGCCTAAGCCAAGAAATGGCAGTTCCAGGCTTGCTTCGGTCACAAAGTGAAGGAGAAGGGTTGGTCTTAGGGAGGGAAGCGAAGAAGGTGTTGAGACCAGAATGGTTAATTCTGAAGGTGTGGTTGTTTTATGACTTGTATTAGAAAGTGGAACTGGCTTGCAGAATGAAAAGCTATCAGTTTTTTGGTGATTTCTGGATATTGTGTTGTTCTCTGACCAAAACTTGTTGTTTGGTGGAAATAGGTGAAACTTATTTATACAAGTCATAATTAAACGTATCCTGGTCTCGTAGGAAGTGGAACGATTGAGTGATGGAAGCTTGGAGTATCGTGTAACCGTTAGAAACTGTGCTTCCACGATGAAGGAAGTAAATCCGTTTACACCCATTACTTCTTGCCGCTACTAACTGTCCCGCTTCCTGACACTTTCTTATAACGGGCGTATTGCACGCCGCACGCTGTAAACCGCCAGACCAATACCTTGATGAGTATCCCCCAGTTTGTGACATGTTTGATATCTCGAGTGTTTTCGTGGAAAACATGTAGCAGTTTGCTACGTGCGGCAAGTCAAAGTCAAGAGACTTGCCGCATGAAAATAGCATGTGGTGCTATTAGGCTTACCTCGGATGGTCGCCTAAAACTTGCCACAAGCCTGTCAGTTCGGTAGCGAACTTGGACGGCTGAGATTGCATCTCACGAGGAAGGGTAGCCATTGATTATGGCCACATTCTGTTGGCGCCTGATAATGGCACGGTGGTGATTTGAGCCCATGCCAATGATGTAGTGGCGCCTTTAACTCACACCAGTAGCACTGCGGCATGGCTGGCATAGTTTCGTGCATGCTAGTGGCACGGTAGCATGGCTGGCATAGCTTGCGCATGCCAGTGGCACGATGGTGTAAGTAGCGCCTGGCGTAGCCATGGCCGCTATACTTTGGCACATTAGTGTCAAGACTCAAATGTGGTGTGGCAACATCAGTTCCATTCGCCACCTCATCAATTCCAATGCTTTGTGGAATATTATTTGGCTTGATTGGCGTAGCAACTTTGCCTAAATTAGGGTTTGGCATGCCGAAATCCTAATTAGCGCATATGGTATGTGGTGTGCGGCATGTGGATATGGCACAGCGGCGTTTCATGTAAACGGCGCCAGAGCCATGCCAAAAGAACCATAGCCAGGTCGTTATGTGAAAATGACCACAAGAGTTAATATTTCCACGAGTGGCATGTTGTGATGCCTTTATTAGGGTTTCCACGGCTCGTGGCATGTTGTGGGCCCGGAGTGGCATAGTTTGTGCCACGACTAGAAATTAGGGTCTCATCCACTTCCACTAAAGCATGGTCGTGCCTCTGGTTAGGATAGCCAAATTGAAGTCTGTTGTGGCGTTGGCCACGAACAGAAAAGTGGGTTGGCACGTATGTGCGCTATTTATGGCGTGTTGGCACGCTTGGCGTGTTTTGGCATGTGCTCTCGGCATGCTCGTTTGGCATGTTGGCGCGGTTTTGGGAAGCCAATTTGGCATGGCGACCACTTGACGTAATTTCCACCTCTTTTAATGTTGTGGCGGGTTTAGGGCAACCTGATTGGTCAATAAAAGTAGGGGGCGGCCAAGCATGGGCGTGGCTACCCTTTTGCCGCGTGTGGCGGGTTTAATGCGACCTGATTCGTCGATGGGGAATAGGGCCGACAAGTATGGGCCCAGCCACAACTCATGGGAGTGTGGCAGGTTTAATGCGACCTGATTAGTCGATAAAGGAATAAGGGTCGGTTGGGCAGCATGGGGCATAGCCAATTGGCGTCGCCTGGCCTATGGCATGACCACGCTTCCTCTTATTTTTGCTCCTACTCTGCGGCTCCGTTACTCTTTACTTTCTGATTTTGGGCAGGACTCTGCACCTACCAATTTGCGGCGGATCAATTGTTTATTCACTTAAGCATAATTTCGACCAACGGAGCCTAATATGCTGCGCAGGGCGCAAAACCCTAATTTTTGCAAATTAGTCAGATTCATGAATTTTGCGAATTATCACAAAATTGATTGAATTTTATGTGTTGACACAGAATTCTTTATTTACAGAGAGCAGTATGCTTCCCGACTAAGCGTTTTGTGCAAGGGCCTTAACTTTGGTACTTGGAAATCCGTGCTACTCTGCTGCGAGTGAACACAAATCCGTCATGCCATACCAATACTAAGGGTTCTACCGGGGAACATAACACAGGGAAAGTACTCAGAGGGTCTTATATTATACTACACCAAATTATGTGATTAGAAACAGAACCAGGCCGTTACTAAAACGGGTTGTAACGGCCCTCGCCTGTTGCAAAAGTGGGTGTTACGAATTTTTTTGTAGACGGCCTCGTAATGTGCTTGAGCCGTTACGAATTTGCCACGTGGTAACAGCTCAGGGTTACGATTTTTTTTTTTTTTTTTTAGAGCCGTTATTTAATTTTTTTTGTAACAGAAAAATTTATCGTCAACAACATTGACTGCAGTCAGCCGAATTCCAAACATCCTGGATACACCTTTCAATCCATTCACATTCAACTATAATATCTTCAATCAATTCATATCAAAAAAGAACTGGAATTTTCTAAGTACCAAATTTTTTATTAAGTATCAAATTTCTAAGGGGGATACAGAGAATGCAGTTCACAAAAAATTAAAAAACTTCGCAAGTTCCTAACCTATTTCTAAGTTTTCTCATGTCGCAGGCACAGAAACATGACTCACATAACAACCTTCTCATGCCGCATATTGCTGCATTTGAAGCAGAATTGGTGAAGCAAATGGAATCCAAAGCGACAGCAGCTACGCATCTTCAATCCATGGCCACTGCTCTTGCAGGATCTCTCTCTTCCAAGCTTTACGCAAAGATCGCATATGCGACACAAAACATCATAACAACGGTTTAACAGAGATGTTGTTCAACAAGAAAATTTGGCAAATGCAACAGCATAGACCAAATTCAATACTGGGAACTCATAATAGCAAAGCAGTGTGAGGGGACAAAATGATTTATTATTATAATATCATACTCGGGAACTCATAAAAAGACATAAAAGAATGCAATGTGGTAGACTCCAACGTACTCAAGTCTACACGACAAAAGAGTACTCAACCTTCATTGCAAAGCTCTTAGGGGCTTTGACCAATACCTTTCAGAAACTTCTAAATTCTGATCATTTCACAATGTTGTAGCGCCTCCTAATCTAGCAGCTGACTAATCCAAGAGATTTAACTAAATAAAGAGGCACTAAGAATCTAAATCATTCACTTATCATTCAATTAAGAAATATTCTACAAAACTTAACCCAAAAACTAGCCCCGCTATGAAATATATATACAAAAACTCCTCTCAAATGATACATATACAATAGTCATTTGGTTTACAAATAAAATATACAACATAATAAACATAGCAGAAGTTAATCAACTAGCGAACTCAACCCTTGAAGCTTTCGTTGCGCAACTCTGATCTGTCACTGAAACTGAAAGTGGGAATGGGTGAGCACATCATCCCTAAAAGGGGTGCCCCGTAAGAATAACAACTAGCTTTCAAGTAAACATTAACATGATTTGAAGACAATGCAAGTTTTATCAAAAGTCGGTAATACAAGGAAAGACAGTAAAACATAATGTAGAAACTTCTTCAAAGCAATTTAAAAGAACAATAATAACAAACAGTAAACATCCATGAATAACAGTAAATAAACATTCAAGTATGAGATGTGTGTGTTGCCGCACATAAGGAAGAGTAATATTGAAGCCCACTTCCACTCCGATTAAGTAATATTGCGGTGTATCGCCCTAGCCATAGAAAATGATATAAAGGAAGATAGTTTTGGCCATGTAATATTGCGGTGTATCGCCCTAGCCATAGAATACTGGATATTGTGCAGACACACATCTCATACCACACAAAGCACACAAAGATATGCATGAATTTCACAACACAAAGATTGATTTGTAAAACAATAATGAATACAAGAGAGTTCGTTATCGATTCCCACCTCTTTTGATGACAAGCCTCGTCTACCTCGAGATCCATGATCC
The DNA here is from genome assembly GCA_023531295.1 of Papaver armeniacum. Classification (NCBI taxonomy): domain Eukaryota; kingdom Viridiplantae; phylum Streptophyta; class Magnoliopsida; order Ranunculales; family Papaveraceae; genus Papaver; species Papaver armeniacum. The sequence goes on from JAJJWW010017180.1 coordinate 27,177, forward strand.
ACTGGTTCATCCTTGAATCGATCGTTGTTAATAACTAACTGTTAATCATACAAGCATTCTAAGAGTTTAGCCAAAAGGCTCACACAAGAATCATATAATTCTATCTAATGGTTTCAAGCCCAATATGGTATCTTATTCTCTATCTTTAGTATAACTAAAAGTTTACTAATCCAATTAGATTGATTATACAATCCATAGCTAAGTCAAATGATTATCTACAACTTTGTAGAAGAAACTAGAGTCTAATTCGGACCGTAAGGGTCCAAACATCATTTTAGGATATCTAGTCCTAAGCCCAAGATTTACTAAATAAGCCCACTAGCTAAAGGCCTAGTACATCTAAGTTAAATAACGGTCATTGACGGTCAACTCTGGTCAGAGGGAGTTAATTAATGGTCAACGTCCGTCCAAGGTCAAGTCCTGGGTCAACTAGTCAAAGGAAGCAACTCAGTCAAGATTCACTGAGTCAACTCAGGTAACAAATCTGGATCACTGAGTCAAGACAGATTGACTCGGTCAGATTGACTCGGATACCTAACTAGGCCGAAAGGCACAATGCCTAACCTCGCACAGTCGAGCCATTGCTCAGACCAAAGAACAAATGCACAACATTGTGCAACACAACTCTAAACTATAATCCAATTACATTCTAATTAAACAAGATTCTATAAATCAATACAATTCTCAACTTGAAACTTCGTAATCAAAATACAAATACATCTAAAGTCTACTCGCAATTCAAATTGTTCCTCATTTCAGTTCCTTTGTTAAACACCAACATGTACAATTTTCAACAACATCTCGCATCTTCAACTAAACTCCATTTCAAGTTCTCATATCAATTACAACAATGATTTCAGTTTCATTTCATTAAGCAGAACCATCCCTTGTATCCCCATCTCATCTTACTTGTACAACTCAATCTGCCAGTCATCCAATCTCTTCTCTCGCAAGTTCTCGCCATTTCACTTTCCTCACCACTGCAGCTCCAATAGCCTCAGGCTCCTACAACGACTGAGTTCATCTCAAAACATACACTATCTCGCACCACTATCCACTCTCAACTTCACTAACTCAACATCTTCATCAACTCAACACAATTTCATCACAACCCATACTATACCAGTCCATATTTCACCCAACACATTCATCTAATCCAACTCATCATATTACAACTCTGTTCCTAATAACATCTGCTGTAGTATCTCATGACTCAAGATCATCCCAGCCTTGCACTACAGACTTATTTAAAACACCAACACACACAACCACCATTAACCTCTTCATTACAATTCAAAATTCATACCACCAACACCACCAATTCAACACTAACACGTAACACATCCAAGCCTCCTATAACTCAGTCCAACATTTTACTTTACCAATATTTTCATCTAATCCAATCACGCACTTACAATTTCATAAACATTCACATAAACTCGATAATGGAAATAAATCTCTTTTCTAGGTTTACCGAGAAAAGCAAAGTTACCTCAATTCATTAGCACGTTCTCTTCTACCAATCAAATTCCTCTTCAACACACGCCTCATAGTCTTCACCAATCTCCAATTTCTTCTTAAAACATCTTCACAAAGATCAATCCACCGACCACCCCTTTGTACTTCATCTAATCGCTACTCTAATTTATTATCAAATCTACTCGAACCCTAATTTCGATTTAAGAATCTCAATACATCCTACTATGCTTCAATTAAGAACAAACCCACCGTTAATTCAATTCCTTAACCATCAATTTCATCTTCTAATTATTCTTCCAGAAATTACTATAAACCCTAATTATCCAGTTCATCCTCAAAACATCTTCAAAACACTAATTAGTTCAACACCCTTGATTCAATCAACTAAACCCATCTCTAGTTATTTCGAATCAAACCTTCATCAACTCACAGAAACCCCAACTCTACTTCCCCTGATTCGTCTCAAAACCCACCAAAAACTAAATCTTCTCATTATTAAATCATATCGAGAACACCTCCTTCACCATCAGAATAGATTCATCAACCAAGAACTCTCAGCGTGCTCTCAAAATCATCACTCGAATTTTTCAGAAGAAGAACAAAGGAGAAGCAGAAGAAGAATGAAATAAGAAGAAAGAAGAAGAAGGAAAGAGAAAGTGAAATAGAGAAATGAGTTTCTAGGCGACACGTTTTGATGATAAGCCAATTGAGTTTACTAAAACGCCCCACGTTTTGGATAAGGGCAGCCCTGGTCGGCTAAATTGGAAAAATAACTAATTTGCCTTTCTCACAATTCAGATAATATCTTCTTCGTCCGATATCTGATTGACCCGTTCGAGTAGTCCATCTCGCATAACTTTTCGAGACCTATCCAATGATACTAGTTTCTTACTTAAATCTTTGTTAGATTAATTTATAATAATTATCGTCCGCATCTAATTAATCGAGTCATTAGCGACTAAAACGTCTCTTGATCATCGCTAGACCGGTCAAATAGCGTTGACGAGCTTGAGGGTCTTTACAGTAAGTGCAATGATTAAAAAGAATGAATCATTGCATCCACAGGCATGCGGTGTACTCAGTAACAGCCTGATTGAGGCACCTTATGCTAAATCAAAAATTATATGAATATTATTCAAAGCAGACTACAATTAGACCAGCACCATAGTGTAACATTATCTCAGTTCACAGGACATTTTAAAAGAACCAATACGATAAGAGGCAAGAGATACTTGGACCAGCACCAAAGTGTAACATTATCTCAGGACAGACATCGTGGGAAATTCTAAAGGAGCCAACACAGACAAGTGGCGAGAGATAAAAGTTAGATTCCAAATTACTTTGAAAATCATAAGTCACTAAGTCGCAAATAAACCACTAACAAGAAGCAACATATGGCAGATGAATAACATTTTGAAGGTTTGGACTAACTTTGATAAATTTGTAATATAGAGCCTACAAATAAAGTTGTGTATCTATGATTGAAAGCCGAATTTACCATCAATATCATGGTTCAAGATGTACATAAGCTTAAGCATACAAGATACAACAATGCATAATCTTCAGTTCTTCACTAGAAGTGGCAAACAATGGTCAAACTCTTAAATTCAAACATATAAAAGACTCCTTACCTGAGTGAACAAATCTGCCAAACATGTCAAAAGGTTCTCTTCTGGATCACCAGGATTTTTGTTATTTGCATAATATTCAAGTTCTTTGCTCACCTTCACCGTGAGCCCGCAAAATGCGAACAAAGTTGAAACCCTTAAATTAGTCATGTACACCAAATCACTTGAACAATCAAGCAAGTCAAGCATAAAAAAGAGACAACCTTCTATAAGTCTTACACATTGCAAGAGCCAGAGCGATATTCCCACATGGGACATGCTTTCCAAAGACCAGTTTCATTTGAAAGAAGTGTTGAATGCATCATCTCCTCCGCCAACAAGCCTTGTCACTAGGCATTTGGACATCAAGTGCAACAACAACAAAAACCAAGAGTTCATTAAGTAATGCGCTTAACTGCGTAAAATACCGCATAATGTAAAACCAAATCATACAAACCATATTAACCTAACATGTGTATTGACAAAAAAGGCAAATTAGATGACGAAGATGCAAGTATAAATACAAACCATCTTTATGTGATGCTAATTGCCTGCCTGTATGAACTAAAAACCTTCCATTACTCCAAAATCCTGGATCCATATCGATTTTGAATGAGATAAAATGAGATAATGACACATAAAATGATATAATGACACAGCCATGCCTAATGTATAAAACCATCAAAGTCACTGACATCTTATTGATTTTGAATCCTTCACAAAATATCCATCTCACCTTCTTGAATGAAAAACAATATGATAATCACAAAAAAGAAGTCGAGTTTACCAAATCTGGTCGTGATTCTGAAGCACTAAGGACATCGTAGCGATTAGGTTGCGCATGAAGCACCTGGTCAAAACCCAGACATTCATCCAAGTTAGTCACTCAAACATGATAGAGATAATAACAAATTCAACTCAAAATGATGCAACATCCAAACCACTTTGCTAGCTTAGTGATCCTAGTGCTTATAACAGGACTGTCAGTATGTGTAGAAACAATCTTCATGTTCTGCAGCAGCTCCCCGATTTTGTTAACCAGAAAAGTGAGCACCACTAAAAAACGATAAGCAGATTGAGTAGTTACATTGAATCAAGAAATTTTAAGAAGCTATTTCAAGAAGTTATATTGAATCAAACCCCGATAATTCTAATAATACATAAGCTAACCATCGTAAATAATCCAACTCCACATCTATTGAATGCTAAAGATTCCTCAAAGAGATTCCATGCATATCCACTTGCGAAACCCTTAAAGATGTTTAAGTATTATATGTCAGTGAACCACAGGATTATAAAGATAAACAGTCAGAGTCACTACTTTACTATAAAATTCACAATCAGGCTTAACAATACTAATTTGGTTGAAATCCAGGTAATCTTTAGTATACCCGATAAGCAAGTGTCAAAGAAAGGTAGCCACCCTTGAGATGGTGGTACTCTTATACCAAAAAAGCACACCTCCCCAAAATCATCATCAGAATTTCAAAGAACATTGTCTGAAGAATCCATAGGTGTATTGACGAAGCTCACCGAACTCAAAGACAAAACCCCGAAAGAGTTCAAATAAGCTAAATAAAGTGCATAACATGTGCAACAGCAAGGGACTATAACTCTAGTAAATAAGGAGAGTATTTGATGTAAACAAAAACCCCTAAAAGAGAAGGGTTAAAAGGACAACTTTGAGCCGAGATTTCTTCAGCAGCAAACTTTTTATCAGAAGCAGCCAAGCAGGAAATTCAAGTTTAACGTTTTCATTATCATCTATCGCAACTCTATAAGAAACTTATTTAGATTCTTCTTTAATCTCATATTTTTCCTACCAAAAAATCTCTTGACAGAGAACTCTCCTTGCATATTCAAAACCCTAAAAAATGAACAACAAAGTGAAAACACATATTAGTCCAAATCCTTAATTAAAATAAAGGATTCTTAGAATACACGTTTAAATCGCAAACCCTAGATTCTCAAAACACGAATCAAACATCAAATTAACAAAATTACAAAATCCTAGCAAATCTACAAATCACACAAATCCGAGTAAAAAGCCCTAGATCTGAAACCCAAATCTCATAATCGATTTAAAAACTTAAAATCGAGTAAAACATATCCCCAATTAAAAAAAACCTAGTTTAAAATCGAGTAAAAAAACCAGACAAGAACAAAGATTGAACATCTAAAACAAAGAAGAGAAACAAAGTTAGGGTTCGTGAAAATATACCTTTTAGAAGTTCCAAATGACCTTCATCTTGTTCATTAATTCTTCATCTGCAAACCCTAATTTACAAACCCTTAATCGATTTTAGATGAAGTCGATATCTTGTACAAAGAGAAGAGTGATTTTATTTAAACAAGAGAGGAGCGATTTCAGATGAAGTTGATTTCAGATCACTGAGTTTATGCTTCAGTTCTATAGAGGAAAGGAGAGAAAATACAGGGAAGAGAAGAAGACTGCGGCTGTAATGAAAGAGAGACTGGAAAAAAAAAGAATCAGTTTAGTCGAGTAGGTGGGAGAAAAAGACTAAAGGGGAGAAACATCCTCCAGTTCATTTTGGTGTGGGGTGGAAAACTCTGTCACGCATGTGAATGGCATACGCGGAAATTGCAGGTGTTACGACCCTAGTGTGACCAAGCGTGTGATTAGCACGCCTAAAAAAAAAAATCGTAACGGCTGCTGCTTGTTACGAAATTTTCAAATATTCGTAACGGCTTCATTCTGTTACGAATTTTTCGTAACGGCAATTTTGTAACGGCCACTAAGCCGTTACAATAATATAACGGCCACTAATTGCTGTTACGAATCCGGGAATTTGGTGTAGTGTTAGTGAATAATATAATCAAGGTGTTGAAATTTACAGAGTATCTGGGATTGTTGCTACATGCATCAGTCTAGATAAATTTCATGTAAATATATTGAACGGCTCAATGAATGTGCCAGTGGAGAGGTTGAACACTCATCACTTTTATGGCTCTGTCTCTTTGCAGAGTGATGGCACTTTAGATGCGATATTTTTTACAGACTTAACCCTGAACTGAAAACCACCATCAACAAATATAAATACAGAAAAGCAAAAAACAAATGAACCTTCCTATGAAAGAATGATAATAACGTACATGTTGTATTTACTATAACAAAATAGATTATGGAGACAAAGAGATACTAAATATGGGGTAATCAGAGGATTCTGTATTGTGGATTTGTTTCTAGCTCAATGACCTTTTTCGCCCAAAACCCGAGGAACTTATGCTAATTAAAAGTGGAACCAACACAAAATGGTTACAACATTTCGTAATTAAAAAATGCTTTCTAAAATCCACTTCAAAAAATTTGCACAATGATGCAGTGGAAATGTAGGGAAAGCAAAGAGGCACATAGTAATTTCCATTCATCAAGATAATAGGGTTACATGGAACAATATATATAAAGGGGAAACACTAGGTAACTAGATGGACCGCACATCCATGGGCCGTAAGCCCTGTAACACTCCCCCTTGTGCGGTTCAATAACAAAACTTTATACATAGTGCTTCACATATAGTGCTTCGAATGTAGTTCTTCAAATGTCGTCCTCTCCTTGATGACTTGTGCCGAAATCAATTGCCTCATTAAAACTTTGATAAGGAAAAACCCAGTGGGATAAAATCTTGGTATAACTCTTCACATGTAGTACTTCACATGTTCTTTCTTACTTTACATGTAGTTCATCACATGCAATACAATATCTTCAAAGACCGACGAGTCTAAGTTAATTGCCTCGTTAAAACTTTGTCAGGAAAACCCAGAAGGACAAAACCTGAGCTAAAGAAAAAGAGTACAATATTTAGCAAACTTAGAACATAGTTGGACTCGAATATGTTGCCTCATTAAAACCTTGATAAGGAAACTCAATGGGACAAAACCTTGACGAAGGGGAAAGAGTACAACGTGACAGATGCAAGTAAAGGTGATCCTTTGCAGATGATCACTTTGTTTCGTTGAAGTTGATTAGTTGCCTCACAACTTCTTAGGCATAAAATCCTTCTGGAAAAGACAATAGCCTTACTTGGGAAGTTAATTCCCGGTGTTTGTTGTTGTCTAATTAAAAACCTTGTCGAGCACCAAAACCCTGTGGGAAAAAGTAACCTCGGTGAAGGAAAATATTTCAACACACCATTAGATGCTCCCCCTGATGTCAGACAATTTTCATTAGTCTAATGCAGTCAAAAGGATTTTATCACACTTTACTTTGGTGACATGAATGTTTATAAGACCATGTTGTTGATTTTGAAAGTTACGTTGCTTAACAGAATATCACGTTTCATTTCTTTGATCTAGATATTTTCAGTAATATCAACGGCGATCTTTATGTCTTCAACGTTCAACATACTTGATGTTTTTTTTAGTGTTGTCTCGCTAAAAACCTTGTCGAGTAACAAAACCCTTTGGGAAAAACTATTCTCGATCGAAGGGAAAAAGAGTACAACACAGCTTCAATTTCGAAGTAAAATATGTCGACATCATATCCTTGGATCCTCCCCCTGATGTCGGCATCTCCCCCTGATTACTTTCAGAGTTTTTCCAGAGAGTTCCTTTAGTCACGTATTTTTCGAAATTGAATATTGGTAATAACTTAGAAAATAATCTACCATATCTCCCTCTGATTACTTTCGTTGGAGAAGAGATTATTGTTCCTTCATAATCAACAACTTTTGGATTGCACTTTCATTAGCATTCCTTTTAATGTCTTTGTAGGGATAAAACAAATTTATGTCAATGGTTACATTTAAGTACATGATTACATTCACTATACCATTCCAATGACGTTGCGTTGGCGCGGAGCTATATCTAGCTAACAAGTTCCCTGAGGATGTAAAATTTAATCGAGTACATTATTATACTAAGTACATCAATGCGTCTATTGTACTTAGATATGGGAATTTCATCTCCCAACACATCTTCGTCATATTCCTTTGGACGAAATGGTTACTTACTTACATTTGAACCTCGACTAATCATGGGAGTGCTATCGGGATGCATGTCTTTGTTAAATTGCCCGAAAACTTTAGACATATGCAAACCGGTGGAATAATATACCACAAGCTCAAGTGTTGATCGAGCTTTCCTAGATTTTTCATCTCAAATTCGGAATTTAAATAGCTTTTAAGGTCTCTTATTACATCAAGAGTACATATCATGTCTGTACCATCAACATAATTAGCTAAAATTCCAAATCAAGAACTTTCTTATGAATACGCAAGGAAAAATAACTTACTTGTATATCCCCTCCAAATCAAATAGTCACTTAGACGGGTATACCACGTCCGCCTGATTGCTTGAATCTATAAGTGAGCGTTCTATCTAACTGTAAACGCACTCTGTGGTTTAGAGTCACTTGATTTGGGCAACCAAAGTCTATCAAGTACTTTTGTAAATATATTCTATCTCTTGATTCTTTCAGAGATACGTAAGAACCACATACATATGCTGCATTTCAAGTCCTTTTGAAATTACCAAGATAACTAAGTAGCGGAGCTCTATAACGTTCATTACAAGAGAACAATTCCAGGGATTTGTGAGAAACCTCGCGCCACAAGGCGAGTCTTTGTACTTAAAGACTATTTTCTTCTCATTATGCTTCATGACAAATTAATTATGTATGACCAATAGGCTTTACACTTGGTTGGTTAGCACTACCACACCAAATACCCGTATATTTGCCAAAGAACTAAGTTCTACCTGGATTGTGTAGGCCAAATATGCTATTTATTTGAAATTAATCAAAATAAAGCATGGTTCGATCTCATTTTGCTCTACTTCTGGAGCAACTATTTATGGATTATATCATCATTATGCACGCATGATCCTTCCATTGACTCAAATGCATTCTCATAATCCGTAAGGATTTCATTGTTCTCTAGAATCATTTAAAACTTCGGAGCGTCCTCCAGTTTGATTCATGGACATATTCAGATACAATCTTATGAGATGATTTCTGATGATATAATAAGTTGTGACTTACTCACCTACTTCCTTTCTAGGTGAGGATTGATCGAACCAAGTGGTCTCTCCAACTTCCTTTATGGAGCCACGGCCTCAACCACACTTCCACTGAGTGTAGTTGCAACACCTTAGTCTATGGTGTATCCCGTATTGAGGATTTGTAACTTTGCAGGTAGGTATGCAGCTGGTATGTGTGATCTCATCACTTTAGCAACATCAGTGTACATTCTGAAAATCGAATATTCTTTATCACTTCACATTTACATTTGTGGAGTACAAGAATCAATATGAGACATAGTGGGAACACACCACGATAATTCCTGTCGTTCCCCTAGAAAATACTTTTTCTTATCTCCCCCTAACGACGGAAAGACTGTCTCATTTAAGTGATAACTCGCAAATCTTGCGGTTAGAGATCTCCTACCAAAGGTTTTAAAATGTGGATAATTGTTGAGAGTAAATATCCAACAAAATTACTTAATCATTTTCGTGACCCATCATAGTACGATGTGGACTCGTAATGGCACATATATAGTGCAGCCGAAAATGCGTAAGAACACGAATGTCAGGCTTAAATCCAGTTACCAACTGGTACGCATAAAAGGTTGACTAATATTGGGTTCTAAAACGAATTAAGTAAAGATGCGTCAATATTGCATATTCCCCAAGCAGTTAAAGGTAGGTTTGTACGCATAACCATGCCTAAGGAAACATATGTAACCTTTGATAATAGCCTTTGCGAGACCTTGGGGTATAGGATACTCTGCATTGATCCTATTAAACATGCAATAACCATCAAGTCCTTTTGATGTACACTCGCTAGCATTTACAAGGGGTGGTGAGCCCTTACATGTAAAATATGTGCTAGTAGTTTTCCAAACGCAAATTTCTTGGGAACTATAACTAGTCCAAAATGTCAAAACATTCACCAGAGCCATAAGCCATGTTAATGGTCCGCATTCTGCATGAATATTTTTCTAAATTTCACCTCGTTTTCTTTGTAATATGGAATTTATACCATTTGCATCTTAGGATGGTCTCGATCCAGTTTTACTGAAGACTTTGTAAAAATGAGTGATATGCTTTCTTACCTAAAAGAATAATGGTAATGGGGTTGTGCATCTAGTACTTTAGAGAACACTTATTGAGAGATATACCGTCACTTCGCATTCTGTCAATCTTTTTTCCCATTGTCTCGTCCACTCAAATAAAGTGATGTACGTATGATTCCTTTCAATACAAAACATCATGTCACAACCAAAGTGCCTTTATCGTTATGTCAAAGCCTGTATGAGTCAATTCCCAACATTTCATCGTCGGAGTCAATATGGATTCAATAATCCAAACACTACAGTGATTTACATTTCACTAGATTGACTCATTAGTTTTCTCTAAGATATGTTTTCTTTCACATGCATTAGAGATATAAAAGATGCAATCAATTACATTCTCATCACTGTGAGTTTCCATATGATATCCACTTGCATGGGTCTCTTTGGAATTTAATAAGGTGATTAGCTCTTGGTACATATAGAGCTTTTGTGACTTTTAATCTTTGTTCCGTCTTGGAAACAAATTTTAAGCCGTGCTTCGCTCGATAATCCAATCATCGTAGTTTATAATAAGTGGTGTGGCCTTATTGCGTAACAAAAGTGGGATTCAACTCAAGTACTTTAGAGTGAATATATGTTACGTTTCAGGGGGATGATCTATTGTTCATCCAGATATATCTCAAGTACATTACAAAATTTATGTCTCGTAGGAATGATGTACTTTTCATTCCAAACCACAGACATTGGATCTAGTTCAATTAAATAATCAATTGTCCAGGCAAAGTTCCTCTTGTCATTAAAGTTAATGTATAAAGTATGACCTTCTTATGGAAATTGGTTGCTATTATGGTACCCGCATTACATTGCTTGTACCAATACCAGTAAGAAGATTCATTCCCAACTCTTTGGTGAGAGATAGAATTACATCTTAGCTTCATCCCATGTTCAATTGATACCTGTACTTTGATGTCATTACTGCTGGGGAGAAAAATACATATTTATCCCATGATACCCCTTTTCACATGCTTTAAATGAGTCGATACGTCTAACTCTCATTACTTCGAGGTTCTTTCCATTTTCAATTTTGCTATATTTATCTTAATTTGAGAAATTTCTTTATCTTAACATGCCAAGAGAATCTCACTACACACGACAACCACTTACTTTAGGTTGAATTACTAAAGATAGTTCTCTCGTTGTTATACTTCACATATATTGGTTCGTTAGTATCATGGATGAAGTAGAGTAATGGAAATTTTCTGATTCATATTACCTTTTGTGAGTTCTTCCACAAAAAATTAGAATACATGTGATTTTATTTTGCAACGTATCATTTGAAACTACCGACTCTTTAATAGTCGAGCAAGTGGATTACATCCCACAGAAAATTCAAATTTGGGGAGACAATATATCAAGTACGCAATAATGGTCCAAGTACTTCTAAACCTCAAATAAATACACTGGAATCGAGTTGGTACAACCAATTGAACAAAAGACATCATTCAACCATAACCAATATTATATTCAACATTGAAATTAACCCTTTATATAATATGGACTTATCTAAAATAAAAGAATGTTCTAAAAACAAATAAATAAGCCCGATAGATGTTCAATGTAAAGGCCCACATTATTTATAGTTACATACCTCAGGCATTAGTTATCGCAGTGCATAGCCGAAACCAGAATAGACTTGGTCGCACACGGTTCGAAACCAGAACAGGACACATCTGCAGTGGGTTTGGACAGGACAGGCTCGAACTTGAACCAACCGGTTTGGCTGGACCGGATTGGACCGGACTGGCTGCAATTCTCCTCTTTTCCCATAAGATTTCCTCGTAATCGGATCACATCACAAAACCACAAATGCATTATAAAATGTAATCACTCCTAACCGTATATTATGGTACAAGAGAGGAACACATAGAAGATGTCAAGTTGATTTTAAATCGCACATAACAAATGATGATCTCTCCAATACAAAAGCATGGAGAAAAAACATAACAACCAAAAACGTATATACACGGTCAAACAGTACAAAAGCAGGGAGAAAAATATATATATATATATATATATATATAACAGACAAAAACGTACGTATCGTCATAAATCATACAACACATATAATCTCTTCAATCATGCATTGAGAAAAAAAAATATTTAAACAATCAAATCAGTAAATCAGGCAGACATGTTTACAAAGATGAATAAAATGATGGCATATGGCAAAAACGAATGATGATTTATTAATTAACAAAGATGAATATACAAACAGCAACCATCTCAATCAATTATGGACTAAAATAAAATAACAATAGAAAAAAAAAAGAAGAGAAACTCTAATCCATGGACAAAAGATGGAGACAAGACAAAACACACATGGGAACAAATTAAATATGGCAGACAAAGAGTTTTTTATGTATATAGGAGATCAGAGAATCTTTACATATAAACAAATACTCCGTATAAACAAACATGATATGATACACTTATCTTCAATCAAATCACAAGGGACAAACAATCAAACAGGGAAGAAAAGAAAAAAAAATCATAATAAAGAGAAGTTTAGGGATACCGTGAGTTGGAACGGCTGTAACGGCTCAAAACCAGAACGGTCAGGTTGTGACTCGGATGGAACAACTCTGAGAAACTCGGAACGGTCGGGTTTATGACTCGGTTGGAACGACTCTGAGAAGTACTGGGATGGAACGGCGCTGACTTTGTTGGATTGGACATTTTCGGATTTTCCTTCCACGGATTTCCTTCTCCTCGGAATGCAAACGAACAGGGTTGGATTTCTTACCACATAATGAGGAGGACCTTGATTTCTTTTGATTTTCTTCATTTTGAGCGGACAGATTTTTCCTCCCACAAATTGGTACATACACAATACAATCAAATCAATCCATTAATCATCATCATAGATTTAATTTAATAACATAGGATATCAATCATCAAATAAATTCATCATAGATCCACAAAATACGATCATAGATTCATATGCATATCAATCATCACCAATTAAATAAAAAGGAAAACCATCATTATATGGAGATCCAAACAAATCATATCATAGTAGACAACAGTTGGTTTAAAAGTTTGTAGGCATACCTTTTTACTTTATTTTTTTTCAAGAACAGAAGCACAAATCCAATCCATTGATTACAGTGATTTGCGAAACTGGCGAAGAGAAAAAAAAAATCGGCTGCTCGGTTAGAGGATCGTGACTGATAACGTGATGCAGTGGAAATGTAGGGAAAGCAAAGAGGCACATAGTAATTTCCATTCATCAAGATAATATGGTTACATGGAACAATATATATAAATGGGAAACACTAGGTAACTAGATGGACCGCACATCCATGGGCCGTAGGCCCTGTAACACACAATATGTTTTAAAAAATAATAGAAAAAGAAGTTGTAAAAAAATAAGAAAAGCTAGGTTTTACTTATTTTCTTTTAAGCAAATGAGGAATCATTCGAGAAAACTTAGTTTCGTAGTTACAATCGTAAAAACATTGAAAAGATATGATTTATATCAAGTATTTATGGGTTTTTTCTAACCCAAAATAGGCGAGTAAACGAAGAACACCTGCTGATGATGGTTCAGTATTAGCATGATTGAACGAAGACATAATCATCATGTGTGTATTTGTTCAACTGCCGATCATAGCTCCAAACCCGACCATTTCGTTACAATATATAGTCATGTTAATTCTTGATTGCAATAAATATATAGTAGATGACATTAAAAATCAATATAAAAAAATAAATTTACCAAACACAACAATTATGAGATATGAACATACAAACTACATAATTGTTGTGTTTTTGAATAAATCACACTTAAGTAATCTGGGGAGAACACTATCCGGAACCAGTCAATGTTAAGGGTAACTTTTTGAGAATGTTCATATCCGCCGATTGGGCTAAAAAATCATATAAAAAAAATATTACCAAACACAACAATTAGCGAATATGAACATGAGATACATTACGAGCCATGAAGATTAAGGCCAAATGGACACTGATGATGATTTTGAGATCAAAACAATTGAGATGAAGTTTTTATTACTGTGAAATGAGGGTTTCGGATGAAATGGTTTTAGATAGATGTCCTTGCATTGATTGAGTTGCAAACAGATGAAGAGCACTTTTCAAGTTCGTGAAGAAATTGAAAACATGGGAACTCGCAAGAAATGTGTTGCTATCTCAATCATGTTTGTCAATGTTAGTGATCAAAACTATAAGTCTTGATTTCTAGTATATTACGGGGTGTCGATAGCTAAGTCTGGTTGACTTGTGACTAGGATTACATGGTTACAATATATAGATCGTGGTTGGTGCAAAGATGGGTGACATTTGTTGCCATGTTAACAAGATCTGAACAAAACTACGGGAGAATAATTGAATGATTGAATTAAAATGGACCGGGATAAATATGGCAACGGTGAGAATGTGAACTAATTGAGCTCAAGACTTGGAGCTAAAAATCAATATAAAAAAATGGCATCATCTCACTCACCCAAATGGACACTTGATGATTTCTCCAGTTAAAACATGAAAAGAGATGTCCTTGTTAGAAGAACTATCTCAACATGTTTGTCAATGTTAGTGATCAAAACTATAAGTCTTGGTATACTTATAGCTAAGTCTGCGGATAGGATTAGCATCTTTTAATGTGTTTGTTGATGACATGAGGAGTGTAGTTGACTCATCTTAAGACTCCATGGTACAAAGACAAATGGAAGAACTATCAAGGTGGAGACTTGGAGACTTGAACTTATCTATCACTCAAAAGTATATCTACTCTATCTCCTATCTTGAGACAAAAGTCGTATTGCTATATAGACTATGATTATACACATTTGCTATTTCGAGACGAGTTTATCTCTCTTATCTATTTCTCGAAATATGTGTTGGTAAGCTTTTGCTTTGGCCAAGTTCATCTTTACTAGTGACGAAAGTCATATTAGTTTCAATTACTTGAAAATGGCTTTGACGAAAAATGGTTTGTGAATAACAACTATATAATGTCCTCGAAGAATATTTCAATGATTGAAATGAGAGTTTAGAATATATAACCATTGTTGGATATAAAAATTGTGTGATAACTCATACATGTGTAAGTCCTTATTCCTTGAACCAAATTATGTGTACTTTGCTTCTCAGGAAAACCAGAACTAAAGTCCGCGTACCAGTACGTGCACCATCAAAAGTTCACGTCCCGTGAAAATCTGCTGGAGTTTGTGAACTGAAAACAAACTTATTCCGGGTACTTAAGTCCGCGTACTTAGGTTGGTTATTTTCTAAAAACGATTATTCGTGAACTTAAACTTATATAATTAAGGAATGCATAATTGCAAACCGTGGCTATAAAGTTCATGAATCGATTCGAGTGAATCAAATCGTTTTTGCTTCGGTTGTGTCTTGTATACTTCTATAAGATCTAAGCAATTGAACAACTCTCTAACAATTTCATTTGAGTCATTTTAACTAGTTGTGGTAAAGAAGAATATGGTTGATATGAAAGTGCTCATATGTCTAACCATTTGGTTAACCACTGTTGAACCAACTAAGTGTACATGTTTGGGTACGGTTACACAAACCTAAATAAACGTTCATTTCATTTGTGTGTAACAAGCTAAGTTCGATCTAACGGTTGAAAGATATTAGCTTGAATCTAATCGGGATTTCATTTTAGGGTGAATATGAATGCTTTGTTACCAAGGTAACTTAGATTGCAAACCATGATTTGAAAGTCTAAGTAAAGGAGAACTCTAGAAACTAGGAAACCAAATCCCCACACCTCCTGTGTGATACTAGTTGTATAAGCTAGAGTCGATTCTCCTTTAACCTTAGGTTTCTTCTCGAGATCATGTAGGTTAACGACTTGAAGACTTCATTGGGATTATGAAGCCAGACTCAACTATTTTCTTTGTAGTTGCGTGATCTGATCTTGGTGTTTCTATCGTACTAAGTACAATCGTAAGATTGACTTGAGATTGATTTCTCCGATAGGCAAGAATAAAAGAAGTCACAAACATCTTCGTCTCATCGTTTGTGATTCCGAAATATCTTCTTTTGCTAGTCGATTATGATTATTGTGAGGTGATTGATAATTCTAGGATGTTCTTTGGAAATATAAGTCCGGGTTATCAATTGGTTCCTGTTCACCTTAATTTATCAAAACACAAAATAAAAAATCGTAGGTATTTCTGTGGGAGACAAATTTATCTATTACCATAGACTTTTCTGTGTGATACAGATTTGTTTATTAAAGTCTTCCACTTTAATACGTAGCAACTCTTAGTTGTGGGTGAGATCAGCTAAGGGAATCAAGTGCGTAGTATCCTGCTGGGATCAGAGACGTAAGGAGCACAACTGTACCTTGGATCAATGTGAGATTGATTGGGGTTCAACTACAGTCCAGCATCGGAAGTTAGTTTGTAGTAGGCTAGAGTCTGTAGCGGCTTAATACAATGTGTGTTCAATCTGGACTAGGTCCCGGGGTTTTTCTGCATTTGCGGTTTCCTCGTTAACAAAACTTTTGGTGTCTGTGTTATTTATTTTCCGCATTATATTTTTTTATATAATTGAAATATCACAGGTTGTGCGTTTAATCGATCAATTTGGAAATCCAACCATTGGTCGTTGATTGAAATTGATTGATCCTTGAACATTGGTCTTTGGTACCGTTCAAGTGTTTTCTCTTGTATTCAATTAGACTCGCAAATTTCTATTTGCTTGAGTAAGTATTGAATCGAGAAAGAGAGATATAACTCTTTGATATACTTTTATTAAGATTGAGTCTGACTGTCTAGTTGATTCTCTTAAAAGTATATTGGAGTTACTCCACACAGATTGTTAAGCGAAATATTGGGTGTGGTTTTTGTACCCCCGCTTTTCAATTGGTATCAGAGCAGGCAAACACGTTTAAAGACCTTACAAGTCTGTGTTTGTAGCGATCTGACTATATAGACAATAAAGTCTCTAGAAGCGCTCCACCAAGGTTAAAAACCGATCGTAGAAAAAGTTCTAAAAAACTGGTTATTCTCCAAAAAAAGTTGGATGAACAAATTCGGATCAATTCTGATCTTGTTGTAGAAATTGCAATGCTTAAGTATTTGAAATCTTTCAAAATTCCTTTGATGGACTTGAATAACTTTTGTTGTTCTTCTATGAAAGAAAAGTTGTAAGTCAGATGTTAAACAATGTCTAGACATTGTGAAACCTGGTAATACTCAAAACGAGATTAAAAATGTTGACCCATGTATGTTATGTGACTCTTACAATCACTTTCAACATACTTGTATGTCCTTCCGGAAAAGCCTAAAAGTTGCAAGTAATCTTCATAAGAAAGCTGAACAACTGTTTGCTTCTCTAAAAGGATGTACAAAACTAACTAGAAATCCTAAACATGATAGTAGTGTTAGTATGAGAGCTTTTGCTTTGAAATCAACATCGCCCTTTCAATGGTTTCTTGATAGCGGATGTAGCCGACATATGACAGGTGATCTCACGTGGTTAGTTTCTTCAAACGACTATGAAGGAGGTCCGGTGACATTTGGAGATGGGAGTTGCTGCTACATAAGCAAGAAGGGGACGATCAAACTTCCCGGCGTACTTGAAATCCATGATGTAGTATACGTAAAAGGTATGACTGCAAATCTTATTTATATTAGTAAAATTTGTGACAAAGGCCATAGAGTTGTCTTCAATGCAAATGGATGTGACATCGTAGACAAAACTGGGAAAGTAATTTTTCAGGGAACTTGTGGTAAAAACAATTGTTATCTTCTGTATACTCAGTTCAGAAACTGTTACAATTTGACTAAGGTGGAATCTACACATCTTTGGCATGAGCGTTTTGGTCACATAAATTATCGTCTTCTAACTAAGATCATTAACAAAGAACTTGTTAGAGGCGTTCCCAAAATAAATGCAAAGATTGATGGTGTATATGGTGCCTGTCAAAAGGGTAAACAAACGAAAGTTCACCATAAATTATCTCAAGATAGTCTCACTAAAGCTATACTTGATTTAATTCATATGGATCTCTTCGGACCAATTCAACACCCCACGGTTGCTGATAAGAAGTATGCTTTAGTTATGGTAAATGATTACACCAGATTTACCTGGGTTGCATTTCTATCTCATAAGAATGAAACCCTTGATGAATTCAAGATTATTGTTAAAAGAATCCAGAATGAACAAGGTCGCAAACTAAAGAAAATTAGAAGCGACTGTGGAACTGAATTCAAGGACACTAAGGTGTTTGAATTTTGTGATGAACTGTGGATTATTCAACAATATTCACCACCCATCACTCCTCAAGCCAATGGAGTTGCAGAAAGAAAAAACAGGAACATTCAGGAAATGGCCAGGGTAATGCTCCATAACAAAAACTTACCATTAAGGTTTTGGGGAGAAGCTGTCTTTACTGAGATGTTATTTGATCAACCGTGTCTACCTATGGTCTAAAACCCTAAACACTCCTTATGAGTTGTGGTACGGTAGAAAACCCAACTTGCACTATCTAAGAGTGTTCGGAAGTAAGTGCTACATTCTAAAAGATCGAGAAAAGAGAGGGAAATTTGATACTAAAAGTGATGAAGGTATCTTCCTTGGCTATGCTTCTGATAGTCGTGGTTTTCGAGTGTTTAATCTCAGAACCCAGGTTATGATGGAATATGCTAATGTTATCATCGATGATATTAGTAATTTTCATCATGATAATCCTCCTGCTGAATTGCCTCCAACTGAGACAATTGAGAAACTCAAAGAAATCCCAGATTCAGTTGAAGTTATCCCAACTGTTACTGATCCTGATATTTTTAGTGACAGGAGAAGAGCACTTATCATGCTACTCCTGTCGAACAAGAGCGTGTCCTTCCATGACACCCTGGGTTCAAAGGAATCATGATCCCAACAGTATTATTGGAGGAAGAGATTCTACTGCAAACACAAGAGGACAACTTCAAATTTTGGTTGTTATCTTTCACAAGTAGAACCAAGAAACATTGATGAAGCTCTTAGCGATCCCTTTTGGGTGAATGCAATGCATGAAGATCTAAATCAATTTCAAAGATATGACGTATTGAAACTAGTGCCTTGTCCCTCCAATATCAATATTGTTGGTACCAAATGGATATTTAAGAATAAGTCTGATGAATTTGGCACTATTGTTAGAAATAAAGCCAGACTTTTCGCTCAAGGGTACTCACAAATCGAAGGTATCGATTTTGACGAAACCTTTGCTCCTGTGGCACGCCCTCATGTTTGTTTCTTAAGGTTAAGCTGTTTCAAATGGATATAAAATCCGCGTTTCTAAACGGAAATTTAAAGGAAGAGGTCTATGTCGCTCAACCTAAGGGTTTTGAAAACCCTGATTTCCTAGATCATGTCCTTAAGCTTGATAAGGCATTATATGGGTTGAAACAAGCGCCTCGTGCATGGTTCGAAAAACTAACCACATCTCTTCGTAGGAAAGGTTTTTCGAGAGGCGGAGTTGATAAAACCTTGTTTACCAAATGGAGTGGGAAAGATGTTGTCATTGCTCAAGTCTATGTAGATGACATCATCTATGGCTCAATTTCTGAAAAACTTGCAAAAGATTTTCAGCTATCTCTTGGAAAGGAATTTGAATGAGCAGTGTTGGTGAATTAAAATTCTTTTTAGGATTACAAATTAAACAACATAAGGATGGAATTTACTTATCTTAAGAAAAATATGCTAAGGATCTTGTTTCAAGGTTCGACTTGGATAAGTCAACTCCAAAACTGACACCTATGCCCACCACTGGTAAACTGCACAGAGATGAGAAAGGAGTAAGCGTAGATCAAAAATTGTATCGATCTATTATTGGTAGCCATTTATATCTTATAGCTACTAGACCTGACATTGCTTTTAGTGTTGGTTATTGTGTTATATTTCAGGCTAATCCAAAGGAATCTTATCTTGAATTACAAAAAGGATTATACGATATGTGAATCACACGACTGGGTATGGTTTATCTTATACTTTTGATACCAACACTGACCTTTCTGCATATTCAGATGCTGACCGGGCAGGATGTGTAGAAGATAGAAACAGTACATCAGAGGGTTTCTACTATGTAGGTCAGAATCTTGTGGCATGGCATAACAAGAAACAGAATTCACAATCCCTGTCCACATGTGAAGCAGAATATATTGTTGCAGGATCATGTTGTACTCAACTTCTATGGATGAAACAAATGTTGGATGATTATGGAATTGATATTGGAGTAATGAAGATCTTCTGTGATAACTATAGCGCGATTCGAACCACTGAGAATCCCGTTGAACACTCAAGAACAAAGCACATTGATATAAGGTACCATTTTATTCGAGATCTCTATGAAAATGGTATCATAAATATGGAATTTGTGCCTTCCGAACAACAGTTGGCTGATATTCTCACAAAACCACTAGACACTGCTACATTTCAACACTTACGGCAGTCTATTGGTGTTGTTTTGGTTCATTAGTTTCCTATAACTCTTGCCCATGTGCTTATCTCAATCTTTTGGGAAATTGATTTTGGAATCCAGTAAGTGTTTATTTCAATTATGCATTTGTTTCAGTAAGTTGATTTACTCTGTTAGGTGTTGGTTTTTAAGAAATCCTTCTTTTCTTGTGAAAGTAAGGTCGCTCTTGTTGTTCTTTCGGGAATGACATTTTATGGGGGAGAGTTCTTAATTGAACTTGTGCTTAATTGCCAAATCTTTGTGGGGAGTGTGGTTGTGGAATATTATAGGGGTTATCTTGTATCTTTATAAACTCCTTGATGAAAGCATTTAGATTCGGCTATTTGATTGCATCTAAAAATTTGATATGTGCTTACTTTTGGTCATGAAATGTCTCTATGGAAATTTCATTAGGATCCCACTAGTTTTCGTACCTTTGCCAATTTTATTGACAAAAAGGGGAGAATTAATGTGTAGTTCACACTACAAATACATACGGTTTTCGGATCATTATGTAAGGTGAAGTGGTTTCCATGTGAGATGGAGTATTGACTAAGGGGGAGTGATACATATCACCATAGTATTGTTGTCGAAGTTGTGATACAATTGAACTTTGATGTTGTGTAATAATACTATGACACTGTGTAACAATGATTGAGAATTCTTGTTTTCTCATTTTTATGGCTAGGGATTTTCAACAACGATGATACTAAACTTACAAACTTTGGAATCATTGGAGTACTTGGAAGTGACGAAGATTTCGAGTAGTGTTGAAGAACCAAAGAGATCAGGCATGTGGAAGAGAAACTACAAAGTTTATTTATTTATTTTGTATTCCATATGTATTAATAGTTTTGTCACTAAAATTGACAAAGGGGGAGATTGTTAGAGCACTGCTCGGTCGAACTCGCATGCGTTTCTATCTCAAGCATGTTTGTCAATGTTAGTGATCAAAACTATAAGTCTTGATTTCTAGTCTACTTATAGCTAAGTCTCGGACTAGGATAGAAAGTGTAGTTGAGCTCAAGACTCCATGGCGATCATCATACAAAGACGAAGAACTACTCAAGGAACTTATGGAACTTCATCGACTAAAAGGTATGTGGAGGCTTGAACTTATCTATCACTCAAAAATCTATCTACTCTATCTCCTATCTTGAGACAAAAATCGTATTGCTATATAGAGTATGATTATACACATTTGTTATTTCGAGCCGAGTTTATCTCGCTTATCTATTTCTCGAAATATGTGTTGGTAAGCTTTCGCTTTGGCCAAGTTCATCTTTACTAGTGACAAAAGTCATATTAGTTTCAATTACTTGAAAATGGCTTTGATGAAAAATGGTTTGTGAATAACAACTATATGACGTCCTCTAAGAATGTTTCAATGATTGAAATGAGAGTTTAGAATATATAACCATTGTTGGATATAAACATTGTGTGATAACTCATACGTGTGTAAGTCCTTATTCCTTTAACCAAAGTATGCGTACTTTGCTGCTCAGGAAAATCGAAACTAAAGTCCGCGTACCAATACACGCACCATCGGAAGTTCAAGTCCCGTGAAAATCTGCTGGAGTTTGTGAACTGAAAATAAACTTATTCTGGGTACTTAAGTCCGCGTACTTAGGTTGGTTATTTTCTAAAAACGATTATTCGTGAACTTAAACTTATATAAACTAAGGAATGCATAATTGCAAACCGTGGCTATAAAATACATGAATCGATTCGAATGAATCAAATCGTTTTTGCTTCGATTGTGTCTTGTATACTTCTATAAGATCTAAGCAATTGAAAAACTCTCTAACTAGTTCATTTGAGTCATTTGAACTAGTTGTGGTAAAGAAGAATATGGTTGATATGAAAGTGCTCATATGGCTAACCATTTGGTTAACTACTGTTGAACCAACTAAGTGTACATGTTTGGGTACGGTTACACAAACCTAAATAAACGTGCATTTCATATGTGTGTAACAAGCTAAGTTCGATCTAACGGTTGAAATATATTAGCTTGAATCTAATCGGGTTTTCATTTTAGGGTGAATATTGAATGCTTTGTTACCAAGGTAACTTAGATTGCAAACCCTGATTTGAAAGTCTATGTAAAGGAAAACTCTAGCAACTGGGAAACCTAATCCCCACACCTCCCGTGTGATACTAGTTGTATAAGCTAGAGTCGATTTTCCTTTAACCTTAGGTTTCTTCTCGAGACCATGTAGGTTAACGACTTGAAGACTTCATTGGGATTGTAAAGCCAGACCCAACTATTTACTTTTTAGTTGCGTGATCTGATCTTGATGTTTCTATTGTACTAAGTACAATCGTAAGATTGACTTGAGATTGATTTCTCCAATAGACAAGATTAAAAAAAGTCACAAACATCTTCGTCTCATCGTTTGTGATTCCGCAATATCTTCTTTGGCTAGTCGATTAAGATTATTGTGAGGTGATTGGTAATTCTAGGTTGTTCTTTGGGAATATAAGTCCGGGTTATCAATTGGTTCCTGTTCACCTTGATTTATCAAAAGACGGAACAAAAACTCGTAGGTATTTCTGTGGGAGACAGATTTATCTATTATCGTAGACTTTTCATTGTGATATGGATTTGTTTATTAAAGTCTTCGACTTTGGGTCGTAGCAACTCTTAGTTATGGGTGAGATCAGCTAAGGGAATCAAGTGTGTAGTATCCTGCTGGGATCAGAGACGTAAGGAGCGCAACTGTACCTTGGATCAGTGTGAGATTGATTGTGGTTCAACTACAGTCCAGACAGAAGTTAGTTTGTAGTAGGCTAGAGTTTGTAGCGGCTTAATACAATGTGTGTTCAATCTGGACTAGGTCCCGGGGTTTTTCTGCGTTTGCGGTTTCCTCATTAACAAAACTTCTGGTGTCTGTGTTATTTCTTTTCCGCATTATATTTTGTTATATATTTGAAATATCACAGGTTGTGCGTTGAATCGATCAATTGGGAAATCCAACCTTTGGTTGTTGATTGAAATTGATTGATCCTTGAACATTGTTCATTGGTATCGTTCAAGTGTTTTCTCTTGTATTCAATTAGACTCGCAGATTTCTATTTGCTTGAGTAAGTATTGAATCGAGAAAGAGAGATATAACTCTTTGATATACTTTTATTAAGATTGAGTCTGACTGTATAGTTAATTCTCTTAAAAGTATATTGGAGTTAGTCCATTCAGATTGCTAAACGAAATATTGGGTGTGGTTGTTGTATCCCCACTTTTTCAGTCCTTATTTGTCAATTTTCTCTGAAAAAATTGTCGATTGATATAGAAGCAGTTCCTTCAGATGAATCTAGTCGGTTAAATGGATCTGTAGATGTGGGATTCGTTGATCACTTTATCACAAGTGCAAGTTCTCTTGGTTTAAAAAGAGAGGGGCTTGGGCTATGTGGGATGCTTAGTTGTATTAGTTGGTCTAAATCCTATATGAATGTAGATTTTCTCTTCCGTTTTGCGGGCTCTGTAAAATCGACCTCTGGTGCACGCCAATTACTTAATATCTGCCAATTCTAGTTTAACCCATAAACTTAATTTTTCTAAAAAACTCAATTTACGTATAAATCATATAAAAATATAATTATTGTCGTATATGTTCTTTGTTGTTTGTAGAGAGGTTATCTCTCATATTCAATCTACAAGTGACATTATTGTTATTTTTTCAATCCGAGCGATTGAAAAAATTTCAATAAGTAGAGAAACTAAAATTGTGTTGTTATAAGAGAAATGAAGATAATTTAGAAGTATTAGCTTTTAATGTTGAGGGTATTGTAATATTTGAATGCTTCTAGACACACCATATCCTCTTTTCCTAGGTGGGAGCAACATTGGCATCACAATTCAGTATGGTTAAATAGTCCAATGAATCTCCTCATCTAGCATATATTTATATCCGGATCCTTACAGCACTGGCAACTAGATAACGGTTTATAACCAAAACAATTATTACACCCATCTCCTGGGAGCACAAAAACACCTCACCTCTGCGCGCAGACCTAAAAAACACAGAGGAGGATAGAAGCGAAAAAATGGTGCGCAACGCCTACGATTCATTAAAGCTACTACAACTCAAGAAAAACTCAACAAAGATCCAATCAGTAGGATCATATGGTTCCAAGATCCTCGTAGGTTGTGCATTATGTTCAATGCTATTTTACATTCCACCACCATCATCCGATCCTCGATCTCCAACTTCATCATCGTCAACATCATCTGATATACACAATTATCATCATTACTTAGAATTACGAGTATTCATATGTATTAAAGAAATTATTGTCTGGGTTTTCTAAGAAACCATTGATTTCAATGGAAGTTTCTACATCTAGAGAACTTCTTGTTTTGTTATTTAAATCAATTTCTATTCATGGTCTGCCAAATCTTGAGACAATTGTTGTTATTACTAAAGCTAAATGAACTAATTTGTTTAGTTGGGATGATAGTAGAGGTTATTTGTGTTTCTCTAAATAGAAAAGGCTTTGGATTTTCAGAGTCCCCAACAATTGACATGTTCAGTTTCTTAGCTAAGTCCTCACAAGCACCTGGTTTAAGATTACGATTGAAGTAAACACAAGACTTACCAAAGTTTAGAGTTTGACGAGAGACACTACCAAACTTGCGCAAAATGCTTAGGATACTATCAATGTTATGCGTATCAACTTTAAAAAAAATGAGAATGTCATCTGCAAATAAGAGATGGGAAATATGAGGATCCCTTCTTGACACTTTAGTACCTACAATATCCTTGTTAGTCTCAGCAATTAGTAAGCTTCTAGACAGAAATTCCATTGCCAAAATAAAAAAATAAGGAGATAATGGGTCACCTTGTCTTATACCCTTAGAAGGTGTATATTCTTGACAAGGTGAGCCATTAAGTAAAACACTGATGCTTGTAGTAGAGACACATTGATGTATTAGACTACAAAAGGATTCATTGAAACCAAAATGAGGTAAGACTTTTAACAAAAAAGTCCATTCAAGTTTATCAAAAGCTTTTACCAAATCTAATTTCAAAGCCATTGTACCTCCCAAAACTTCCTTCTGCTTCATTGTATGGATAATTTCATGAGCTACAATATGTTATCATGTGTAGCTCTACATGGTACAAAAGCATCCTGATAAGGGGATATAAGTTTCTTAAGGAAAGACCCAATTTTATTTGCTAGAATTTTAAAAACAGTCTTGTAATAAACATTAGGGATATTTAATGTTTGGTACCCAGCAAATGTCCAACACATTGCTTTGGTACCCAACATTTTAAATATTAAGGGTTAGTACCTAGACCCGTCAGAGACCGTCGAGTCAAACCATTGACTTCACAGAAATAAATTTTCCGTAACAGAACATAGCTTATTGCTATATTAGCCTGAAGAATTATGACAATGGCTCTATAAATCCTAACGTCCCGCTGTATTAGTAGTTACACGTGTGTGAATCTGAACATAACAGCCGAATAACTGGCCACGATTAATTCTCTAATCAAAACCCGAATAACTGGTCCCGTAACCCGTTATTTCATTTCATCTTCCTGTTGCTCTCTGCAACTCCAAGAACATAGACTCAAAAAAAAAAAAAAAAAACTCTTCATCACTTCGAGAACGAGACATCATTGTAAATGCCACTTTTCTTTCTAAAATCTCACTTAATTCTAGCATTCCTAAGTCCATTCTAACTCTAACTCTAGCCTTTGATTTTCATATACAAATAACTTAGATCTATGATTTATTAACATGAAAAGAACAATGGCGAAAAGGTGGGTTTCAGGAAATTGTTACTTCAATCTATTCTTCCTTTTTTCTGAATATGAATTTATATTGATATTAATTTGCTTAGGGTTTTGATATTGATTTTGTTAAATCTTCTCAGGGTTAAATCGAAAAGGAAATTAGATATTGAAGAGTTTAGATTGTTGATTTGATAGTTGATTTTTTTGATTGAGTTGGAAAATTGGATCTTAATGGGGATATTAGTCGAATTTTGTGTATAAAATTGACGGAGTAATGGTTGGATTTGGATTTTTGTTTAACCGTCAGCCTTTGCTGGTTTGATTTATTTTGTTAATGTGGGTTTGAATTAAATATGATCATGTGGATTCTATGTGCTTGATTGTGGTGTTTGTGTAGTGGTAACCTATTGCTGGTTGCCTGGTCGTGGTGTATGTTAATGGTGGTGGGGGACAGGATTTGGGGAAATTATAAATCAGTTTTTTGTTGTTCTTTTGAAGATTTCTCGTTGGTGTTGTTTCTGTTCTTTGAAGTTTTGATCTTGCTGGGTCTTTTTAAGATTCAATTTTGTTAGTGTGGAATGATTCGTGGAAACATGAATCAATGGTTGGGGAAATTCAATCTTTATGCCATGTATGCGAACATGGTGCTGGTGGTGCTTATGTTACGAGCTAAAAAGCTTTGCAGCTGTTGTACGATTTGATCGAGAGAGGAAGAAAATCATGGTAAAGAAAAGCTGTGAGAAAGGCGCGATGAATTTATTTTCTTTTACTGTATTCTTTTGTAACGGTAAATTAACGCTGTTAAAGAATAAATATTTATTAATAATTTTTATAATTTACTTAACAGGGTGTTAGGTCAACGGTTTGACTTGACAGTCTCTGACGGGTCTAGGTACCAACCCTTAATATTTGAAATGTTGGGTACTAAAGAAATGCGTTGGACATTTGCTGGGTACCAAACATTAAAAAGCCCTAAACATTACACAATCTTATAGGCCTAAAATCTGCTCATTTTTTTAGGATCTTTTACCTTTGGGATCAGACAAATGTACGTCTTATTCAAATATTTTGGCATATGGCCAATTGTTTTTTAAAAAAATTGCGCTGCATCAGTAACATTTTTACCTACAATGTGCCATTGAGATTAGTAAAATCCAGCTTGGAAACCATCTGAACCAGGTGAAGTCAGGGCGGAACCAGGTTTTCAAAATGGGTGGGGGGGGGATTTTTTTTTTTTTTTTGTTGCACCTTATTCAATGACTATTGCTAGCAAGACAAGAAACAAGCAGAAGAAGAAGAAGATTGCGTACTTATCATGATCTCTTGCTGAAACTAGATTATAACCTATCTAACCATGAACATGATGAAGGGGAGGAAAATGTAATGCATTCAACTTATATCAAGTTAGACGAAACTTGATAGTCTGATATACTTGTGCCTAAAATGTTACAGTCATTTGATATACTTGTGCCTAAAATGTTCGCAGTCGCACAAAAAGAAACCTCAAAAGTTATGTTCTACATCAATATAGTCATTGGATATTCTTATGCCTAAAAATGACGCAATCTCACTAAAAAAACACTCAAATGTTCTGTTTTACCACAAGAAAGGACAAATAAAAAGAATTTTTAAATTTCTAAGAAAAAGTATTACTGCAATGTAAAAAGGTCATGAATCTTACTCTTACAACAATGATGCGGTAAAATGAGGAAACCGCGGTTGGTAGATGGATCTCCACGGCACTGGAGTGATGCAATTCATCACCCACATGAGGAGCATGCATCATACACAAGTCTGAATTCAAATTAAATTGAATCTCAAATCAACAAAGCTAATCTTTAAGCCCCTATAATTGCTAGGTGGATCAATCAACTTATCAACAATATATATTGTAGCCAAGTGATTAGGCTTGCTGCGTATGAAATATGTGCTTGCAACTAGAATTTCGGGGAATTGGGTATGAAATATGTTTCCAATAATAGTTATTCATCGTTTAGGGTTTGGACGACTAGTAGACATAACTGCAAGCATGTGCATCACAATAACCTCAGCTATTTAGAAACAATTTTAACAAAACCCCCTAAATTCATTGATAAAAAAAAGCTAAACCGAACCTAAAGAAGAATCTAAACCATTGAGAAAAAAGGTCACATCATTAACTTCTTTCAAATCGGCAAAACTTAATTGAGTATCATGAAACAAAATAATACCTAGGTATTGATCTTGTGGAAGATAATAAGAAGTATGGAAGAAAATTTCATACTTCATTGATCTTGTGAACAATAATTGTATTGAATTTCAACTAAGCAGCTAACTTTCCATATTTGTTATTTTCTTTGTTCTTCTCGGTGGACTAACTGATATGCTTGGTGGACTAAATCGATGAACTTGGCGGACTAAACTAAATTTGTTATTTTGGATAAGGGTAAAATTCTAACTTGGTGAGGTTTTTCCAGAAAAAAGGGGGGGGCTACATCCAGGTTTAATCAACCCGTGCTTTCGCCCCTGGGTGAACTCCAAGCTACCATTGATTTAACAACATTGATAATTTCATCACCAGTTGGTATAGAAAGTAAAACAACATTATCAACATCAGAGATAATAAGAGATATAATATCAAAATCAACTTTAAAAAGCATAGGATTACTAGAACATGAAATAAAACTAAAATGAGTTGTAAGAAGATTTGAAATATCATCCCTATCTCTATACCGGTTCTCATCAGCATCACTAAGGGTATCAATGTTGTTCCCATGTAGTCTCTTATTCACCAAAGAGTGAAATACCTAGTATTGTTTTCCGTTTAATGCACATATTTGTTTCTAGACTTTTCTTTATAGAACCTGGTTTGGATATTGTACCAGTTCTCAAGATCTTTAGTAATAGCTTTAACTCTCATAAATCGGATGTCTGAGTCAACCTCATTATGATCAATGTCCAACTGATTTGGAAGAGTAGTGATATTTTTCTGAATATCTCCAAATTCTAGCATGTTCCATTGAGATAGAGTCATTCTAGTAATTTATGTTTGAATTTATAAGCAAAACTACCAATTACATTAACATCCCAAGCAATTTCTATTTGTTGACTAAAGAAATCATGTTGCGTCCAAGTGTAAAAAAAAAAACGATCATTATTGCCTAAAGCCATGTTTAGTCTAGTTCCTAGATCGAGTGCCATAACATGCCCCTTCCCATGCCCGCAATTTAACCCGGAAATAGTCTAATGAATCTCCTCTTACCGCACCCGATAACGGTTTATAACCAAAACGGTTACTACACATTTACACCCATCTCTTGGGAGCACAAAATCATCTTGGGAGCACAAAATCACCTTACCTCTGCGCGCAGACCAAAAAACACAGAGGAGGAGAGAGAAGAGAGAAGCCAAAAAAATGGTGCACAGCGCCTACGATTCATTAGAGCTACTACAGCTGAAGAACAACTCAACAAAGATCCAATCAGTAGGATCATACGGTTCCAAAATCCTCGTAGGATGTGCAGATGGTTCCATGTTAATTTACGTTCCGTCAACATCTGATCCTCGATCTCCAACTTCATCATCAACATCATCAGATATACATAATTATCATCATTGCTTAGAATTACGGAAAGATTCATATGTATTGGAGAAATCATTGACTGGGTTTTCTAAGAAACCATTGATTTCAATGGAAGTTTCTACATCTAGGGAACTTCTTGTTTCGTTATCTGAATCAATTTCGTTTCATGGTCTACCAAATCTTGAGACAATTGCTGTTATTACAAAAGCTAAAGGAGCTAATCTATTTAGTTGGGATGATCGTAGAGGTTATTTGTGCTTCTCAAGACAGAAAAGGGTTTGCATTTTCAGACATGATGGTAATTTTTTTTTCTTTCCTTTTTGTTCCATTGCTAATTTTGTTACAATCATTTTGACCTAATCCAAGCTACATTACAGTTAGTTTGAAGAAATTGCACTGAAATTGGAAGAAATTTAGTGAAATTGTAGATATTTTTTGCTCTGGAGACATTTGTTTTTGTGACTGGCAGTCACCACAAGAGGGCCTTTTGCGTTGCTGAAATTGAAAAGAAAAAAGAACGTAGTTTTGAATGTTTCTTGATGAACTTGAATTTTACAATGTAGTTTTGGTGAAGCTTAGTAATTCATATGAGCAAAGTAGTAGACTTGCTGGTATTTTTTTATAAAATGAATTGAACTTCTTGTTGCACAGGGGGGCGTGGTTTTGTTGAGGTTAAAGAGTATGGAGTTCCGGATGTTGTGAAATCAATGTCTTGGTGTGGGGAGAATATATGTTTGGGTATTAGAAGGGACTACACGATACTGAATACCGTAAGTGGTGCATTTACTGAGGTATTTCCTTCTGGGAGGACCGCGCCTCCGCTAGTGGTTTCTTTACCTTCAGGGGAGCTTCTTCTAGGAAAGGTATCCTTTTTTTTTTTTTTTACAGGTTTTTAAATTTTAAGCTGCCGTCAGTCACTCTTTTACTTTTTGGAGCTTCCAGTGTTGCTTTACACATTTCATGGTTTTGAATTTGATTTATCCGATTTATTAATTAGTAGAGCTAAAGCCTAATCATTGTCAATACAAAACTTGGAAAAATGAGGAGAAATTTTACGTGATATGGGGGCTAAGGGGTCGTGCGATTTTTGTTGCTGAAGAGTGTCATATAGTTGCATGATTAACTAGACAATTGGGGCTTCAAGCTCTGGTTTCTGACAAACAGAATTGTATTGTGAGATGAATAAAATTAAACATTGTCCTTTGCAAGTGTTTACAGTAAACTCCCTGTTCAAGGGCTCAGGGTTTTGTTAGAGGATCACATTCCTTACTTTCACCAGATGTATTCTGACTTGATTGTATGATTTTAGCACTTGTGTATATACTTGCAATCAGCAGAAATATTACTACATTAGGTAGACAAGGATATGGATGTGACTATGTTCTTCAGTGTGTAAGGTCTCAAGTAAAATCCCTCCATGTTCCAAATTGCTTCAGTAACACTGGCATGCACTAGTTTGGAATAGTTGATGCGGAAAAACAATTCCACTCAGATTAGTTCAATTTTATGTTGTCAGTGCATGAGAAAGTAGCTTGTACATATGTTAATTACTTCTGTAAGTTTGATTCTTCTGCTCATACACATGTACATCTCAGCATGTCAATAACCAAGAGTTTTTCAACTGAAATTTGCAACCCGACTTTCATATACTCCCACAGTTGCAGAAAACTTTTTTTTCAAAACTGTACCAGGTAGTGTAGGTTGATCCAACCACCAAAGGGAAGCACCCAGATATTATGAGCTATCAATGAAACAGCTTGTTTACCATACAAATAAATATAATTAGAAATAGATAACTTGTCCCTGATTGCTGTATTTCGTTAAGTATTGATCAGGACTGACACATAATCTACTCCCTGACATTTAGGATAACATTGGAGTGTTTGTGGACCAAAATGGGAAACTTCTTCAAGAAGGCAGAATATGTTGGTCTGAAGCTCCTTTGGCTGTTATCATCCACAGGCCTTACGTGATAGCTCATTTGCCGAGACATATTGAGGTAATAATGCAAATTTAGCTATGACCCACAACAGTGCTCTTTAATCTGTAAGTTTGCTTAACTTCACATATTGACGTTTCCCCCTTTTTGATGGCTACAGATACGGTCACTACGAGCTCCTTACCCATTGGTGCAGACAGTTGCTCTCCGTAGTGTTCATCATCTACTGCAAAGCAACAACTGTGTAATTGCTGCACTAGACAACTCTGTAACTGGACTCTTCCCTGTTTCTATTGGTGCACAGGTACATAAATTATAAGTGATTCTGTCTCCAATATTAGGGGCCAACTTTCTCCACGGAGAAACAAATGTAGTGAAAGAAAATATGTCACTCCATGATGATAAATCGATGGTAGTTAGAAAGCTTTACACTTTTTAAACATTAAAACTCTGAAGTGTAGATAGTGAATTTCACAGCTTTTATAGAGGTTAGATTGTGTGACCTTGATGGATCCCTCATATGATGAGAAATTTTTCTTGTTCACTTGTAGATCAGTTTATAGCCACCTAAAATGAGGTGTCTTCAGACCTAGGCAAAAGCTATAGAATGACGACATTTAATTGTAAAACTTGAGAATGGTGAGCATTAGCACCTGAGTTTTTATTTATCTTTCTTTCACTGAAAACATTATCATATGACAGCATTTTCTAAATGATTTTCATCTTATCACATGCTACAACAAAACATCCAAGATTCTGATTTTCTTATGCCAGGCTTGATGAGTGATATGAGTACCCCTTCACTTTATTTGCGTTTTCCCTTCAATGCAGATTGTGCAGTTAACAGCATCTGGTAACTTTGAGGAAGCCTTAGATTTGTGTAAGATGCTTCCACCAGAAGATTCTACCCTTAGGGCGGCAAAGGAGGAATCAATCCACATCAGGTGACAATTACCCCATAAATCCATATCCCAGTTAAAACTTTGTTGATGCGATTGACATTATTGCATGTTATTATATTTGTGAACGC
The DNA here is from genome assembly GCA_023531295.1 of Papaver armeniacum. Lineage (NCBI taxonomy): Eukaryota > Viridiplantae > Streptophyta > Magnoliopsida > Ranunculales > Papaveraceae > Papaver > Papaver armeniacum. The sequence goes on from JAJJWW010017180.1 coordinate 60,055, forward strand.
AAGTGCGCAACCGTATGCATCTGCAAACATGCATATTTAGTGTCTTAGATATCATTATGCAATTTAGGGAATCTTCTTAATACAGTTGCAGAAAACCTACTAAAAGCTTAGTCCACATTTTTGGTACTTTATAACGGTAGATGTCTAGAGTAATTAACTTCAGCAAATTTGGTTCAGATATGGCCACTACCTTTTCAACAATGGAAGCTACGAGGAAGCCATGGATCAGTTCTGGGCAGCTCAAGTAGAGTTCACCTATGTACTCTCTTTGTATCCATCTATTATTCTTCCCAAATCCATGTTGACTCCAGATATGGACAAGGAAGCTGACGTTTCATGGGATGATTCATATCTCTCAAGAGTTTCATCTGATGCATCAGAAGATATGGACCCATCGTCTCCATCATACCTAGAGTCTGAAAGGAATCCAGTGCTCGAGTCTAAAAAAATGAGCCACAATACTCTCATGGCATTGATCAAGTTCCTGCAGAAAAAGAGATGCAGTATAGTTGAGCGTGCCACTGTTGAGGGGACAGACGAGATCCTCTCAGATGCTATGGGAGAGAGAAACATGGCTTATGATTTCAATAAGTCCAATATTTCACACAAGGTAATGCTTTAATTCTCTAGATGTTATCACCACCTTGCATTGTAATTTGCTGCACTTGCATTACCTGAGAACCAGCCTAGTTATTATAATAAGGCGAAGCAGATGTTGTTGTGGATTCGATGGTGAATCCTTGGTTGAATATAGTCTGATATATGTGCTAGCTTTGCAGGGTCGAAGGAACATCCATGTCAGCTCAGGATCAAGGGAGATGGCAGCAGTGCTGGATACAGCTCTAATCCAGGCTTTGCTTCTTACTGGACAATCTTTGGCTGCATTAGAGCTCCTGAAAGGTCCCAACTATTGTGATCTCAAAATAACCGAGGAATTTCTGCAGCAAAGGAACTACTATACAGCACTTTTAGAGCTCTACAGGTGCAACATGATGCACCGTGAAGCTCTCGAACTTTTATATCAGCTAGTAGAAGAGTCAAAAGCTGACGAAGCACAATCTGAACTGAAGCAAAACTTTAGACCAGACGCAATCATTCAATACCTTAAGGTGAGCACACCTCGTATTGAAGATAGAACTTTGCACCAAATTTTAATTTGAAGACTAACCATTAAGCTTTCATAAACTTAAGAGCTGGAATGTCACAAGAATCTAAGAAATTGATCTGGGGATATTATTTACCTTAATATGCTATAGGTTTTTTTCTTTTCTTTTCTTTTTTTTTCTTTTTCTATTCCTGATGATACAAAATGTCAAGGTTTTCTTCCCTAGGCTAAATCGTTTGTAATTCATGACCAGAGAAAGCTACAACTCGTTATTCTTAATACAAAATATCAAGGTTTTCTGCCCTAGGCTAAGGAGTTTAGTGTACTAGGAATATAAGAGCAACATGGTGAAGAAGACCAATGGATCATTTAATACGAAAATAAAATACATATGTCGTTCTCAATGTATGAGTGGGATAGCTTATGCGTAGTTCTTTTGCCTTGCTGACATGTGTGATTATGTCTTCTGCAGCCTCTTTGCAGTACTGAGCCGATGCTTGTTCTGGAATTCTCAATGCATGTTCTTGAAAGCTGTCCAACTGAAGCTATCGATCTATTTTTATCTGGAAATATTCCAGCTGACTTGGTCAACTCCTACTTAAAACAGCATGCACCAAAATTGCAAGCAACTTATTTAGAGCTTATGCTCTCGAGGAATGAGAGTGAGATCTCGGGAAATCTGCAGAATGAAATGGTTAGGGAATTTCTCTGTGCTACTACTTCTACCAATATCTGCCATATTGCTGAATTTTGTTTTCTGTTTCCTGGGTTCTGATGTCTAATAGGTGCAAATTTATCTGTCTGAAGTACTTGATTCTTATGAGGATTTAAAGAGTCAGAATAAGTGGGATGAACAAACTTACTCCTCGTCACGCAAGAAGCTATTGTCTGCTCTACAGAGTATCTCAGGGTATAGCCCCGAGGGTTTGTTAAAGCGTCTCCCAGCTGATGCATTGTATGAGGAGCGTGCAGTTTTGTTGGGGAAAATGAACCAGCACCAGCTCGCATTATCTCTATATGTTCATAAGGTAATCCTGACGAGCATGAATCCGACTGTTTTATTTAAATATGCATTGTAGACTAAATTTCCAAGTTTGCAAGGTTCATCATGACTCAATAATTGTGGACTTAACGCGGATAGTTGGATCTTCCAATGTCATACCCATGACATCATGACTATGATCGTTTACAGATGTGTATAACTGGGTCCAATATCATACCCATGATTATCCATATTGATATGCATAATGTCTACGTATCTCCAGATTAAATTTTACTTCAACTGTATAAACATGGAGCATTTTTTTTTAAACTCAACTTTCATGCCTTCTGTGTAATATCTGTAGCTTCATGTTCCTGAACTGGCACTAGCCTATTGCGACCGTGTTTATGAGACTGGGCAGAAGAAACCATCTCCAGATGCATATGGAAACATCTACCTCACTCTTTTACAGATCTATCTTAATCCTCAAAAATCTACTAAGGATTTTGAGAAGCGAATCCTGAACCCAATCCCATCTAAGAATGTTGGGACTAAGAAGGTCCGGTCACTCAAATCTAATAAATGGAACCGAGCTGTTAAAAAAATCGCTGAGATAGAGGGTGCAGAGGATATACGATTCAGTCCAAGCAGCACTGACAGTGGACGTAGCGATGGTGATGGTGATGAGCCAATTCTCGATGGAACTTCTACAATTATGATCGATGAGGTCCTGGATCTGTTAGGCCAAAGGTGGGACAGGGTCCATGGAGCTCAGGCGCTCAAACTCTTGCCCAGAGAAACTAAGCTACAGGTAATGATTTATCAAAGTGATTTGTTCAAGTTGACAGTTCTTCATTACCCAAGATGCATTTAAACATGAATACATGTGTGTGCCTTCTTGATACTGGTAGTTCTCTTGGTCATCTACTTCAATATAACATATAGTCAACATTTAAGGCTTTCATTAGTCATATATCCCTGTCTCCATATGGGCGCATAGGTTCAGTTGAAAAACCTAGCCCTAGTAGCCTAGAATTTGGGCCGTTGTTGATGTAACAGTTTCTCGTGTGGATTTCTTGGGCCCCGCATATGGGCGAGTTCAAGATCAGGTTGCCTGAATCTGTAAAATGGTTATTGACATGTCATGCAATTCGTTCAGTTTTCTCTTTGCTCCTTTATTAATTCCCCTGAGGTGTTGTTCTTAATGGGTCCTGGATATTTGTTTATACATTGGTTAAATTTACATTTTTGAACAGAACTTGCTTCCATTTCTTGGACCACTTCTGAAGAAATCTAGTGAAGCACAGCGTAACTTATCGGTGATCAAAAGTTTAAGATCCAGTGAGAACTTACAGGTACGTTTAGGAGCATACTTAGTATCCATATCTTTTTATGATTTTTTTCCAGTCGCCCCCTTCAGTTACATCTAATCTTTATCATAAGTTTACTTTGTGATCTGCTTTAGCTATTTAATTTTTAAAATTTTGTTTCATTAAAGGTGAAAGATGAACTCTACAAGCATAGGAAAACAGTGATGAAGATCAGTAATGATAGCATGTGCTCTCTGTGCAACAAAAAGATAGGAACCAGCGTCTTTGCAGTCTATCCTAACGGAAAAACGCTTGTGCATTTTGTATGCTTTAAGGACTCACAAAGTATGAAAACTATGGTGAAAGGTACACCATTAAGGAAGCAGGGATACTAGTTGATCTGATTTTTTCTTCTCAAGTCTGATTGCAAAATTTAACTCTTGATTTGGGGTGAACATCAGTCGATCTATTTTTTTGGTTGATGTGACACCATCATGTGGGGATTGGCAGTAATGAAGAGCAAAGTTAGTGTTAGAGCCACTTCAGTAATCAATCATCTAATCACTTTGACAGTACCAGCAGTAACTGGATTCTTGCAGCTGAGAAGTGGAATTTCTTAGCATCCTATTTTTTGTTCAGGAAGCTTTAGTTCAGACACTATGATTCTATCGCATTGGTGTGTGGGTGGTATGTACAGATTCTGTCTTGTTTCGTGATCCTCGATTATTTGTGCACTAATAATTGCCAAATGCACCTCCTCCTATCTGTTGTTGCTACATGCGGATGTTGCTGTAACTGAAATTTTTAAGGGTTGGCATGTCTTCAACTAGATTGCTTTTGCAGAATTCGTTTTATTGATAGCTTTCTTTGGGAACCTCAGGAGCAGTTTTTACTGATTGACTGTAATAATGTGAATAAAAAGGATGGGCCATATACCTCTGGCATTCAATATTTTCCTGTATAGTACTGTATTTCAAACACAATATGTTAATCTTACTGCATTGTTGCCAGTGATTGATAGAAAATCATTCAGTATTTTCTTGTGCCTTTTGATTGTAATTGGCCAACTACCTCACCATCACTTGTGTTTTCCGACTCATCTTAATCTGATTAATTTGACTAATTACAACCGATTCAAAATAAAATTATTACTACTTCAGTTTCTGGAAAGTGTTACTTTCATTTTTTTCATTGGTTAAGTTGGAAAAATGAAAATAACATTTTTTCAAAAACGAAGGGAGTAAATTAAGAAACCTATTATAGGGGCTCCAAACATTTGGTTTTAAGGGCTCACAAGATGACAAAATCGGGTTATGAAATAGTAATCAACAAAACCCCATATCTAACTATTTTTTGTAATGACTAAAATACCCTCCATGAATTATAAAATTAAATTTATTATATTTTCTTTCTCTTTTCATTCATAAATCATGATGAAAATGATGATGATATACAAAAAACTAAATCTATTGTCTTCTCATTCTCTTTTCATTCATAAATCATGATGAAGATGATGATCATATACGAAAACCTATTATTTTTTTCTTTCTCTCTTCTTCTTCTCCCGTCGTGATGAAGATGACGATCATAAACAAAAACAACTAAGAAAACCCATCACATATTTTTGCAAAAAACAGTTTCAAGATCTTGTCTACGGTTGGGAAAATTCATATTTCCCAAAGTAGGCGATCTATCTGATTGGGAAAATTCATACTTCCCAACCGTAGACGATTCGATCTACGGTTGGGAAAATTCATATTTCCCCACCGTTGACTGTCTACGGTTGGGAAAATTCATACTTCCCAACCGTAGACAGTTTAGTCTACGGTTGAGAAAATTCATATTTCCCCACCGTAGATAATTCCGAAACTGTTTTTTCAAAAACCAATTCGATCGATTCCGCTTATCCATGCATTGAAACCAATTAAATAAGATGGGTTTTTGATTTTTACCTTATTGAAGTCATTGCGGGTGGATTAAATGGTGTTAATCGACAATGAATTATTTTGAGAATTGACGATTAATCGAAGAAATAAGCGATGGAGATGATGGGGAAAAAGAAAATGGAAGAATTAAATGAGAGGAATGAAACAAATTAGTTTTAGGTTTTCAATATTTAATAGATTAAGGGTATTTTAGTATTTTTCTTATAAATTAGGTCCCCTTATCTTCATTGTAGGATATTTGAATCCTTAGGAGCCCTCAAAACTCTTTTCTTGGAGCCCCTATAATAGGTTTCTAAATTAATAGAATCATCGTAGGGAACTTTTGAATCCAGTTAGATATGCGCCCAATGAGCCAGGTAAATAAGTCAAAAGAAACCGTTTGACATCTGACTCGTGTCGAGTCAGACTCCAAATCTAATTCAGATCTGAGTTAGCTCTAAACATCCGATACTCTGTGGACCCACTCCAAGATTAAACTGCTAAATCTAACGGCTAGGATGATGAGACGGATGCAGTAGAAGTGGAACATCAAAATATTTGATGAACCACCACCAAACCAGGTTCCATTTATTGGGAGAAGAATGGAAAATCAGTAAACACACACAGAGACAGTCCCTCCCCTCTCTCTTTGTCTCGTCTTCATCATCAAAATTCCATGGCTGGAATCTTAGCTCGAAAGTCTATGCTCGCTCTTCGAGCACGTCAACTGGTAAGATCTTATGCATCTCATTCTTTGAAATTTTAAAACAAACTTAAAAAAAGAAAGTAAACCCTAAAAAGTAATCCGTTAAATCAAATTTCGTTTCATTTCACTGTGTATAAGTACATCCAAAGAAACCCTATGATGTTCAGGGATTGAAATGTAAAGGGTTATGAGCTTTCATCTAGAACCTCTTCTGATCTATTTACAATGTTAATTTTGTTTTCTGAAATCTGATTTGGTTCATTTGTGATGTTGTCGGTTTAGTACTGGGTTTATAGGTGAATTTATGATTATTTTGGTCTAGAATATGCAGATACAGTAGGAAAATTGTTTATGTTAAGGATTAGTTTCCGAGACCATAAATTGGTGTGTTTGAGAAATATGCATCCCTAAATTCCCAATATAAGAATTGGTTTGAGCTGGATATTCATATTTCTGTTGATTTTATTGTAGGCTGTTGCAGGACCAGCTCTGCAGGGCTCACATCATTATGGAATGAGATTTACTTCACACCCCTTTTCTACCAAAAAAGGTCAGTAGTGACTTACTTCCTTCCTGTATAATCAATTCATTTTACTATACCGGGAAAATTTTCATTTTTGTTTTTGAAAAGTATACCGAGTGAAATTAGGTTTATGTTAGTCTTGATAGAACAATCTACTTTGTTGAACCTTGAATGTCTGAGATCGTTCTCTAAATAATGCTCATGTTAGTTTTACTGGAAGAACATAGCATTCTGCTGGGTTATTAGCCAGTGATCGCTTGTATCCTGTATTCATATTGATCATCACACCCTTACTTTGTTGGTGGTTATTCATAAGACACATGAATCAGAAGCTATAGCTACCAGAGTTTCCCTAAAGATGGTCGGTGTTGAACCTGGGATCATACACCATTTGAAGTCCCGTTTCACATAATATAGGAGAATTATTAGTAGTGGACAATTCCAATGATATGCTTCATTTATATGGTCTTTTGCTAAGAAGCTAGGTAGGCTATTTGCATTCAGCGTCTAGCTAAGTAAGATAAAAACGAAAGCGGTTGTCACTTGGCATACTTGAACCTGAATTGAACTCTAAACTTTTATATATTTGGAAAAGTTTGTGATTGAGTTCACACACAGAGTAGTAACATGTTTATCAGAATAACAGAATCCTATACCAGTTTTGTGGATTGAGTACTATGAATCAATTATACCGTGTTTCAAAATTGAAGCGGAATTAATATTTAAAATGCAGGAGTTAATATTCTCAAGTCTTCTTCCTGCAAGTGCAGAGTCTTCATTTTCTATCCATTTCTTTGAGTGCCAAGCATGAATGGCTCACCATCCATCCCTGTATCTGCACATTCATTCACAGCCAAGCATGAATGGTCACCACCCCTATGATTTGAATAAACATTCTTTTTTGATTTGAAAAGATTCATATCAAATTAGTTTAGAACGTGGTTATTAGGTTATACGTTATATTGTAATGGAAGGTCATAGCCGTGAAGAAAAACTTCAAAAGAGTGAAATTTATATATGGTTCAGCTTAGAAAGGACTTGTTACGAACGGATCCAACTTGTAAAACTTAAACTAGTTAGTTCAGAGACGTCTCCTTCCAGAGGGAACTTAGTCTGGACTCGGGTGTCCCCAACTTCACGTTGATGCTTTTCATTTTCGTCAACTAAAAGGAAACCTGATGTGACTCAATGTTCGTCTACTACTAGGCCATCTAATTGCTAATCTTCCTAGGTTCAAGTTGAGTGAACCTTTTTCACCCTTTTGATGCTGGAGCAGGTGTTAAGTATTGATATATTTACTTTAGGGAGGTTGATTCTAGTTTGCTTCTTGTTTTCTACCTTCAGATGACGAAGAAAGGGAGCAACTTGCAAAGGAGATATCAAAGGATTGGAGTTCTAGTAATGTCCTTTACTTGTTCATTTGAACTATCAATTATTGTAACAGTTCTAAACATGTTCTTGGTACATGGGCTAGCTTCTAAGGATAGTTATTTGCAGTTTTCGAGAGAAGTGTCAATACCTTATTTTTGACCGAAATGGTGCGCGGACTGATGCTGACCCTCAAGTATTTCTTTGAGAGAAAAGTGACTGTAAGTCTTATCTTATATATGTACAACTTTATCCCCGGATTTTGAAGCTTTGATGTTCATTCTCATTGAAGCTTCCTGCCTTCCACAGATCAATTATCCTTTTGAGAAAGGCCCTCTGAGCCCTCGGTTTCGTGGAGAGCATGCCCTCAGACGTTATCCAACTGGTGAAGAGCGTTGCATCGCATGTAAACTATGTGAAGCTGTGAGTGTTCTGATACTTCTAAACTAATTCTTATTATGATCAATAGAAGGAAAACCCCAGCATCAGAGCTAGAAGGCGGCTCCTGTTGGGGCTAGATTACAATTTGTCTTTTCAGGCCTTGATATATTATTGCTTTACGTTGATCTTGATATCTGTTCGCTCTTTTTTTTCTCCCAGATATGTCCAGCACAAGCAATTACAATTGAGGCAGAGGAACGAGAAGATGGCAGCCGTAGAACCACTAGGTAACTGTCTCTCTTTGTATCTCACTCTCACTCACTCACTCACTCACTCACTCTCTCTCTCTCTCTCTCTCTCTCTCTCTCTCTCTCTCTCTCTCTCTCTCTCTCTCTCCCACGCACAAACACACGATATCTCTCTCTCTCCGTCTCACTCATAACACATGCACATGCAAGATGTAAAGTCGCACAAATCTAAAATCTCCTGGTTTACAGGTATGATATTGACATGACTAAGTGCATCTATTGTGGATTCTGTCAAGAGGCATGCCCAGTGGATGCTATTGTTGAGGGACCCAACTTTGAATTTGCTACAGAAACTCATGAGGTGAGTTAATGGATTTGATTATTTTCACTAGGGCTTAAACTGTCTTCTGCAGTGAAATAATGATTTTAATATGGCCTTGAACATTTGTGAAGGAACTATTGTACGACAAGGAGAAACTACTTGAAAATGGGGACAGATGGGAAACTGAGATCGCAGAGAACCTCAGGTCTGAGAGTTTGTACCGTTGATCATTTTTGTGATCTGTAATGACTTACCTCCCTTCCTTTCATCACTGCACGATCTATTTGAGAAATACAAAAAGAAGTAAATAAAGAGAGGATGAATTTTAGGTTATCCTTTTTAAAGAGGTTGTCTTGTTCGATCTGACTGTTTTATTTGTGCTTTTATTCTTCTTTCCTTGTCAGTTGGTACCATTTTGTTAAAATTTTGTAATGAAATGGATGGATAATTTTGTAATGTACTTCACTTTTGTTAATCAAAGTATTACAATTCAGTTTGGCTGTAGAGTAAATATTACAGCTCAGGATTTGGAAACGAAGTTTTAAGTGGGCTGTGCTAAGCCTTTACTAATAAAAAAAAGGAAAGACCTTGTCCCTGGCAAGGCTGCCCTTGACTCCAAAATCATAAGAACCCTTCACCATTTCTTTCTCTTTGTCTGTAAACATGGGAAGATTATCCCTCACTAATGCAAAGATCTTTTTCTTTGATTGTCTCTTTGTCTGTCAACCAATGGTTCCACCAATATTGATTGGCTGCTTAATTTGAATAATATCTTCATGCTTCAAAAAAAAACAAAAAACAATATTGATTGTCTTTTTTTTTTTTTATTCAGATATGTTTAACTTTATCTCCAAAGATCTTGAAACAAAGATCTGCAAAGTCTTTGAAGTCATCCCTAGGATAAATCCTCTGTATTGAGTTGTCTTGAAACAAAGATCTGCGAAGTCTTTGAAGTCATCCCTAGGATAAATCCTCTGTATTGAGTTCGCAGAGCTGTGGGTAAGCCAAACTAGTGAAATTAGTCTATTAGCTGGGAAGCATCAGAAAGGAAACCTTGCATGAAAATTTTGATACACTCTAAAGTGGAAAATTACATGTTAAACACAAAAAGACATAACTAAAATTCAAACAGAACATGACCAATCTAATATTGCACACCAACATCTCTTCTCTCACTCTTTTTTTCTGAAGGGAAAACAGTTTTCACATTCTAATCACTATTGTATCCATCATCTGCATCTTCACGCTCTGTTACGACCTTCTCAATAAAGTTTCTGCGGACTTGATCAAGGACTGCATCTCTAGATGATTCACTTGAACTCTGCCCATCATTAAGTACAGGATCGGATTGGCAGAGGATTAATGCAACAGCTGAAATATCATGGCCAAGAATAAAGTAGAAAAATAAGTATCGAATTACAAAAACTTCAGTTCTGAAAGATGGAGATAGGGTGTTTTCATTATGGCAGAGATAGGGTCAGGATCTTCTAGGTCTCTGAACATTAATCAGTTCTAAAACATAGTTATTTAAGAACATCATACAAAGATCCATCCTGTTGACAACAGAATTTCATTTTAACATGCACGAGTCAGTTTCTTGGACCTTAGAAAAACAATTATCACAAAGATACATAAAACAGCACGAGTAGCAAATGCTTGTCGAGTCAGTGTACCTTCAGGAGTACACCTCCGTCCAAACTGATGTGATCCTACATATGTTCCTTTGACAGCACTGTTATTGTAAACCAAAATAGTAGGAACATTACGATCTGGGTAGTTTGGAATGCATTCTGTAGATATTATTTTGACGAATTTCGTTGCTGGGTATCTTGTAGCTAGTTCATCTAGGCACCGTAAGAGTACCCCACACTCTGCAATTCTGCAGGTAATCGAATATATTTAAGTATCAGAAAGACCAATACACAAATGTAAGAAAAAGAGATTGCCAGATAACACAATTACAACAACAAACCAACCACAACAACCAAAATCCTGGAAAAGAAACCATGCAAAACTGGTAACAAAGAGAATCTATACGCTACCCTTCTTTGTACAAACACACCACCACCCAAACGTCTGATGGGGCCTGGGAGACCTCGCGAACAAAATCTGCACCTGATATCGGCATTACAGATCCGAACTTTGCTATCTTTGCAGCTTCTCTCATCTCCGCTAGTCTTTGCTTTCTTTAATACAAAACAGAAAATTTGTCAAAAGCAAGTAGTATGACAAAGAAAAACAACTTGTTGTATAAATAGTCACAGAAATTTGCATATCCATGAAGCTAACCTGTATTCTTCGAGGAAACGGTCATCATCAAGCTCAGGATCATCTTCTAGATCCTCAAGGTCCTGTTCAGTTTTATTATCTAGCCAGGCTTTGTCCTTTGGTTGCGAACTCTCATCTTCAACTGGGGTGAAAGCAGGGGGTTTGAATGGAGCAGGCTTTGGAGGTAAATTGCCTAACTTTGTTTGTATATCGTCCCACTGTGTCGTCCTTCCTTCAACATCCTTGTATATAAAGTGATAATCGCCCATTGATATTTACTTTAACAGCTTCACTCAAATCTGGCTTTCTACATAGTTCGGGAAAAAAAAAAAAAAAAAAACCTTTAATTACACAATTCAAAGAATTCCTCCCAAAAGTTAATCCATACAAACCACGAACACGAGACTGAGATCCTAAATGCACCATTGTGCCGGTGGGTTTACAATTCAGAGACGGGTCCATGGAGTGTTTTCATTTATGTATAAATTCAGGAAAAAATCAAACATATAACTATTATTTCCCCTTCCTAACCTAATTCTTAAGTCTAAGCTTGGTATCTACCTGAATTTCCCTCTAATTTCAATATTTTAAGCTAACATCAAGGAAATCATGAAGCATCATATCAAACACCTTTCCTGCAACTATTTCTTAACCTTTTTTCTCGAGCTTTTAATCACTGAAACAGCGATTCTTAATAACGAACAGTTAATATAAACATTATAACCTATCTGAAAATCATCACCTTACCTGATCTTCTTTCTCCCCTCGTTTTTCTTCTCTCGTCTGTTTATTTTTTCTTCTTCAGATCCAGAAAATGAATTTCTATTGTTTGTTCGAGCAAATGGAGGGCATAATTCCCACGCGCAGGTGCGGTAGCTGACACATCTAACCATAAGGTGTGTGCACGTGTTTGTAAGGCCTCTTCCTATGCACATGCCAAAAAAATGGTGTTTGGCATGCCAAGTGGCATGCCAAACCATTTGCGCCACTATGGGAAACCGCTGAGCGATCGAATCCCTAGCGAGCGATATTAACAATATCGCCAACGATAAAGTCTTTATCGCTCTCGATATTGTCAATATTATTTCGGGCGGTACAATGGTTATCGCCAAGTAGTTATTCTGGCAACGGCTAGTTCCCCTATGGTTCCTATATATACGTCATTTTGCAGCGACAGAAAACTCACACCTGCTTCTAAAGATATTACTCCTTTATTCTCAATTTTAAGCTTCACAATGTCGAGATCCAATGAAGAAAGGGATATTATTATGAATATGTTCGGAGTTAAACAAGAAAGTTATCGTATGAGGTTGCAAGAAATTGACGAAGAGGAAGTCAAGATGAGAATCTAATCGAAACTATGATGCTTGTACATACGGGTCAAATACCAAGAGTTCAAGAGCCCAAAGAAGTATTATCAAGAAGATATACGTATCGAGGGAGGGAATTTTACCATCGAAAGCTCATGCACGATTATTTTCTTCCCAATTGTGTGTACTCAATTCGATCGAGATTTTCAAGGTCGATTCCGCATGCCTCGTCATCAAGGGGGATTCGGTGAAAAAGATTATTGAAGAGCTTTGTCGAGTGGAACCTCAATTCAATTATCGGTTTGATGCAGGTAATATTAGAGGTCATAGTCCCGAACAAAAAGTTACTTCGGCTTTAAGGATTCTAGGTTATGGCACTCCAGCGGATGCGAATGATGAGTACCTTCGTATGGGTAAAACAACTTCTTACACTTACCTTTCATTGTTACTTGAAGTAATGATTAATCATTTTGGTCCAACATATTTACGAAAACCAATGCGCCCTATTTATAGACTTTTGCTCCTCCAAGATGTTAGACAAATATTAAGGGAGAATGAGGAAAGGGGATTCCCGGGAATGCTAGGTAGTCTGGATTGTATGCATTGGGTATGGCATGGATGCCCTGTTTATTGGGCTGGTCAATATAAAGGTCATTATCGAAAACCAACAGTTATCCTAGAGGTAGTCTGGATTGTATGCATTGGGTATGGCATGGATGCCCTGTTTATTGGGCTGGTCAATATAAAGGTCATTATCCAAAACCAACAAGTTATCCTGAGAAAGTCTTTGCTGCTTCTACGATTATTGGATATGGCACGCTTTTTTGGTCTTAGGGTTCACAAAATGATATTAATGTTTTGCACAAGTCACCTCTTTGAAGATTTGAAGATTTGAAGTATGGAATTTCTCCATCTGTCAGTTTCATGATCAACGGCCATCGGTACACTCATGGCTATTATCTTGCGGATGGTATCTACCCAAAATGGTCCACCTTGGTTCAATGCTACCGTCGACCCTCCTCTGGTGCATTGGGCCATTCATACCGATATTTTAACGATGCCCAAATGGCACTGAGGAAGGATGTGGAACGCGCTTTTGGAATTTTGAAGAGGAAGTTCGCTATCATTTGTGGCCCATATCGTGGGTTGAGTCCTCGTGAAATGCACAAGACTATGCTCACTTGCATAATTCTTCATAACATGGTAATTCAGGAAACCAGACGTGATTCGGATTGGATTAACTATGATGATGAAGATTTGAGGCCGGAGATTCGACCTGAAAGAGGCCTCCCTGCAAGGAATTATGGTCAAATGACTAACTACATTCAGAACCGTAATTTGTATGACCAGTTAAGAGATGATCTGAGATTGAATCTTTGGGCAGAGCATGGAAGATGATTTTATGTATTTTTCTTAATGTTTTAGCTTCAGTTTAAGTTATGTTATGTATTGTTATTTTTCTAATTAATAAGCTTCAACATTTCATTTCAAACTAATATTAATTGGAATGCATAACAACATATCAAATTAAAACTTAAACTAGAACATTAAAACTTAAACTCCGCCATTAAACTAGTTAGAAACTAGTACATTAATCATTTAGAGGAATTATTTCATCAAACTCATCATCGGTTCCATCATCATCATCTTCTTCATCACGGTTGTTAGTAAATCCGACTTGCTTTTCAATCTGTGCTTGAATCTGTCAAATTCGATTTGCCATACATGTTTTTATTGGGCGTTCATAATTGAGGTGTTAGCTTGAAGAATGTTATGCTTGTCATAGTCAAACTGGAATTTTTCTCGAGAAAGACGACTTTTCTTACTCTCCCGGTTTTGAATTTTCCTTTGAATGGATCTTTCCTTCGCGATGGTCTTTTGATAATCCATAAACTCCGCCATGTTAAATCCTACGGAACTCCCTCCTTCTTGAGCTAATTTTCTAGCCAGTTTTGCCATATTCCTCCCTGGAAGTTTTCCCTTAGTATTACCATCAATATAATTATTGAAAACTACGTTGGAATTTGAGCTTGTAGGGGTATCTCTGGTGAAGAATTTGATGGACCTTGTGAAAATGGTGAAGAATTTGGTGTTGAGGGAGAAGAATTATATGGTGACTTTTCGGGTACTATTTGATTATTTGCTAAGTAATCGGGATTATATTTGTTCAAACCCTTTAAAATATGATAACAACTTTCGAAAAGCAAACTGTGTTTACCATGTTTTCGTTGCCAATCTGTACGAACCTCTCTTTCAAAATCAACATCGGTCGACCACTTGTCCTTTCCTTTTCTCTTGGCTTGCATTATCAATGCGGCATAAGCGGCTACTTTAGGTTGATTACAATGAAGTGTTCGACAATCCTTTTGCATCACGACCATTTATGTTCATGGTTTGTTCTTCATATTTTAGAAATATATTATCCCACATGGTGTTACCATGTTGTTGTGCACCACCGATACAATCTTGGGTAAAAAAAACATAATTACGACAAATACATTCATCTTCTATCATGGTGTATTTTGCACCACGGACTCGATTCTTCTTACCTTTGCCTTGAGTTTGTGCTTGTGAATCCATTTTACAAGAAAATATAATTGTAGAGGAGTTGTGATAGTTTTAGATTTGAAAAAGATTGAGAAATTAAGAAATTCTAAAGAGATTTTGAATTTTTTGTGTGAGTTGATATGAGTTTGAAATCAGGTATTTGTAGAGGGGGGAAATTGTAGCCGTTAGATGAAGATCGATGAGCGATTATCATAGTATCGGCGATAGCTTGACTGTCATTGTCGATGAATGACCATCGAACGATTCTTTGACCATCGAGCGACCAGAGACTCTATCGCTCATTTGGAAACTCTGTCGTGTATGCCTATATGCCAGGAAAAACATATTGGCATATGAGTTTGGCAGTTTGGCATACCCATAGTGGGTGCATATATGCCAAATACCATGTTTTGGCATGTGCATAGGAAGAGGCCTAACGTTGATCATTTTTGTGATCAATACACTATTACACGAGAGTATATAATAACCCTAGATTCATAAATTGCAATCAGATTGGTAAGCCATGAATCTACAGTAACATAATACTGATGCAAAATAGCAGTCTTCGGATCGGAGTCGCACCGTTGGAGAATGTTGGAGTCGAAGGTCGAAAGGCCTTCTGTCAGTGCTTTCCACAAGAAAAGCTATATTTTTGATGGACACATTAGTGTTCACAGGAACTCAGTTGGTGGAGGTGCTCGATGCAGTTGATTGAAGTTGCTAGTCTGGCTTTTGTATCTTGATGTTGTGGTGGACTGCTCGAGAAAAATATGTCTACTCATTTGTTTTTCAGCTTGATCCATAGCTTTAAGGTGAGTCTTTAGCTTTGAGTGAGTCTTGAAGTAATTTAATCTTTGCCTTTGAAGATTAGTGCTAATAGTGCTAATAAGCTATTACAAAGTTACTAACTGAAACAAAGACACAAGACGAATTAGAGGCTCGACTATAATAAACTAAGGTAATTAAAACTAGAAGAAGGAATACAAATTTTGCTTGAAATGTAAAACGTAAGAAACCGAAGAAAACTTGTAAAGGAGTTGAGTTCACCGACCCATTCGCATATCACTTAGAGTTTAGATTGATGTTGTGAAGAGGTAAAACTGAAGTTGTGAAACAATCCTAAGAGTTCAGTACCCATAGTTTAGACATGATGATAAGATGCTTATGGTGCTGGCTAAAATAGAATATCACCTTGGTCTAGACAATACGGCTGAGACTAATATTCCTTTATAAAGAGGTTTTCTTGTTCGATCTGACGTGCTTTCATTTTTCTTGGATGGATAATTTTGATTGTAACTTTGTAATGTTCTTTACTTTGCACAAAATTTTTCAACTTTGTAGTTTAGATGCCTAATATAGAGCGATGTAATCTTTACCAATCATGTTGCATCTTGCTTGCGCTCAAGTGTCGCAAATCAGCTCGATTTATCCTTCACCAAATCCACATATTTTCTTATCTTATAATTTACTCCAAGAGGTCCTCAAGAGATGAAGGCAACAGAGAAGAATAGTATTTTTTTGGACCAATGATCCTTCAACTAGCTCATGAAAAGTATCTTTTGAAGTTCTAAGATTTCCCAATTCAGTATGCTCTTTTAAGATCTTTCCATTAGTAATAGGTTTTCCTTTAAAGATTCTCATATCAAATCCAAGATATCTGGAGGCCAATCAGGTGGCAGATGCACTTGCAAACCAGGCAGTAAAGCACCATATGGAAAATCGGACACCAACAACAACAAGAATATGGCATGAAAATTACCCGAAATTTGTTTCAAATATTGTACCAAATGACATGAATGGGGTTAAATACCCTAGGCTTGTAAACATTTCTTGAGTAATTAAGCTAGTCGTTTTAAAAAATAAATAAAAACCAAGACCTTTCAAAAACGGAATTAAATTGACTTGGATTTTATAACCAACAAACTCAACTTTTCTATCATCATCACTAAATTTACAACTGAATGAGGAACTCTCTGGGTTTGGGGTTGATGTAGTTGATACAGGAGAACTTCATTGCCCCTCAAAAACCCTATAACAAGATCGCCATTTTTCATAATGATGCACACATGGATAAAATATTGACAATATGAGACATGCTTTTCTAACCAGGAAGTGACCACACTTGAGTTCTTTGTCGATACAATGTTCAACAAATAATTTGATCCTACCACCATTATTTAGTACTTCATTAATACCAGCACCATTATTTAGTACTTCATTGTTGCAAGAATTGGGCTTCTCAGAGATAAAAACCCTTGAAATTGTGGTTTTAGCTCTACTGGACATGGTTAATTAGGTTTGCAAGAAAGAAAAAAGATAGCAATTAACAGATAATGGTGGTTGGGATCATGATCTTCATCATATGGTAACTGGACATTTCATAATAGATTGTTCCAGTATTCAAAACTTTCTTCATGATTCCCATCGGCAGCCATATTGTACACTGAAATAAAAAAATATATTTGAGAAAATTATTCTTAACCGATTTATGGAAAAGAAGAATCAAAAAGAAAATACAAAAATCAAAGACAAAAATCCGCAATAGATCATTGGATAGTTATCTTATTAAGTTAAAGCAAAAAAAAAAAAAAATCATAAGAAGACTTTTGAAAAAAAAAATAAAAAAAAAAAACTTAAATGTACGGGAAACAATAAAAACTGATTTATGCTCCTACATGGAAATGAAGAATCAAAAAGAAAACTACAAAAATCAAAGACAAAATGGGGAAGGGGGAGAAATTTTACAAGAAATAGCATCATTCTCAATTATCAGCATAAATCCAAGAATTTACCTGCAAAATTAAGATCACTAACACATTAATTAACAAAGAAATCAAGATTCAAAAAGGAAAAGTCATAAAACTGAAAGTAGAACTAAAAACTTACAACAAAGACGCCCTCAAGAGATGAAGGCTGCAGAGAAGAATAATATTTTCTTGGACCAATGATCCTTTCAACAAGCTCCCTCCTTTGATTTCTTTTCATTAGTAATATGTTTTGCCTTAAAGATTCTCATATAAAATCCAAGACCTTTCAAAAACTGAAGTGAATTGTCTTGGATTTTATAACCAACAAATTCAACTGTTTTTTTTTTTATCATCATTCACTAAATTTACAACTGATGAGGAAATCTATAGGTTTGGGGTTAGGGTCGATGTAGTTGATACATGAGAACTTCATTGCCCCTCAAAAACCCTAGAACAAGATCGTCATTTTTCTGAATGATGCACACATGGATATAATATTGACTTCCTGAGACATGCTTTTCGACCAGTAAGTGACCACACTTAATTTCTTGATCGATACAATGTTCAACAAATAATTTAATCCTACCACATTAACACTATCACCATTAATTAGTACTTTATTATTGCGAGAATTGGGCTTCCCAGAGATAGAAACCCTTGAAACTGTGGTTTTAGCTCTATTGGACATGGTTACTTAGGTTTACAAGAACGAAAAAAGGTAGCAGTTAACAGATAATGGTGGTTGGGATCATGATCTTCATCATCTGGTAATGGGACATTTGATAATAGATTTTTCCAGTACTCAAAACTTTCTTCATGATTCCCATCGGCAACCATATTGTACATTGAAATAAATAGAAAAAACAAATATGAGAAAATTATCCCTAACTGATTTATGGACAAAAAGAATCAAAAAGAAAACTACAAAAATCAAAGACAAAAGTCCTTAATAGATCATTAGATAGTTATCTTACTCGCCTTGTAAGTGACCACACTTAATTTCTTGATCGATACAATGTTCAACAAATAATTTAATCCTACCACATTAACACTATCACCATTAATTAGTACTTTATTGTTGCGAGAATGCAATTTAACAAAAGGCTTCCCAGAGATAGAAACCCTTGAAACTGTGGTTTTAGCTCTATTGGACATGGTTACTTAGGTTTTACAAGAACGAAAAAATTTTCTAAGTGATTTACGTAAAATACACATGACTAAATTAGCGAAAGTAATGAGATAATGGTGGTTGGGATCATGATCTTCATCATCTGGTAATGGGACATTTGATAATAGATTTTCCAACAGTCTTACTCAAAACTTTCTTCATGATTCCATCGGCAACCATATTGTACATTGAAATAAATAGAAAAAAACAAATATGAGTTTACTTAATATTTAAAATTATAAGTTAAAGCATAACAAAATCAAAAAAAGACTTCTGAAACAAAAAACAAAAAAACAAAAAACAAAAAAAAAATTGTGGGAAACAATAAAAACTGATTTATGCTCCTACATGGAAAAGAGGAATAAAAAAGAAAACTACAGAAATCAAAGCAAAAATGGGGAAGGGGGGGGAAATCTTACAAGAAATAGCAGCACTCTCCATTATCAGCATAAATCCAAGAATTTACCTGCAAAATTAAGATCACCAACACATTAATTAACAAATAAATCAAAATTCAAAAAGGAAAAGTCATAAAACTGAAAGTAGAACCAAAAACTTACAACAAAGAGACCCTCAAGATATGAAGCTGCTATTTTCTTGGACCAATGATCCTTCAACAAACTTCTGAAAAGTATCTTTTGAAGTTATAAGATTTCCCAATTCAGTAAACTCCTTTAAGTTCTTTCCATTAGTAATGGGTTTTGCCTTAAAGATTCTCATATCAAATCCAAGACCTTTCAAAAACTAAATTAAATTGTCTTGGATTTTATAACCAACAAACTCAACTTTTCTATCATCATTCACTAAATTTACAACTGAATGAGGAACTCTCTGGGTGTGGGGTTGGTGTTGATGTAGTTGATACATGAGAACTTCACTGCCCCTCAAAAACCCTAGAACAAAATCGTCATTTTTCTGAATGATGCACACAGGGATAATATCTTGACTTCCTGAGACATGTTTTTTTAAACAGGAAGTGACCACACTTGCGTTCTTAGTCGATACAATGTTCAACAAATAATTTGATCCTACTACATTAATACTAACGCCATTATTTAGTACTTCATTGTTGCGGGAATTGGGCTTCTCAGAAATAGAAACCCTTGAAACTGTGGTTTTATATATATTGGACATGGTTACTTAGGTTTGCAAGAACGAAAAAGGATAACATTTAACATATAATGGTGGTTGCGATCATGATATTCATCACCTGGTAACGGGAAATTTGATAATAGACTGTTCCAGTATTCAAAATTTTCTCCATGATTCCCATCGGTAGCCATATTGTACACTGAAATAAATAGAAAAAATAAATATGATAAAATTATTTGTCAGCTACTGAGCCAGATTAAAGAGTACAAAAAGTCAAAAGTCTTGATGTCTGAGTCTCGAAGTGAAGATGTGGAAGATTCCGACCTAGTTTATGAACTTTCGATTTATTAAGCCCCTAGATTTGGAAAAGGAGATATAAAAAAACAAACTACGAAAATCCTCAATAAATCATTGGATAGTTATCTTATTAAGTTAGAGCAAAACAAAATCATAAGAAGACTTCTGAAACAAACAAACAAAAAAAAAATGTATGGGAAACAATAAAAATTGATTTATGCTCCTACATGGAAAAGAAAAAACAAAAAGAAAACTACAAAAATCAACGGCAAAATGGGGAAGAGGGAGAAATCTTACGAGAAATAGCAGCACTCTCCATTATAAGCATAAATCCATGAATTTACCTGCAAAATTAAGATCACCAACACATTAATTAACAAAGAAATCAAGATTCAAAAAGGAAAAGTCATAAAACTGAAAGTAGAACTAAAAACTTACAACAAAGAGGCCCTCAAGAGATGAAGGCTGCAGAGAAGAATAGTATTTTCTTGGACCAATGATCCTTCAACAAGATCCTGAAAAGTATCTTTTGAAGTTATAAGATTTCCCAATTCAGTAAAATCCTTTTAAGTTCTTTCCATTAGTAATAGGTTTTCCTTAAAGATTCTCATATCAAATCCAAGACCTTTCAAAAAAACTGAATTAAATTGCCTGGGATTTTATAATCAATAAACTCAACTTTTCTATCAACATTCACTTAATGTAGTAGGATCAATGTTCAACAAATAATTTGATCCTACTACATTAACACTAACACCATTATTTAGTACATCATTGTTGCGAGAATTGGGTTTCTCAGAGATAAAAACCCTTGAAGTTGTGGTTTTAGCTATATTGGACATGGTTACTTAGGTTTGCAAGAAAGAAAAACGATAGAAGTTAACACATAATGGTGGTTGGGATCATGATCTTCATCATCTGGTAACGGGACAATTGATAATAAATTGTTCCAGTATTCAAAACTTTCTTCATGATTCCCATCGGCAGCCATATTGTACACTGAAATAAATAGAAAAAACAAATATGAGAAAATTATCCTTAACTGATTCATGGAAAAGAAGAATCAAAAAGAAAACTACAAAAATAAAAGACAAAAATCCTCTATAGATCATTTGATAGTTATCTAATTAAGTTAACGCAAAATAAAATCATAAGAAGTTTTCTGGAAAAAAAAAATGTATGGGAAACAATAAAAACTGATTTATGCTCATATATGAAAAAGAAGACACGAAAAGAAAACTACAAAATCAAAGACAAAATGGGGAAGGGGGAGAAATCTTACAAGAAATAGCAGCACTCTCTATTATCAACATAAATCCAAGAATTTACCTGCAAAAATTAATATCACCAACACATTAATTAACAAAGAAATCAAGATTCAAAAAGGAAAAGTCATGAAACTGAAAGTAGAACTAAAATTTTACAACAAAGAGGCTCTCAAGAGATGAAGGCTGCAGAGAAGAATAGTATTTTCTTTGACCAATGACCCTTCAACAAGCTCCTGAAAAATATCTATTGAAGTTTTAAGATTTCACAATTCAGTAAACTCCTTTAAGTTTTTTCCATTAGTAATAGGTTTTGCCTTAAAGATTCTCATATCAAATCCAAGACTTTTCAAAAACTGAATTAAATTGTCTTGGATTTTATAACCAACAAACTCAACTTTTCTATCATCATTCACTAAATTTACAACTGAATGAGGAACTCTCTGGGTGTGGGGTTGGTGTTGATGTAGTTGATACATGAAACTTCACTTCTCCTCAAAAACCCTAGAACAAGATCGCCATTTTTCTGAATGATGCACACTGGGATAGAATCTTGACTTCCTGAGACATGCTTTTTAAAACAGGAAGTGACCACACTTGAGTTCTTAGTCGATAAAATGTTCAACAAATAATTTGATCCTAATAAATTAACATTAACACCATTATTTAGTACTTCATAGTTGCGAGAATTGAGCTTCTCAGAGATGGAAATCCTTAAAACGGTGGTTTTAAATCTATTGGACATGGTTACTTAGGTTTGTAAGAATGAAAAAAGATAACAGTTAACAGAAAATGGTGGTTGGGATCATGATATTCATCATCTGGTAATGGGACATTTGATAATAAATTGTTCCAGTATTCAAAACTTTCTTCATGATTCCTATCGGCAACCATATTGTACACTGAATAAATAGAAGAAAAAAAATATGAAAAAATTATCCTTAACCAATTTATGGAAAATAAGAATCAAAAAGAAAACAAAAATCAAAGACAAAAATCCTCAATAGATCATTTGATAGTTATTTTATTAAGTTAAAGCAAAACAAAATCATATGAAGACTTGTGAAACAAAAAAAAAAAAAAAAAATGTATGGGAAACAATAAAAACTGATTTATACTCCTACATGGAAAAGAAGAATCAAAAACAAAGCCACAAAAATCAAAGAAAAAATGGGGAAGGGGGAGAAATCTTATAAGAAATAGCAGCACTCTCCATTATCAGCATAAATCCAAGAATTTACCTGCAAAATTAAGATCACCAACACATAATTAAAAAAGAAATTAAGATCACCAACACATAAATTAAAAAATAAATCAAGATTTAAAAAGGAAAAGTCACAAAACTGAAAGTAAAACTAAAAACTTACAACAAAGAGGCCTCCAAGAGATGAAGGCTACAGAGAAGAATAGTATTTTCTTGGATTAATGATCCTTCAACAAGCTCCTGAAAAGTATCTTTTGGAGTTATAAGATTTCCCAATTAAGTAAAATCCTTTAAGTTCTTTCTATTTTGCTAATAGGTTTTTCTTTAAAGATTCTCATATCAAATCCAAGACCTTTCAATAACTGAATTAAATTGTCTTGAATTTTATAACCACCAAACTCAACTTTTCTATCATCATTCACTAAATTTACAACTGAATGAGGAACTCTCTGGGTTTGGGGTTGGGGTTGATGTAGTTGATACATGAGTACTTCATTTCCCCTCAAAAACCCTAAAACAAAATCGTCATTTTTCTGAATGATGCACACAGGGATAAAATCTTAACTTCCTGAGACATGCTTTATTAACCATGAAGTGACCACACTTGAGTTATTGGTCGATACAATGTTCAACAAATAATTTGATCCTACTATATTAACACTAACATCATTATTTAATACTTTATTGTTGCGAGAATTGGGCTACCCAAAGATAGAAACCCTTGAAACTTAGGTTTGCAAAAACGAAAAAGATAGCAGTTAACAGAGTTGTACTAGTAAAATCAGGGGTTTATTGAAGTAATTTGATGAGAGTGCTACATGGAGATTGGGAGGTTTTATATTGTGATTAAATCATAAGAGGAGAAACTGGAAGCATACATGTTTTGCTGATTCTAATTGCCGCTAAAAATAACAGAAATCATGATCAAATAGGATTTCCGTTAAACCACGTGTGAGTAAAACTTGATGACTCAGCCAAGTTTCTCACAAAACTCGCCGCTGAAACTCGGCTAATTAGACGAGTTTGTTTCGAATCAAACCATTTTAAACATTGGAATTGGTTTTGATAGTTGAAGGAGAGGATTCTGATTTTCAGATTAGAGATGATCGATGTTCATGATTTTATGCAAATATCTTCAGTAGATTTGAAGGTTAACTACTTGAGAAATTAGAGCTGTAGTTGAGGTTTTTTACGAGCGATGAAAATTGGGGGATACTATAGTTGTGGTTTCGGCGAGGAACTGAAAATGAAGCTTTGTTTGATTTTGGATGAGTTTTGAGTAAAATTGAAGAACTGAGACTTCAAGGAGATGATTGTGAGATTCTGGATTGAAGAGTTTTAGATTTCTTTTTGGGAGAGAAAGAGAATGATAAAGAGAGATAAAAACTAAAATGGTTTGGCAACCCCATCATATGATGACTCCGAAGTCAACACATTTGACTCTAGGCTGAGTCAAGATGCCAAAGAGTATGCGTAGTTCAATCGGAAAAGTGACGTGTGTAGTTTAACAGTTCACCTTTTTTTTGTTTTTTTCTTCCCGACGGTTGGTTTTAGTTTAAAAACTACTTTTTAATTCATGATTTTGTAACAAAAATTTGGTATCAAGGCCACTCCCTGATTCATCCAATGTAACAAAAATTTGGTATCAAGGTTGGTCCGTGATTCATCCAATGAGCATGAAATTTGTTCAATAGTCTAACTCTAATAATGTATAACCCCTTGAAATGACCCATTCCACTATTTCCTTCATGGACAGACACCCCACTTCATATCCAATGATCGTTCTTCCATTAAAATGTCTTCCTTTTGCTCCGTTGCAATAACCCGTAAAACATCGTATAATTAGTCTAATTTCTCTTGTTAAGGTTTTTTTGTGACAAAAGATGCATTTAAATTAATTTTGACGCAGTATCCATTAGGTGGAACCCAATTCTGAACCTGCATCAACAAATCAACATTGGTAGTAATAGTATTAGGTCTAGTGAGATTACATTTTCAATAAAAGTACAGATATTACCAATAAACGCTATCATGTTAGATTTCATCTTTTGAAAGACTAGTGCACATATATTTTTCCAGATTGTCCAGATAGTAATCATAAGTAAATTTAGCTTATACTTATTATCGCTAAGATACATAGTACAATGATTAATACATGCAGAAAACTAGCTACCTATCCAACTCATCAAATTACAAAAATTAGATAATACATTATCAACATTTAAGTTGACACCAAAACAAAAAAATCTTGCATAAGATGATTTTAAAAACAGGTGATTTTCATATTCTGTAATAATATTACACATACTACAATGAATATCAATATCCTACTTGTATCTATGGATTTTATCTCTTGTTCGAACAATATCTTTTAGCACTTCCAAACAAAAAGCTTAGTATGTGAGGAAATTTGCATTTCTAGAGAGCTTTCCAAATTGCATTAGGGAAAGTTTGGTTACCTGTATAATAATTAGAGCTATCACTTGGTAAATTATAGACATTCTTAGTAGAAAACTTTCCCTTTCGATCAGGTAACCAGATATGAATGTCCTCCCTAATCATAGGTATTTGTATGGCCAAAATTTTGGCAGCTGAATCATCAATAAAGATTTCATTTATAAATTCCAAATTCTAATACCTGGTACGTATAACTCAGTCACATATATAAGGGAAGCAGAAGTGTTCATACTTACAACTGGTTCTGGAGGGTTATCAAGATTAATCACCCATTTATCGAACCACATTTTCACTTTGGTGCCACACCCGACAGACCAAAAATTATTGCTCCTAATAGCATCAATACATCTATAAATATCTTTCTATACCCATGAACTATTATCATTCAACTTTTTCAAAGAACGCGTAATTGGGGGATATAGGAAAAGGACAAAAACTGGATCCAAATATCAAATCAGGGTCACTCCTTATCTAAGTATTTTAAGTAATTCCTAATCTACCCCTCACTAATTAGGATTAGTGGTTAATAATAATTAGGAAAAATCTTAAGAATTTGTTAAAAGATTAGTGTATGTTTTTATTTGTATTTGGGTGAGTGAGGTGAGAGTAGAAAGAGGGAAAAATTGAGAGGGAACTTTTTTTGGTGAAAATGAAGGATAATTGTGAAGAGAGAATTGCTTCTAAGAGGTTGAAAATTTGATTTTTTTTTCTTTGAATCCACCATTTTTGCAGCTGAAAAAGCTCGGTGCCGGCATGGACATGGTATGAATACAATGGCGGAAGCAGCCATATCGGCATGGTATTCATACCACGTCCATGCCGGCACCGAGATTATCCCCCATTTTGAAATTCAAAACATATTCCGTTTTGATGTTTTTCTGGTTTTAATCAGTCCACTGCCGGCACAGTTAGTTAATTCTCGAGCATGCCGACACCGTTTTCCGGCATAGTATGTTGCATTAATTTCTATGCCGGCACATGATGTAAAGTATCCAGAAAGTTGAATTTTTTTGTCACTTGACTACCGGCATTGATAGATTTCAATCGAGCATGCCGACATTTAGTTACGACATTGAATGTTAGTTACCAAGCATGCCGGCACCGTTTTCCGGCATGTTCTTCATCACTTCCGGCGATGTAAAAAAAATCCGACATGGTCTTCATCACTACCGGCATGGTCTTCATCACTTCCGGCATGGTCTTCATCACTACCGGTATGTCTTCATCACTTCCGGCATGATCTTCATCACTTCCGGCATGGTCTTCATCACTTCCGGCATGGTCTTCATCACTTCCGGCATGGTCTTCATCACTTCCGGCATGGTCTTCATCACTACCGGCATGGTCTTCATCACTTCCGGCATGATCTTCATCACTTCCGGCATGGTCTTCATCACTACCGGCATGGTCTTCATCACTTCCGAATGTAAAAAAAAAAAAATTGTTTCCAAAGTGAGGAGCCGGCAGAGAAGAGAATTTGAAAGGGAGTGGGGAGAGTTTAGAATTTGAAAGGGAATGGCGAATATTTTGGTTTCAAAGCTCTAACCCTAAAAGAGATTAATAAGAAGTGGAGATGGAAATGGGGGATATGATTTTGTTTTTTGATTTTAAGTTTTTTGATTTTTATTTTGAGGGAAGGGTATTTTAGTATTTTTGCAAAAATACCCCTTAGCAGACACTATTGGTTGGGGGAAGTAATTTATATCCCCCAATTACGTGTTCTTTTCAAATGCAAAAAACTATCCTTTTTATAATATTGGTTAGAAAATCTTAACCCATAGATCATCAGAGTCAATGCTAGCTTTCCAAGCCACTTTACTTTTAAGTGCTCTAATAGTTTCTAAATCAAGGCTACCTAAATTTTGTGCGTATGAAGATCTTTACAAGCTAGGAACTTATTTCCTTTATGCCCCCACCAAAATTTCCTCTGCAGAGAATCTAGTTTATCAATAAGATTCATAGGAATCTTAAAACATCCCATTTGATAAGCAAGAAGAGAGTTTAAGACATATTTTATCATAGTGATTCTACCTACTTGGCTTAGAGACACACTTCCCAAATTCTTAAGTCGAGCTTTAAAATATTGAACTATAGGATAAAAAGATTTTACTTTAGAGTGTATGATAGACACATTGTTGTGTCTGATTTGATCTCAATTATCTATTTTGTTAGTGCTCATTTTTGTAGTTATATGGTGTTTTATGTTTTTGTAGGTGTTTATGGAAAATAAACTCTTGTGGAAAAAGTTGCTTGAAAAGTGATGTTTGCACACACACCCCCATAAAAAAATACCAAAGGCCTCCAAGAAAAGTTGTGTTAGAGCATTGCTCGGTCGAACTCGCAAGCGTTGCTATCTCAAGCTTGTTTGTCAATGTTAGTGATTAAAACAATAAGTCTTGATTTCTAGTCTACTTATAATGATGTCTTGGACTAGGATAGATTGTGTAGTTGAGCATTAGACTTCACGGCGATCATCAATTGAAGACGAAATACTACTAAGGAGAGCTTGTGGAACTTCATCAACAAAAGGTATGTGGAGACTAAAACTCATTTATCACTTGGAAAGTCTATTTCTACTATATCTCCTATATATATACAAAATTCGTATTACTATATAGTTGTCTATTATGCACATTTGAGATTTCAAAATATTGGGTGTGGTTGTTGTAGCGCTTTTAAATTGTATCATGTGCAAACACGTTAAAGAGCTCAGTTAACTGGAATATCTTTAGTGGAGTGAAGGATATATATTTCTCGAAATATGTGTTGGTAAGCTTTCGCTTCAACCAAGTTCATCTTATATTCTTGACAAAAGTCAAAAGATGATCATGTGAAAATCGCCGAGTTCCATCTTACATGGTTTGTGTGATACAATCATTTGATGTAGACTTGGAATGTTTCATTATGATTATTTCAATAACTTGAAAATTGCTTTGATGCTATGTGTGAAAACGGCTATTATCATCCTCTAAGAAAGTTTCAATGATTGAAATAGAGTTTAGAACTATTGGATTATAAACATAGTATGCATTCTTGCATGTATGTGATCCATGATGTAGGAACTAGAGTATGCATGAGAACCCGTATGCGTACTTGTAGTTGTGAAATTCCGTGTACCAAGTACACATACCCGTATAGCCTTTTTCAATTATCATCTTAGAGCGAACCATTGCGTGAGGTATAGGTCCAGGGAAATTTAAGCAGTTTGGGTATTGTGAAGTGTCTCCAAGATATGTACGTGCTACACTTATATAAACAAGTAAACGTTCAGAGCATCTTGTTCTGTGAACCCATACTCATATTGCATATAAGTACGAAACTGTTTATATAAGGAGAAAAAAATATATGGAGAAAATATATGGAGAAAGGCGCTGACTTACAAAACATGAATAAGGTTGATAGGAGCGATGGCAAACAGAACGTCAAAAAAGTTTGCATACTTGAGTGCTTAAAGTTCTAAAATCGGTTTGTTCATGAAATAATACATTTATATATTAAGGAATGCATTCTTTTCAAATCGTGGCTATAATGTTCATGAATTGATTCGAGTGAATCAAACCGCTTTTGCTTCGATTGTGTTCTTGTATACTTCTATGAGAATATAGCAATTGAACAACTCTTTAACTAGTTTCATTTGAGTCATTTAAACTAGTTATGGTTAAGATGAATAAGGTTGATATGAGAGTGTTCATATAGCTAACCTCGGTTAACTACTATTGAGCCAACATGGTGTACACGTTTAGGTACGGTTACTTAAACCTAAATGAGGATACATTTCATTTGTGTATAACAAGCTAAGTTCGATCTAACGGTTGAAAGATATTAACTTGAATCTAATCAGGTTTTCATCTAACGGTGAATATTGAATGCTTTGTTACCAAGGTAACTTAGATTACAAACCCTGATTTGAAAACTATATAAAGGAGAACTCTAGCAACTGGGAAACCTAATCCCCATACCTCATGTGTGATACTAGTTGTATAAGCTAGATTCGATTCTCCTTTAACCTTAGGTTTTTCACGAAACTCTGTAGGTTAACAACTTGAAGACTTCATTGGGATTGTAAAGCCAGACCCAACTATTTTCTCTGTAGTTGCGTGTTCTGGTCTTACTTCTTCTATCGTGATTGAGTATTATCTTTTCTAAGATTTGCTTGAGATTTATCTCCGATAGGTAAGATTAAAAGTAGTCACAAACATCTTCGTCTCATCGTTTGTGATTCCACAATATCTTGTTTCGCTACCATACGATTACCATCATTGTGAGGTGATTGATAATACTAGGGTGTTCTTCGGGAATATAGTCCGGTTTATCAATTGGTTCCTGTGCACCTTGATTTATCAAAAGACAGAAAAAAAACTCGTAGGTATTTATGTGGGAGACAGATTTATCTATTTCAATAGACTTTTCTGTGTGAGACAGATTTGTTTATCAAGTCTTCGACTTTGGGTCGTAGCAACTCTTGGTTGTGGGTGAGATCAACTAAGGTAATCAAGTGCGTAGTATCCTACTGGGATCAGAGACATAAGGAGCGCAACTGTACCTTGAATCGGTGTGAGATTGATTAGGGTTCAACTACAGTCCAGTCCGAAGTTCATTGGTAGTAGGCTAATGTCTGTAGCGGCTTAATACAATGTGGTGTTCTAAGATGGACTAGGTCCTGGGGTTTTTCAGCAATTGCGGTTTTCCTCGTTAACAAAATTCTGGTGTCTGTGTTATTTCTTTTCCGCATTATATTTTGTTATATAATTGAAATATCACATATTGTGCGTTGAATCGATCAATTGGTAAATCCAACCTTTGGTTGTTGATTGAAATTGATTGATCCTTGAACATTGGTCTTTGGTACCGTTCAAGTTACTTCTCTTATATTCAATCGGGCTCGTAAACTCCTATTTGCTGATTGCGGATTGAATTGAGAGATAGAGATACAAAACTCCTTGATATACTTTTTTATAGATTGAGTCTGACTGTCTAGTTGATTCTCTTGAAAGTATATTGGAGTTTGTCTATTCAGATTGCCGAACAAAATATTGGGTGTGGTTGTTGTACCGCCGCTTTTTAAATTGGTATCATAGCAGGCAAACACGTTAAAGACCTTATAAGTATGTGTTTGTAGCGATCTGAATATGAACAGAAGTGTTATTTCCATAAACGTACCACCAGTCTTCGATGGCTCTTCATCTGAAGGGATCAACTCTAAATTTTTATTCTCCTCTTCACTCACTAAATTTGGAATATCTTGAAATATCTGTGGAGTGAAGGATACTTCTTGATATTTAAATTTTTCTTTAAAGTGATTTGTTAGAACATTTGCAATCAAATTTTGATCAGCTACTATATTCCCATTTGAATCTTCTATTTCCGTTATTGCATTATGGGCTTGTCTTATTTTTAGGTTCACATGATTTTTTTTTGAATTTGATGCTCCATCTTTCAACCACTTGACTCTTGCTTTTTGCTGGAGTATCTCTTTTTTGTTGCTCATTTAATACCCTTCCATACTTTTAATGCTCTGAATGGAACATTGTTAGGTTTTGGAATATCAGCATTTGCACCATATAAGACTCCATGATCAGAAACTCCTCTTACACCAACTTTGTACCCCCAACTTGGATATATTTCCAACCATTTATCATTGAATACTGCTCTATCCAGATTACACACTTTGTTGTTACACCAAGAGAATTTTAATCCAGTTTTGGGAGCTTGAATGAGTCCACAAGTATTCAAACAATCTGTAAATTCCCTCATTGATATTCTCAGAGGAGAAAGACCACCAATTTTTTCATCTACACTTGTTACTGTGTTAAAATCTCCAATGACAAGCCATGGCTTATTTAGAATGTTTACTGCCTCCAGTTCTTGCCATAAAACTCTTATGTTTATTGTTAATGTAGCTGCATGAATGCCAGTAATTAAAACATCACCTACTTCCACTTTTATTGACTGTCTTGAACTAGAAATTGTTGTAGGAGCATTTATTGAAGAACTCCACAGAATCCATATATTTCCTTTATTGGATTCATAAGAATGATGAGTCACTTCGTAATGCATACCTGGTAATCTTAATTTTTTTAATAAACTCAGAAGTAACCCAGACTTTTGGTTCAGCTAAAATAACTAAAGAAGGACAAAAAAATTTAACTATATTTCTTCACTTGTCCTTGGCCTTTATTCTCCTTAGGCCTCTTATATTCCAGTATAGGACTTTCATTTGGAAAAGGAGTGATGAGAAGAAAAGGTACTTCTCTTACCTTGTCCATTTTTGCTCACATTTGCATTCAAAGTAGCAGCCTGATTTCTTGTTGTAACATTTGGCTTTTTACCTACTTTTGGCTTTACTTGAATAAGATCTTCACCTTCTTTTGAAATTGAAGCATTTGAAGTATCTTTAGTGGCATGAGGTTCAGTTGTATCAGAATGTATTTCTTGAATAATATCCTCATTCCCTTTTGATGTAGAAGCAGTTAAAGTATCACTAGAATTATGAAGAGGAATTGATTCATAAAGTGTCACAGGAGTTCCAATAGGAGGTTGAATATTGACCACATTGTTTATCGGTGGAGCACTGGAAACCATAGTAATAATCTTGTCCACTGACAATAATGGAAAATCTTCATGTGAGTTGAGAGATCCCCTGAATTCCTCAGACTTATCTTGTAAAATATGAAATCTCCCAGATGAAGACTCATTTGTTTTTTGAATGGGAGGAATTATTGCATCAATCATTTCATTATCACTCAATAAATGTTCTTCAATATGTTCAATTATATGATTAGTTTCTCTCTCAATTGGAGTGAAGCAGATATCAAAACCTTTGGAAGGTTGAGATTTTTGTCTCCATTGCTTCTTTGGTTTTTCCAACAAAACTTCCTGAACTTTTTCTGCAGTATTAGTTTCAGATCTTTTACTTCTGCATTCAGCTATTAAATGACCCACAATTGAGCAATAATTACAAAATTTTGGCTGCTTTGATATTTGAATAGCTTGTTCAAATTTTCCATACTTCTATTCAACAATCACTTTTGATGGAATAAACTTTGCAAAATCAACTTCTACTAAGACACTGACATAATATCCCATCTCTCTTTTTAATGTGACTTCATTAAATTTTATTGCTCTACCCAGTTTATTACCCATTTGGAGAAGAATACTCTCCTTCCAGTATTCAATACTCAACCCAGGAAATGTAATCCAAACAAAAGCTGAAGAAGATTTCTGTGTCTCAGGATTGAAATTAGGTTCCCATGATCTAAGTTTCAGGGTTTGAGATTCAGCCATCCAAAGACCTTTCCATATTATACTTCTATCTTCTGCATTATCTAATTTGATGATGAAAAATCCTTTCCCCAAAGGTATGAATTGTAAAGAACCCTTGATAGCCAATTGGTTTTTTAAAGAAGTAGATGCAACTTCCATTTTCAATTTAACAAAATCAAGTCTGCCAATCAAACTAAATTTCCATTCATTTAGACTCTCTTCGATAACATCATCAAGTATAAACAAAGATGGAGGATCTTCAGTATTCACTGATGGAGAACGAAATTCAGAGCTAAAATTTTCTGTATTAGATCGAAAACCAGATCCATTCGAAAATGGGTTTTCCGACATGATTTTTCTTATCTAAGTATGAGAATCAACAAAATAATTAACACTAATCATTAGATTTAAGAGAGAAATACCTGAATTAAACCGAAGAACAATACGATTACCAAAAAATCCACGAATTTAATGAACGAGTTGGACACTGAGTTGTCTCCGAGTCGTCACTGATTCGCAGAGCTCGAAACATACACCGCAAATTTTAATATTCCCACAACAATCAGGTGAAATATGACATTCCCAACAAGCTGGGCTCCAATCCCTTTTTGAATAACAACTTCAATCCTATGGAAATGAAAATCCGCCACTATGACATTCCCATCATGGCTAGATATATAGTTGCGCAATTTTTTCAGAAACTTCACAGTGTCACTACCCAACTCCCCTAAAGTAGAAAAAGTCAGCACGCCAAGACCAAAACCCTGAGATATACACTTCTCTAAATATTTGGTTCTTTTCCGAGCAACAACATCATCAACTGCCTTACCGGGAACAAAGGTGCCCACCCCACCACCTGTGAAGGGAGAAACAACCGTATACATACACATATCATATCCATTATACCAGTTGTGCATTAATATATATGCAGGTTTCAAAGTCAAGCCGGTATCTGATAGGAAACCCAAATCCACTTATTTCCTAGCAGGGATACCCCGCACGATAACAAATATCGGCAAAGGTGTAACGAACCATGTCATGTCTATACTTGAACCCAACTCCATGCGAGCAGTGCAAGGCATGATCCCCAAAAATATCCATCTTCCTGCCACAACTGGAGCATGTGTCTCCTTCTTCAAAAAGAGGGATCCCAAGTTTATAGCGTAAGATAGCTCAAAAATATCGAGGCCCAAGTTTTTGATTAAGCCCATCAATTGAATTGGCCAACAAATAGTCTTGTGCATGTTTGATCCTGTTACTTTGCCATAGGGTTGAATCACGCTCCGTCATAACAAACCGATCAGGTAAAACTTTCTTCACTGCATC
This sequence comes from Papaver armeniacum, assembly GCA_023531295.1. NCBI lineage: Eukaryota > Viridiplantae > Streptophyta > Magnoliopsida > Ranunculales > Papaveraceae > Papaver > Papaver armeniacum. Next base: position 93,869 of record JAJJWW010017180.1, read on the forward strand.
GAAGTATTGGATTTCCAAAGAACTGGAGGGCAATATCATCAGTGCATAATGAAGAAATCTCAATACCACATACCTGTTTGTATAAGGTAAGTTCACGCTCAAAACTTGGGCTCAAACTAGACACACCAAAATGCCTCAAAATATTCTCTTGTTGAGCCTTCGTCTGGAAACAAGATGCCAAATAGCAATATTGCATGGTATCCTCCATGGTATACACCCTAGGCCACCATACTTGATGGGAAGTGTCGCAAGCCTTTGTTAAAGGAGACCAAAGCCCGACCCATCACCTATAACCAAATATCTAAGAAACTGCTTAAGATGATTATCAAAAATCACTTGTGCCTCACCCGAGTATTCAGGTTTAGTTGTTCGCATGGACAAGTATAACCTAGAGACACCAGAAAAATTCCTCAGCAACAAAAGCTCGCCATGTGGATCTTTGAGCTTCTGTATAGCATCGATCAAGACCGTGGTCTTATGTACTATGTTAACCATCATATTCTTGCAAAACTGGGGGTTCAGGCTAACAGGTCCTCCTAACAACTTAACTCCCTCCGCTGGCCGGCATATGCGAGGCGGGAAAACGCCCACAATAAAATCTCTGGTGTCAACTGTAGGCCAAAAAAAGTTCAATCTTCGAGACATTAAGATGCAATCCCAAAGCAACACCTTCTTGCTGAATAATGTCCAAGGCTTTGGCCGCCACAATCAAGGTCCCATCATCTAAATACCATGCTTGTAAATCCAAGGAGCAAGAATTTGCAATTCTATGTATCAAGGGGTGTAGAGTTAAAGCAAATAACATGGGACCAAGCGGGTCCCCCTACTGTACTCCCTGATCAGATGAAAGAGTCTTGTCCATATAATATCATCTAGCAGAAGCTGAATAGCGTAACTCTACCCATTTAGAGATAGAAGGACAGTGTTTCCTTACCTCTTTAATCATTGCAGATCTACTTACAAGATTGAATGCATTAGAGAAATCAACCAAGAGAATTGACGTAGATGTTGAGTCACTCTTCTCCTCAAGAAGCCTGTTAACAACATGAAGAATCGACTCACCACCACAAGGCACCCCCACACCAAACTGAAAGTGACTAAGATAACTCTCCATTTTCTTACCAACATGAGAAGAAACAACTGTTGAGACTAGACATCTCCAAATAGTACCCACATCGATATGACGTATACCACCCCCGGGCTTGAGCAAGGGGGTTAAGGGTGTTGAAGCCACAAACTCCCCTAAAGTCATAGGAAAACCACCTATAATCCATATGTTTACCAGCTCGGTAATATAATTAATGAGCTTATCTAAAACAAAAGCATCAGAACCACTCAAAGCATCAAAAAGATGTTGGGCACGAAGGCCATCTGTCCACACGAGGTCCCTTTGGGAAAGCTTTTCAGCTTTCTCGAAGCAATGAATGTTGGTTGCGTTGTAGGGTCTATATACTGGTATCAAAGGAGGGTGTTCGTGAGGGTGTTTGGCCTGCAATTCCTCCAAATTTCCCAAATTAGACGGGGCCACACCATTGGAAGTCAAGGTACGAATAACAACTGTGTATAATCCATTGCTCAACTTTTTACGGCAAAGTCGAATGTTCACTGCCTCTTGATCCTCTTGCGTCCTCTCTTGATTTTTTTCCCTTGCTCCTACGACATTCTTCTTGTAGAGCAGCTTGCTCCTCCAAATCTCTATGAAGCAATGTGACACAACCATTAGGTTCACACCATTTTTACAAGGCAAGTTGTATATCCACAATCTGAAACTTTTTCCTGTTGTTTGACTGCTCTTCCAAACTACTTTTGGGAAAGTAAATTCGAAGAGTGCAAAAAGAAAATAGAAGCATCTGAATCCACAGAGAGATGTCACTAGCAGTATTAAAAACCCTCTGAATGGTGGCATTAAAAGTTCTAGCAAAGAGAAGCTTGCATTAAGACGGGATACTAGCAACGACGCATATTTGGCTCTGTAAAACTCGGTCCAACAACTCAAGATTGAGGCTGAGAAGGTTGTCAGCTACTTCTTTAACAGAAACTTCATTGTCCACAACAAGTAAAGGAGCAGGATAAGGGATACCATGCACCAAAAACTCCGCTCGTTTCCCATTCCAAGGACGAAAAATAACTTCTATGTTATGCATGTAAGATTTCCTCCTAGCCAATATCTGCATACAAGGAGGACATAAACACATTTTCATACTTTTTAAAGTACTCTCCCAATCCTTGAATACGCTGAAATTGTTGCAGATTAGTTGGCGATACCTCTCCTTGCTCTCCTTAGTGGGATAATGCTTATCATGCAAGTGTTTAATCAAAGAACTTTGGTTGTAGCCTCTGCCATCTATGTTATTCTTGCATCCATCAAAACCATGCAAAGAGCATCGAAATTTACCTGTATGAGTGGGTAAGTTCGTGATGATCTGTGAGATTGTATCCGTTTGGGAAATCTCTGTTGACGTGGCAGCAACCGCTGACCTTATCTCAAGTGGTTAAGGGCATGGCATTGCAGGTGATTGAAAGACCAAAGTTCTTGTTGTAGTAACATCTTAATAATACAATGGCAATGCAGAAGATTGAATAACCATATAGGAACTTGGCATTTCAGGTATAGAACCAGTAGTAATGGCACAACATAGAGCAGCAACAATGGAGGATATAGTTGTTTTTGCTCTTCGTCTGGTTCTCTCTTTGGCAGATGATTGAATAAAGATACTCTCCACAGTTTTATTCTCAACCATTGGAGGAGCTTGAAACGCGGTACGCTGAACATGGCAGAGTCGTTTGGGACAAGTTACAGTCGTGGTATCATGGGGTGCAGATGATTAAATCATATTAGTTTCTTCTTCAGCAAATTTATGTGTGACACCATGGGAGTGAGATGATGGCGCTGCAAAAGATTGAATATCATCACCTGATGATGCAGAAATAGCTGAGACTGGTCGAGTTTTCAACATCAACACCAAATTATGGAGATATCGGAAAATCCTAAATGGGCAGTCCAGAAAAACCGTCAATTGGGTGTTGTTATGAAGCTCAAGAGGGTGAGAAAAATGCTCGAACAAGATGAAAACTTGGAGAAGAATTGGATTGATCAATTGAAATCCGACATCCTTCCCAAAGTTTTTTTTTTTTTTTGAGGCGATTAATTTCGGAACCTGTTTTTGGGGCTCCTATTTTTTCCTCGAAGGCTCCAACCTGATCATATTGTCTATGATGTGGCTAGGGGGTGTCCTAATACATAACAAATGTCTAAATTATCTTTCTCCCCTATATTTATAAAATTATTTAGTATTCAAAATAAAATAATTAAAATAAAGATAAACGTAAATCTCTTTGGTTGGTTATAATCACTAAAATAGATTTGATTCGTTAGAATCTTTATCCAGTTTGCAGTTTGAAGTAGTCTATGGCTAGATCGCAGTTGATTTTTCCTATCCCTGAACATCTCTACGCCTAGAAAATAATGAACTTCTAGGTATTTGTTGACTTTTAAGGCTAGAAGTTGGGGAACTTCTAGCCGTAAACTGAGTTTTCGAAATCTAATTTTCGTCAAAAAAAACTTAAGCATAGGTAGTCATTCCTTGTCGTAGAAGTGCTTAGGGTTAGGAAATGTATCCTCAGCCTAACTGTAGGTGACTTTATAAATTTCTTTAAGAAAATTGCAAGTATTTTTATGGCTAGGCCGCTAGGGTAATGTTCAAAATCTAGTTGTAGGGATCCTACCGCTAGGCCGTAATGTTGAAACCTAGCCGTAGGCTGTTATTTGATTACCTACTGCTACTCCATAGAGGAACCAAATGTTTGCCTATGTTTACCCTACAGTTTTATTAATAATAAGGTTGGGTATTATTTAATACCCAATAACAAGAGGTCGATATTATTTAATACCTAACAGGTTTATTATATTCATGACTCAAAGTGTCTACATAGAAGAGAAAAGGAGAAAATAATAAAATTCAGAGAAACTATGACATTTATTAGCGTTGCAGAACTCAGTGTTACAAAAGACGATAAAAGGATCCTGTCGCAGAAACAACAGTCTTTATGTTGAGCAAAGACCCCAGTTTATTAGTGACAGTCTTCAGCTGTTAAATTTTCTTCGTCTTCATCTTTTTCTACAGCAGCAGAATAAATTCTGCAAGCTATGGTTTGTCAATCCTCAGCCCTATATTAGCTCCCCCAAACTATCTATATATTTTCCAAGAAAAAAAAAACTATCTATATCCCTTTATACAACTCCCGCAACTTCTTTATATACCCACAGGTCCCCAAAATCCCCCAACAAATGCAAAAAATCCTCTCTGCCGTACACGAGAATATGCTTCCTTTTATATCTCTTTTACGTCCATCCACGGGAGTAATTCATTTCTTCACGCGTCTGCAATGGCTCATCTCTATCCAAACACGTTCCCCACACATCTCCAAACAAAGTCAAGCTCTTTAAAAGCACACGCAACTCCCAAATATAACTCCACAGAATCTCGATTATCTTCATCCCCTGTTTTGCATCAACTCGACAATCCAGCCCAATTTAGTCGAATCAAACACCCATATCAACCTTGTTTAGGCCAATCAAGTCTAGCCCAACGAAAATCTCCAACCGAATCTCTCTAAAACTTCACAAAAATCGAACCCTAATTTTGCTGCAAGTTTTTCGTCAAATTTCAAGATGAATTTTGAGAAGAAGATGGTGTCCCCCTATCCTATGCTGGGGTACCTTTAGCACATGTTCTGGGGGTGCCTTAGTAATTTTCTTGGATGCCTTTATAACTTTTCTTGGTGCCTTTACAACTTGAAAAAGCGGAGGTACAACAACCACACCCAATATTTTGTTCGGCAATCTGAATAGACAAACTCCAATATACTTTCCAGGGAATCAACTAGACAGTCAGACTCAATCTATAGAAAAGTATATCAAGGAGTCTTGTATCTCTATCTCTCAATTTAATATGCAATCAAAAAATAGGAATTTGCGAGCCCGATTGAATATAAGAGAAGTAACTTGAACGGTACCAATGACCAATGTTCAAGGATCAATCAATTTCAATCAACAACCAAAGGTTGGATTTACCAATTGATCAATTCAACGCACAACCTGGGATATTTCAATTATATAACAAAATATAATGCGGAAAAGAAATAACACAGATACCAGAATTTTGTTAACGAGGAAAACCGTAAATACAGAAAAACCCCGGTACCTAGTCTAGCTTTGAACAACACACTGTATTAAGCCGCTATAGACACTAGCCTATTAGCAATGAACTTCAGACTGGACTGTACTTGAACCCTAATCAATCTCACACTGATTCAAGGTACAGTTGCGCTCCTTATGTCTCCGATCCCATCAAGATACTACGCACTTGATTCCCTTGGCTGATCTCACCCACAATCAAGAGTTGCTACGACCCAAAGTCGAAGACTTGATAAACAAATATGTCTGACACAGAAAAGTCTATTGAAATAAAAATCTGTTTCCCATAGAAATACCTACGAGTTTTGTTCCGTCTATTGATAAATCAAGGTGCACAGGAACCAATTGATAAACCCGACTTATATTCCCGAAAAACAACCTAGTATTATCAATCACCTCACAATAATCTTAATCGTATGGTAGCGAAATAAGATATTGTGGAATCACAAACGATGAGACGAAGATGTTTGTGACTAATTTTAATCTTACCTATCTGAGATAAATCTCAAGCAAATCTTAGCAAAGATAATACTCAATCACGATATAAGAAGTAAGATCAGAACACGCAACTACATAGAAAATAGTTGGGTTTGGCTTCACAATCCCAATGAAGTCTTCAAGTCGTTAACCTATATGGTTTCCTGAAAAACCTATGGTTAAAGGAAAATCGACTCTAACTTATACAACTAGTATCACACAGGAGGTGTGGGGATTAGGTTTCCCAGTTGCTAGAGTTCTCCTTTATATAGTTTTCAAATCAGGGTTTGCAATCTAAGTTACCTTGGTAACAAATCATTCAATATTCACCGTTAGATAAAAACCTGATTAGATTCAAGCTAATATCTTTCAACCGTTAGATCGAACTTCGCTTGTTATACACAAATGAAATGTACCATCATTTAGGTTTAAGTAACCGTACCTAAATGTGTACACCATGTTGGCTCAACAGTAGTTAACTGAGGTTAGCTATATGAACACTCTCATATCAACCTTATTCATCTTACCCATAACTACTTCAGATGACTCAAATGAAACTAGTTAAAGAGTCGCTCAATTGCTATATTCTCATAGAAGTATACAAGCGAAGCAAAATCGGTTTGATTCACTCAAATCAATTCATGAACATTATAGCCATGGTTTGCAAAGAATGCAATCCTTAATATATAAATGTATTAGTTCATGAACAAACCGATTTTAGAACTTTAAGCACTCAAGTATGCAAACGTGTACGCATACTTAAGTAGCCGATCCGAGTATGGGTTCGCCAGTATGCGAACATGTACGCATACCTTGGTACACTTCCAAAACCCAACAGAAATTTCCGGACCTATACCTCACGCAAGGACGCGTACCAGTATGTGTACTTGGTACACGGAATTTCACAACTACAAGTTCGCATACGGGTATGCATACTCTAGTTTCGGTCATGGATCACATACATGCAAGAATGCATACTATGTTTATAATCCAATAGTTCTAAACTCTATTTCAATCATTGAAACTTTCTTAGAGGATGAAAATAGCCGTTTTCACACACTATTAGCATCAAAGCAAATTTTCAAGTTATTAAAATAATCATAACGAAACATTCCACGTCTACATCAAATGATTGTATCACACAAACCATGTAAGATATTACTAGGCGATTTTCACATGATCATCTTTTGACTTTCGTCAAGAATATAAGATGAACTTGGTTGAAGCGAAAGCTTACCAACACATATTTCGATAAATATGTAAGCGAGTTAATCTCAGCTCAAAATCTCAAATGTGCATAATAGACAACTATATAGTAATACAACTTTTGTCTCAATATAGGAAATAAGGTAGAAATAGACTTTCCAAGTGATAGATGAGTTTTAGTCTCCACATACCTTTCGTTGATGAAGTTCCACCAGCTCTCCTTAGTAGTTCTTCGTCTTCAATTGATGATCGCCGTGAAGTATAATGCTCAACTACACAATCTATCCTAGTCCGAGACATCACTATAAGTATTCTAGAAATCAAGACTTATAGTTTTGATGACTAACATTGAAAAACAAGCTTGAGATAGCAACACTTGCGAGTTCGACCGAGCAGTGCTCTAACAATCTCCCTCTTTGTCAATTTTAGTGACAAAACTATCAATACATATGGATTACAAAATAAATAAACTTTGTAACTTCTCATCCAAATGCTTGATCTCCTTGGTTCTTCAACATTACTCGAAACATCGTCACTTCCAAGTACTCCAATGATTCCAAATGTGTTCAACTCAGCATCATAGTTGTTGAAGATCCGTAGCTATAACAATCAGAAAAAAAGTTACTCTCAATCATTGTTATACAGTGTCATAGTATCATTACACAACATCAAAGTTCAATTGTATCACAACTTTGAAAACAACACTATGGTGATATGTATCACTCCCCCTTAGTCAATACTTCATCTCACAATGAAAACCACCCCCCCTTACATAATGATCCGTAAACCATATGTATTTGTAGTGTGAACTACACATTAATTCTCCCCCTTTTTATCAACAAAAAATGGCAAAGGTATGAAAATTAGTGGGATCCTCATGAAATTTCCATAGAGATACTTCATGACCAAAAGAGAACAACATATCAACTTGTTTAGATGTCATCATATAGCCGAAACTAAATGCATTCATCAAGGAGTTTATAAAGATACAAGATAACCCCTACAATATTCCACAACCGCACTCCACATAAAGTTTTGGCAATTAAGCACAAGTTCAATTAAGAACTCTCCCCCATAAAATGTCATTCCCGAAAGAACAACAAGAGCGACCTTACTTTTATAAGAAAAGAAGGATTTATTTGGACATTAACAAATCACATGAGACATGAATTTGTATCAAAAAAAAAAACTCAATTGAATTAACCACAAGGAAAATGATCAATTCAATTGCCCATGCTCAACATAAGAGAACTTACGGAGCAACACAATATATACACAAAGATGTGGATCAGGGAAAGACCAATACTGCGGAATAATCAAAGTTCATTATATTTTTCATCACTATTTGCACAATGACATATAATAGACTTAATCTTTGTAAACAAAAGTTCATCCTTTCTTCCATCAATATTTGCACAATGACATAACAGGCTTAACATCTGTAGTCAAAAGTTCATTCTATCTTTTATCAATACTTTCATACCGACATATAATAGAGATAACTTTTGAACAAATATGGGACAGTCAAGGTTCACAGACGTAAACAACATATCCTATAACAATTTGCAATATATAAAACCATAAAGATTAATACTGCAAAAATCATCTTCCAAATCAACTTTAGAATTTAAATAAATAAATCTAAAAACATTGAAAGATGAAAAACGTTGGCAATAGCTATGTGTACTCACAATAATGGCTATTCCAAACCCTAATAATCCTTCTTAAACACCAGAATAAATTCTCATAAGAAGTTTCCTAGACATTGAGACCTCTGAAAAATTCTTTATCGTCCCCGAACTCCTTGTTGTCAACAGCCATAGGAACATAAGGTTCATGAAGAAATGAGTCAATTCCAACAAACCTTTTGAACTGATGCCTAACCAAGACCTTCTGAATTTCAAGAGTTCTCAAAGCAATAGCCTTTATTTCCTGAATCTCCTTCCTTGTTTCCTTCAACTCTTCAAGAACACCAGAAAACTTCTGAGAATTTGAAGGAACAACTCTTGGATTCCTCACATTCCTTCTTTTTCTTTTCAAATTTGGAGGTAACGGAGATTTATCTTTTTCCTTCATGATTGATGGCTTAACAATCATATTAACATCTTTTCCATAAGAAGCCATAATGCTTAGAGTAAATCACAAGATAATCTCAACAAGAAGTCTTATGATAACAAGAGTTTCAAGTGAAGGAAAAAGGAATGTAGGGTTACGGAACTTTTAAACACACAAGTTCACGCACGCACAACTCTCAACCCTAAGGAGGGTAGAATTATCGAGAATAACCCTCTTTTATTGATTAAACAGGGAAGTCCCTTCCAATATCAATTAGATATGAAAAGAGGCACAAATTCCAGACTTACAAAGCTCAGCAGAGCAAAAAAAAGAAAATCAAAACAATCTAAAATAATTTTCTTTTCCTAAAGCCTCATGTGTGCATAATCTTGTCTATTTTGATCAGGCACATGAGACAAGATGCACTAACCAATACAATGAATTTGTGCTGGGGTGAACAATAATATGTCCACCATACCCTTTTCGAAAGGAATTCACAGAGCCATGTTTCTCAGAGTGTTTAGACCATAATTTTTTCTCTAATGATCTAGTCTTTTCTTTGGAAACTAACTTCTTTGAAGAAGAGATGCGTTTACATACCTATGATGATTTTTGAACAAGTTTGATCTTGTTTGCTAATCGATTCGCTCTTCGTTGAAGTTTGTTGACATATCTCATTTTGTGTTTGTGCTTGAAACACTTTGAAAGTTCATGGCCTTTGAGAGAACAATAAGAGCATGTCAACATGGAAGATGATTCAGACGCCCGAGATGTGTAGGCAGCTAGACACACAGTGGAACCTGAAAAATCAAAAAAAAAATTTCCAGCTAAAACAGGTAGATTCATTTTTTCTTCTGAAAGAATATTAAGATTGATGTATGTATTGCTACAATTATCAAAATCAATATTTTCACAAAGAAGTGCAACACTTGACTTTTCGTCTTCATTACAATCATAGTTGTCAGACATTTCATCAAGAGTTGTAGCTAGACCTTTGTTCCCAGTGTATTTTTTACGATTTGGACACTCATTTGCAAAATGACCAAAACCTTTACACTTAAAGCACTGAGGCATATCCTCGTCATCAGTTTCGTCAATATCCCTGTTTTTAGGAGGAACATGATTATGAGGTTTAACTGATGACCTAGGTTTATCTCTGGAGAATTTAGTGTTCTTTTGTGCTTTGAAAGCAACATCCTTTTCGGATTTGGATGTATGCTCATGATCAAAGATCTTTAATTTCCCAACCAGAGTATTTCTGGAAAGAGTTGCAAGGTTATTACCTTCAGCGATGGCATGCTTTTAGAATCGTATCTAGATGGCAGCGATATGAGAATTTTCATCACAATGTCCTTTTCAGGAATAGTCTTACCCAACGCAAAAGATGCATTAACAATTTCAGACACTTTGTGATTAAATTCATCAAACGAATCTTCATCTGCCATACGAAGGTTTTCCCAATCGGAATTTAGGTTTTGAATCCTGGCTTCATTTTCTCTGGTATTTCCTTCAAATACAGTTTCTAAGATATCCCAAGCATATTTAGACCGAGTGCATGTAGTCACATGGTGTTGAAGATCTGGGGTAATGACATGGATGATAGCATTTAACGCGTCAGAATTTTGCTTTGCAGCGAGAATCTCGGTAGGTTCATATGCACCAATATCCTTAGGAACTGTTACACCACCTTCTGCAACAACCAGAGAATTATAGCCATTAACAACATAAACCCATGATTGAAAATCACGCGCTTGAAGAAAGGCACGCATAACAATTTTCCACCATAATTAATTTGAATTAAACATGCAGTATTTGAACTGGAACCAGATAGTGCACCTGGTCCTGATGGGTTTGCAGGATGGTTTTATAGATATGCTTGGGATATCATGGGCAAAGATTTATCAAGAGCTATACAATATTGTTGGAGAAAAGGTTTTATACCTCAAGGTTTTAATGTTAATTTCTTACTTCTTCTGCCAAAAGTCAAGAATGCCAAAAGAGCAAATCAATTCAGACCCATTGGGCTGATGAATTTTAGTTTCAAGGTGATAACAAAGATTATAACTTCAAGATTTGGCTCTTTAATTCAAAAAATTGTATCACCACAACAAGGAGCATTCATTAAAGGGAGAAATATCCAAGAGCAAATTGTACTTGCTTCAGAATTGGTGAATGAACTTGAAGTTAAAAGAAGAGGTGGAAACATGGGTCTAAAGCTAGATATTACTCAAGCTTATGACTCCCTTAGTTGGGAATTCTTATTTCAAGTCATGAGAAAATTTGGATTCTCTGAACAAGTAATCAAATGGCTCCACATTCTGTTAAAATCAACTAGAATATCAATATTGTTGAATGGTGGACCTGTTGGCTATTTTCAAGTAGGAAGAGGATTGAGGCAAGGTGACCCCTTATCACCACTCCTTTTTGTAATAGCAGAAGATTTATTGAGCAGAACACTCACTAGAATGGTTCATAATGGTCAACTTCAGCCAATGGTTTCAAGAAATGGTGTGCAGCCTTCTCACATATTCTTTGTTGATGATATATTCCTATTTTGCAATGGAGATAAGAGAATTGTTAGAAAGCTCTTAAGCATTCTGAAAGACTACCAAACTGCATCTGGTCAAGTTGTCATCCTTGCAAAAATAAAATGCTTCATTGGGGGGACAAGTGAATTAAGAAAATCTCAGCTAGCAACAAAATGCAACATGCCACTGTCAACCTTCCCAGATTAGTATTTAGGTGTAATGTTAACACCAGGGTGTATAAAATCATCATATATCTGGAGCTGTGTAAAACAAATGCAAGAAAGTCTAGCAGGATGGAAAGGGAAGTTGTTATCTTTCCAAGAAAGATTAATTCTGGTAAAGCATGTGCTATGTAATTACCCTATCTATAGCATGTCAGTTTATAAATGGCCTAAAAGAGTTCTCAAAGAGTGTGAAAGAATAATGAGAAACTTTCTCTGGACTGGAGATTTTTCATCAAGAAAAAACATCACTCTGAAATGGGATTTAGTGTGTACACCAATTGAAGAGGGAGGTTTGGGGTCTGAGAAGATTAGAAATACTTAATAAAGCTCTTCTCATGAAATTGCTTTGGAAAATACAGAACAGCACTGAAGAATGGGCCATAAAAATTCTTTAGAAAACAGAAAGAATGAATTGGTTATTACAAAAAATCATCTATCCTTCCAGGCTTGAAATGGATTGCAGAAGATGTTAAAAATCATACAAGGTGGATAATGGGAAATGGAGAAACAATTTCAGTTTGGAAAGATAATTGGGTGAAGAGTAAAGCACTATCTGAAATATTCCCTGAAAACTCTTATATGCTACAATCCCCTAATATGAAGGTTGCAGATTTATTGTTGGATGGGAGGGTAATACCTGCAGAAATTTTACAGATGATAGATATAAATGAACTCCCAGTAACTACCAATGAAAAAGACAGAAGAATCTGGAGTGGCACTATCTCTGGATCATTCACTGTAGCTTCTGCTGTAGAATGTATAAGAACAAAGCATCCTAAACTAAAATGAACTTCTCAGGTATGGCATCACTCTATTCACCCTAGTATCTCAAGTAATATCTGGAAGCTGGTTAGAGGAATATGTGCAACAGATGAAAAAATGAAAAAAAGAAAATTTCAGCTTGCTTCAAGATGTTACTTCTGCAAAAACTCTGAGGAAACACTAGATCATATTCTATGGGATTGCAATTATAGTGAAATTATTTGGAATTGGCTAGGTGGCATGTTCTGTTTTAAAAATCCAAGATCTTTTGATGAAGTCTTTAAAGCTGCTAAACTTAAAAGTCCTGCTGTGAAAGAAGTGTGAGGTGAGAAGACTGCAGATTGTGAGGTGAGAATGAAGTCTATAATGTGGAATACATCTTATTATCTCCAGATTCTAAAATTTTTTGGAATGAAATGTAGAAAGATAAAATCATATACTATCCAAGAATTAACTTTCAAATTACCACAACAAGATCAGCTTCTTCTTTGTTGTGATGGAGCTTCAAGAGGAAATCCCGGTGACTCTGGATATGGCTTTATAGCAAGAAATAATGAAGGAGAATGTGTGATAGCAGTAACAGGTTGTCTTGGAGTTGCAACCAATTTTTATGCAGAGGTAATGGCAGTGATATGTGCTGGTGAATGGGCCATAAGAAATGGATATAGAAGACTGCTGTTTCTATCAGACTCTAAAACAGTCATTGAAGCTTTCAAGAATCTTAAATTCTATGATTTGCATACTCCAGATGGAAGAAAATATACAACTTTGTCACAGAATATGAATTCATCCACACCTACAGGGAGGTCAACTTCTCAGCTGACTCATTAGCTAAAAGAGGAGTTACTTTAAACAGAGGAGAACATCAAATTTTTTATGCTGAACCATCTTTCTCAGGGAGCTTAGAGAATGAACATGTATTTTCTTTTAGTATTTTGATCATTTTGATCCTCATTTTTGTACTTATGTAAAAAAAAAATTGGCTATCAATAAAAGTTTATTATGAAGCAACAAAAAAAAAAAAAGCTTGTTGCCAGGCTTCCCTCTAACTCTTGTGATTCTTCTTCTCCTCCTCATGATGAATAAATTATAGGTTCTGACTAGAAAACGAGGTTCTGGGTTCTAGGTTCTGACTAGAAAACGAGGGAAAACACCCCGATTGGTTCTGAATGTAAAGTTAATCTTATTAGAGTTTCAATCCACTATTTTGCTTACATATTTCACACATTACAACAGAAACACGAGCTTTCATATAGTAAGCCTACTAGGAACAAACTTGTCAGCATTGATTTTTCTTAAAGAAATACTACTACTTTTCTCTGTACAAGTGGTGCGTTAGGCGACACCTCGTTACAAGACTGCCCTATACTGGAGACTGAGAGAGCCTTGAGACTTCACCATCTTGTCTATGACCACTGGCAACTTGAGATTCCTCAGTGCCACTATCCTTTTGTTGAGGATCACTGTTAAGAGGATTCTCCATAGCAAGACCAGATTCAAAGATTCTTCGTCTTTCAACTGCATCCTCCACCCTTCTATTGAATTCCTCATTGCTGATTGCTAACATGTGTCGCAGCTTGAAATTGACTCGGTTCTCAATTAGAAGCTTGTGCCGTGGAATTATTTTACCATCAAGGGAATAGCTGAAAAACCTACAAATTTGTTTGAACAGATAAAAGATAAACAACATGCAGGGGGTGAACTGAAAAATCTTTAACGTATATATTTTATTAATTTATCGAACTAATTCTGAGATATATGTATGAAGTTTACCTGGGGAACTCGATGATATCTTGCAATGGCCGTACCATGGTTCTCCTCAAGTACCGGTACTTGGGACGAAGAACTTCTATATTGTACCTTAGCAGCATAGGAAAATCAGCAATCATCTCGCCCAAGGAACGAAGAGGAATACCCAACGACAAGAAGTACTTAACGTTAACCTCAAGCTTATCAACAATGCTGCATCCCATCAGCTCAGGTCCTAGGGCTATCACTTTCCCTATATCCTTCCGCGTAACTCCAGCTTTTGTTAGCAAGAAAATGACCTAACCAACAAATATCACCCAGGAGTAAAATGAGTAAGACACTAACCATGTATTATGGTGTTAAAGCCATTGGGCATTTTGATACCCATGGTTTGAGGTCAAAACTCATCTAAACACTACTCCACTTTACAGGTACGAACAAAAGAAAGTAACTACACTACTGAATCATTCCACGCACGGAGTGCAAGGTCTTGGGTGGGTAATAGTGATTACGAAGTAAAACTGGTAGCAGAAAAGGTTAGGCAGTTCAAGAGTAAGACTTATATGCATATGATATTGGAAGAGAACAGTGAACCAAGACAACATACCACTGGACGGATTTTCTTGTAGAGGCTATATGTTAGAAATGATGGAAACTTCACCAGCACACCACCAACGGCATCTTCCCTAATGCCTATGTCTTGCAAAAACCGCACCTTCACATTGAAAAAACAAATCAGTTCTTTATCCAGACATTTCAATTATAAGCATTTATGCGCTACTGTAGGTTAAAATTTCCCCAGCAATGACCACAAGTTTATGAGCATTTGGCATTTAGAAGACGTATTCAAGGCTTCAATTATGCAAGAACCAAACTGGAGATTCAAGATCAACACAAGTCTAAAGGATCAATGTGATTCCAAACAGAAGATATGCAATACTAAGAGCATGTATTGACATTTGACAGGTTTATTAAAGACTTATGATACACAATAATCAAATTAATACCTTTGGGGCAATAGTTGACTCAAGATCAACACAAAATACCATTGGTTTCAACGTAAGAATCCTCCTCATTCCATCTCGGCGAACTCCAAGATAATACAAATACTTAACAAGAGGTTTCCACCTTTCCTCAATGCTACAACTCATCAACTGTGGCTTGAATGCTAGCAATTTTCCAACCTCTTCTTCTGTGAGGCCAAACTCTTTAAGGTAGTTAACCTAATTTAACAAATGCAGCATATTGTTGACTTAAAAACGGACACATGTGATGAATACAAGTTTGCAAGGTTCAAGTGTCATCAAAGAGCAATGAAGCAGAAATATACCTTAGATCGCATTTCCTCAAGAGAAGAGTAGCCAAATGCCCTGGGACAGCCAAAAACCATAGTACCAAAATCCCTCTTATCTATACCCATATCCCTGAAGAAGCTTACACGTGAAATAATCTCTTCCGGCGTGTAAGATAAAACCCTTGGACACCTGCTAACGACAAAACCCATCCACTCCTTTCTAACTCCATTTCTCTCAAGATAATCCATGCAATCATCCAATTCTTCCAGGCTACGCCCCAACACATTCTTTCCTGCCTTGACAAGCACAACACCAAGAGCTTCGCCTTTGACGTAAATTCCTTTCAACCATTGAACCAATTCCTTAATAGCCTCAAGATTCTCACAGGACATGCATATAAGCTTCCCAATTTGTGGATAAGTCAATGAATTGTGTTTTAACCACCTAGAGAAGCATCAATGTTGTCGTCTGTTAAAACAATATTGTTCCTTAAGATTACTTCTACTAATCCGTCCTTAACAACAACTAAATTTTGAACCCAGAATTCAAGTAAAAAACCACTACAACTAAATATAAGAGGTGAACAAAAGAGTGGAGGCAGTACCTGATAAGAGGCACGACATTGGAGTTTTGTATGAATGTCTTAGCACGGGAATTGAAAGTAGAATGTGAAAATTCAGGTAATGATTTCATAGAAGCAGCTTCAATCATTACATAATCAATGTAATCAGGCAAATAAGAAACCAAATTAGTAGAATAAGTAATACTGAATTTCCCATTTCTCAATGCTTCCTTAAGAATTTCTGAAGTCACTTTTCTCCTAATTTCAAGAGCTTTCATTAACATTTCATCATCTTCTTCAATATCAACATTTCTAAATAGTCTATAAAGTGGTGGAGTAGAAGCAGTAGGAGGAGGCGATTGAGGTAAGTAAATAGAACCTGGAAATTGAGGGGTTTTTCTTCTGACTAAAGATAATTCCAAAAGCTTTACCTTTTCATCTTCACTCATTCCTTCTTCTTCTTCTTCATCATCATCAGCATCTTCTTCTGGGTGTTGAGGGGAGAGACGTTTGAGAAGAAAAGAAGTAGACTTTGAGTTGTGTTTGCGATGAATTTCAAGTGGGTTTAGTTTGGTATTGTTTTCGTCGTCGTCTTCTTCTTCGATTTTATTCATAGCAGTTTGGTTATGGTGAATGGATGAAGAAGTGATGGACAGTGAGTTTGAATGCCTAATGGTGGTAGCGGGTATAAGGAGGGATGGGGAAAAGTTGGGGTTTTTATGGATGAGGAAGAAACAACGGAAGCCATTAATGGAAGTATGTTGCTGTTGGTGTTGCGGAAACAACAACATCTGCAACAAACAAGAAGAGAAGAAGAAGAGGCAGCAGAGAAAAGTGAGAAATAACTTCAGCTTCAAAATGTTGTGGAGATTAGATTTGGGTTGAAATAATGTAACCTGCAGAATAATCTCTAAACTCTTATAGCCTGTTTGGAAGATGCGGCAAAAAGCTAACTTTTTTGCTTTTAAAGTCTTTTAAAAATCCTGTTCCCAAATTAATTTTTGACTTTTCTGTTTTGGTTAAAAAAAAAAACAACTTTTGGAGTGACCAGTTAGTCTGCTTCTGACTTTAGGCCAATTAAGGCAATGGGGATAGAGTTTGTCGTAGGAAGTTGGGTCGATCGTTGCAAAGTAGAACGAGTCTCGGTACAAGTTGAGACGGTGGTTTCACTTTGCGATGACAATGACTATATCCCGACCGCCAAAAACATTTACATTTTCAACACCAATAAATACCACACTATTTAACTTCTCAACTCATACCGAAATTCTTTCTTTTCTTGAATTCTTCTCTACTAAAATCTTTTTCTAATGTTTATTCAACTTCTCTAAATTTCTAAATAGAAATGTCTCAAATTCAATCTCAACATGTTAAGCGACAAAGAAATAGAAAACCCCTCCAAATAAATCTAATCAACTTATACCCGTAACAAAATCAGATTATGATGAAGAGAACAATCTTAATCTACTTTCTGGCGAGAATTATCCAAAGCTCAAGGTCATCTGTCTACAAAAGCTAAGCGAGGTAACACTTCCTAAAAACTAAGATGTGGTTGGTACGAAGTCAACAAAGTTTATGCAGAGATACTTCCTGGTGCTAAACCTATTGTCGATAAATTTCCTTGAATTACTTTGTACCAAACTGAGGCGAAGAAACATCATCTCATGTTGATGTTCGTATTGGCGGAGCGTTGGTGTATACTATACGCACCTTTCGTTTTACATATTTCAAAATAGGTTTGTCAAATATTTTGATTTATGGTTTTAATGCAATCAATACAAAGATGTAAATAAAATTAAGATTTCGATGTTTTTATAGGAGTAATACCGTTATATCCTACTTGGATACCATGCAGTGTAGGAGATGATGTTCCATTTGACCAAGAAAGTTGGCTGGAAAAAGATGGACATAAAGATGAACTTCCGTTGTATTTTACCGTAACAACAACGACGATGCACACGAACTTAAGAAGTTTTGGAATTCCTATTTCCGGTTAAAGGCATTTACAATCCAAAAAATAAATGGGACATGCTATACTGATTCGGATACAAATAGTCCTTAAGAGAATATAGAAATTGCTAAGGTTTTTATTATATGGTTACTTTATACATGTGTTTTCCTAGCTTAAGCGCTAGTACTCAAGTAGGATGGATAGAGGCGTTGCGAGATATGGAGGTTGCTGCAAGTTATGATTCGGAGTCCTTTATCTTATAAGAGATGTACATTTTTCTCGATATTGCATGCTTGGGTTCTTTAAGAATCGTATGAGGCCTCCTTGAGGTAACTATGACACGCATATCCTTTGGATTTATATTAGTCAAAAAGAAATTTAGCAAGTAACGAATTGTATGATGTTTACTTTCAGCTTTAGTGTACCAAGATTTTTAGACTATACCAAAAATTGTTTTCCATTGTAGTAAGATATGAAGCTGTTAACTGGCAAAAAAAAACAAAACAAAGGAGAGGCAAATAATATATATGTATGGAGATACAAACACATGCTTAGGAATAAACATACTATTAATTGGATACCATATGAGGAATCAAAGAAGATGAGTTATCATGTTTCCCAAAGGATTACCCCTAGCGCATTGTGTTACATAGTCGTATCGTGATTTTTTTTTATCGGTAAAGAATTTGGTGTTGACAAGTTTCGAACTTAGGTTACTGATATCGTCACTAAATGACTTTACCATTGTACAACAGTGAATTTTGTCCTCTTAGGAATCTTGGTGTTTATTCTTATGGAGTTCGAACTCGGGTTATTGATATCGTCACCAAATAACTTTACCATTGTATTATAATGAATTTGGTCCTCTCAGGAATCTTGGCGTTTATTATTATGGAGAAAGATGTGCTATAAAGTTAGTTGTGTAATAATCTGTTAGAGCATTGCTCGGTTGAACCCACCAAGCGTTGGTATGTCAAGTTTGGTTGTCATATTTGAGTGAATCAAAACTCATTTTCAGAGTCGCTTGATTATGTACTAGATTCAACTTCGTATAGGTTAGCTTGAAAGTATTAGGATATGAGACATTACAAGTATTGCGAAGACTTGAAGAAGTGAAGAAGTAAGAAGCTACAACGACAACATCATCCTTCCACTTGAGGTTAGTGATATTTGACTTGAACTGTTTCATTCCCTAACGTATCTTTCAATTCGTGTATATTGAAAACAAAACTGCGAAGCATGAACACTCTAGATAGACATAGTATTAAAGAATACAATACGAGGTTTATTGCTTAACCATTAAACTTTGTAGATACGACATCAACATAATCGTTTGAATGCTGTTGTGATTATGTATGGGTATGAGGTGAGGATTTCATCCTAGGAAACAATGTTTATACATGTGTTTTAAGGAAGTAAGTTCATAAACTTGTTTATGAATCGAAAAGGAAATCGCCAGGCGTTATTGGTATTGTTATTCATTGCATATCTTGTGAACAACCAATATGTGTGATTTAGTATAACCGCTCATGACTTGTTTGCGTTCTTGGTAGAACTATTCACAAAGGCCTGACTTATGTATTGGTATGACTTTTATTAGTGAAACTGATCTTAAGTAATCACCTGAGATGGTATGATCGAGTTTGTGATTTGTGTATGACCAACTCTGGGTAAAGGGGAACCGATCTTATGAAGAGGTGCAATACATCACAAAGGGGAATCGATCCTTGTATGAGGTGCAACAAGTTTTTAGCATAAAAGGGAACCGATCCTATGGACATGTGCAACACATATAAGTTAGATACCATATATATGTGGGGAACCGATCCTAGTACCTAGTCAACCAAATTTTGGGAAGCTAGTGTGACTATACACAATACTCACATGGAGGTAGAACCGAAACTTGTTTTGGTAGAACCGTTAAACCCATGATTTGTGATTGAGTGTTTCTTGATCAATCACATAGTTCTTGAAAGTCAGATGAACCAATTCTAAACTTGTTTGGAAGTGTGGCAAATCGGTTTCAAGGTTGTAAGTATGAAAGAGGACTTACAAAGTAAGGATGTCGGCATACTTTGAAAATGTGCAGTAATGTTTATCTTTTATTGTTCAAAGTTATTCCTTAATAGATACAGGAAGGAAATCCAAGGATCGAAACACAAATAAGTTAAGAATCTTTTATTTAAGGTTTTTAGTTTTATTTTAGGAAAACGAGAATTAGTAATGTGCATTTACTAGTTGAGATTTTCTAAAGAGTGGACAGAGCATTTCCAAGAATTATGGAAACCGAATTTGGAATATATTGAATATCTTTGCGAATATTTTCGGTTTTGGAAATTCCTTGGTGTCTAAACTTCCTTGTCTATAAATACTTAAAGTTTGCATTTCTAGCAAACTAATCCTTCGTAACAACAAACTTCCTCGGTTGTGCTGTTAGTGGTGTAGCCGCCTATTCGGAGAGGAGAGCAACCTAATTCGGCGAAATCTCTTACGGCCGCTCAGTTTAAAGTCTTCTTTGGGATTGAGAAGCTCTATTAGTACCGTTGGTGGGAAACTAGATAATTGCGGTTTATCTTGTGTTTTCGATTGATTTGATTGACTAACGGTGGTTGAAATTTGATTGCACCTAGTTTGTTTATGCTTGAGAATCTTCTCTTCTGATATAAGATTCACTTAAACTAGATCGAAGTTTGTGAGGGGATCTTTAGACCTGTTTTTAGTTCTAAAGACGATCTTGTGATAATCCATTGTTAACGGACTCAGTTACGTGCGTGATTGATCACAAGAGATTCAAGTTGTTGTGTCCAGGTGTTTATTAAAGATCTAACAAGATTTGAAGACAAAGAAGATATTGAATATTTCTGATTTGGGGTTCATAATATTTGGTGTGCACAATACTTGTTTCGGTATAAAAGGATCCAACTATAATCGGTTTATCCTTGTGATAGATTGATTGATTAGTTGTGTAGATCGGCATCAATACAATTCTTTGTGATGAAAAGTATTGATTGCAAAATCTTAACAATTACCTTTGTAGTTGAACATAAGATAGATCTAAGAACTTGACGAAGGAGTTTATTGAGATAAACAGAAGAGCCTTTGTCGAACTCACATCATTTGGTTGAAGAGAGTTGATACCAAACAGATTTGTTGTTCCTTTACTATTTGGAATACGAACCAAAGGAATTGTTCCAAGTACATGACTTATTCATAAGTTGGAGGCGTGGGTATACAGACGGAACTAGGTAAACTATAGGTTTAGTTGCTTGGTCTCAACTATACGAAGTTGGTTTAATTTTGTGTAGCGGCTTAATCCCGAGAGTATTCAATTGGACAAGGTCCAGGGTTTTTCTGCATTTGCGGTTTCCTCGTTAACAAAATCTTCTTTGTGTCATTTACTTTTATTTTCCGCATTATAATTGTTTTATTATAATTAAAGTAAATTACACAAACGTTAATTCCTATTTACTTGATAAGCAATCCTATTGTGTTTGGTTAAGTCTGTACCTTTTTATCAAGTAAACATACTTCGTTGTTGTATTGTCTCGATCTCGTATCCATAAACGATCACACGTAGTGTGAACCGATTAGTTGCATTGTCTCGACTCAGTCCATAGACAATCACTTTTGGAGAAAGGACTTATAGGTAGGAAAAGTTTTAGCTTGAGGTATATTTGGGTACCATCGCCTTTTCAATTGGTACCAGAGCATGCAAACACGAAAAGATCTAACAATCTGTGTTTGGTGCGATCCAACCTATAAGACATGAGTCAAAGTAGAGTTAAGCGAGGGTGAAAACTAAAGAAAGACTCAGTTAACGTATCGCAAGAGGTTATTGAACCACTCTCAGAATCTGTTTGTAAGCGATTTCTTATTTACAAAAAGGTAATTGAGAAAAATCGGGATAATTTTAAAGCAATTAATATTGAATGTGAAAGGATGCATCAAATCACAAGAAGTTTAGGGAAGATACTTCACAACAAATACAGGGTCTTGAAGAAAAACTTGTTGAATCTGATGCAAGGATTAACTCTCAACAAAAGAGTTTCGAAGAAAAAGAAGGGGAATATGTCTCACAAGAAAAACGCATTGAGGCTGACCTGGCAAGTGCTCTTGATCGATAAAATCAAGATGCTAGAAGAAGAAAATTTGCACTTAAAAAGCGTATTGATAGCTCAAACAATGTAACCTCAATGTTAGAAGCAAGTAGAAATCATCGTGATACACGAGGATTGGGCTATAAGGGAATAGATGCTTCAAATATTAGCAAAGAGGTAAAATTTGTTAAAGCTACAAATTCTTATCAACTAGAGGCTTCCACTATTGTCAAAGATGCTCCTATTTCTCGTAAAGAAGTAAAGCCAATCGGGCCTAAGAAGCATGTTCAACCATACGTTTCAAGTGCAGCAATCAAAGAGAGCACTTCAGCTAATGTCAAGAAAGCAACAAAGTTGAACAAAGATAAGAAGAAGAAGAAGAAAAAGAATAAGAAGAGGAAAAATCGTCAAGCTCCAATGCAAGAGGATCCACAAAAAGGTAACATTAAAACTCAGGCTTCGTATGTTATTAAACATTGTTGTTATTGTGGTAATAAAGGGCATGTGAAATGGGGATGTAATATTCGTAAGATAAAAGATACACTTTCTTTTGTATCAAACAAATTGGCTAAGTTTGCTCCCCGAAGGAACTCAGATCGGTATTGTCCTAAGTTTAGGAAAAAGAATTATTATAATGATAGTTCAAATTTTGCATATCACTTGGCAAGGTCATTTCATAAAAGACCCAATTATAGAAAGAGAGATGACTTTTTAAATACAAAAACAAGATCTGATGTTCCAAATTGGAGAAAGGGTGTTTCGCAAAATATTAAAAAGGACAGTGATCCTAATGGTATGAAGGAGAAAGCTGCTCCTGCGAAACCCAACTCTAAATGGGTCCCGAAGTCCTCCATAGCCAAGAAGGGACCATTTCAGCTGTTAATTGTTGGTGACAATAATTACAAGAGTTTTCTAGAAAGACTAAAGAAATACATTATGTCTGAAATATCTTGTACTAGTGAACGTTGTGATTATGACACTCTTCATCACAAGTCAAAGAAGAAAAACAAGAGAAAGCAAACCAAGCAAGAGGTCAAGAATAATGATTCGGTCTTAGTCACCCGTGACAAACAAGACAAGGATCAACTCAGCACAACCTAGTTATGTTGGAATGTGCATGCTCACCTTTATGCTCAATCTTATGAAGGGTGAGGAAGCACGTAAAAATGAGCACATGATCTCTCGGTTATTATATGACTAATTAACATCTTTAGGGAGATTTCTTGTCTTCTATTCTCATACCCTCTCTATCTATATTTGAACTTTTGATAGAAATGGTAATTTGAACTTTATGATGTTGATATCTACTGATCATATATGTATAACTCTTGTTTTTACGGTTAAAACGAGCCAAGAATCACTAAATTCGGACATCGTAATGCAAAAGTTATGTCAAAAACAGTTTAATATTGTGATCCTTCACTAGAAACATATGGGTACCGATCCTAGTGAGAGGTGCAACACAAGGGTACCAATCCTAGTGAGAGGTGCAATACGAAGGAGTGTAAAACTGTTTTGCCTATAACTTCTTCGTCCGAACTCGGAATGACCTCATTCTTTTTACGTTGGTTTCGCAATTAAATTCCCTACAAGATTGAGGATTAAGTTCTAGCCTATGTTGGTAGGCTTTATCAAAGGATCATGCGGGGTTCTGATAGAAACAATATGTGAAAAAGTCACAATATGTTGAATCGGTTTTGGTTTAGCATAAAAGCATATGTGTTTCGGGGGTTTTCCACTTTTGCTTGCAATAGTTAAAAACCGGTTTTCAACCTTTCTCTGGTAAAGTTTGATTGTTGTTATTCTTTTGTTTTGCATAAGGATGACAACATAATGATATTTCGATATCAATTCTCCCTGGAAGAAGATGCAAACATATTAGAGAAGAGGATGCGAAATTTGAGGTAACAATCTTGTTAGTTAATTGTTTTCCTATTGAAGAAA
This sequence comes from Papaver armeniacum, assembly GCA_023531295.1. NCBI lineage: Eukaryota > Viridiplantae > Streptophyta > Magnoliopsida > Ranunculales > Papaveraceae > Papaver > Papaver armeniacum. The sequence continues at coordinate 117,916 of JAJJWW010017180.1, forward strand.
AGCCTGATTTTTATTTCATATATTTATTGCTTTTGCTTAACAAAATTTTGGTACAATTGATGTTTTATTCCATGATGTGTGTATGGATGTGTGTGATTCAATTGTTTCCGGTTAAGAAAATCTATTGTTATCTTGCTTTATTGTGTGGTATCAATTGTTTAGGCTTACAAAATTTCGGTACAATTGCGGTGCTATAATGTCTATGTTGTTTCAATTGCTTCAGGTTGAGGTGAATAATTATGCAAGTTGATTTATTTGGTTTGTATGAATTGTTTATAGCTTAACGAAAGAAAAGGTTTACGGGATGAGTTGTTTAGTCCAATTCGATTCCGGATAAGAGAAACTAAGGTTATCTTAGTTAGACTTATCAAAGTGGGGGTTTCGGTTATTCAAGTCTAATCGAATGCCTTAACAAGAAATACTAGTTAACTAACCTAGTACTTGTCTTGTTTAAAAGTGAAAGGTCTAAGTTATATGGATAATTATAACCTGATGAGAAAAATAGAGTTATCTTTATTTTGGTCTTATCGAACGAAGCGGTTGTATTTGTACAATCGGTATAGCAAAGGAACTAAGGTGCTTAGTTGATTTTTGGTTTGCTAAACTAAATTGGGAAAATTGCTTCGGGCAATTATTTCCTTGATAACATATCAAAACAAATTACTTTGTAGTTTCGGTTTTGATATTGGTTATCAAAAATGGTGTGTGGAACCATCGTGCTTAACTCTATAGGTTTGCAAGTCTATTTTGAGATTTGTAAGATTCTTTTCGGTTTGTCCTTTATTTTTCGTTTCTTTTGTCATTTTGTGACAAAAAGGTGGAGAAATATATAGAGTAAACAAGTGATACTGGCATTGATTTTATATTGATTGGTATCACTAAGGAAAAGGACAATTGTGCTTAAACATTTATCTAACGAAAGAGGAAAAGCATAGACTAAGGGGGAGTAGCATATCATATTAATTGGTATAACAAAGACGTGCGGATTGATGAGATCTACCTATCTCACCTTTAGGGGGAGTATTAGCTTTGTTATTATAATGTCAACAATGGCATTTAAGGATTGAATGTATACATGTTATTGTGCTGTGAAATTCGGGAATCAAGCGTATGTGTAATGAATTCTTGTAATTTGTTTATCCATATGATTGTAAGAGTTTTGTCGCTAAAATTGACAAAAGGGGAGATTGTTAAAGCATTGCTCGGTTGAACCCACCAAGCGTTGGTATATCAAGTTTGATTGTCATATTTTAGTGAATCAAAACTCATTTTAAGAGTCGTTTGATTATGTACTAGAGTCAACTTCGTATAGGTTAGCTTGAAAGTATTAGGATATGAGACATTACAAGTATTGCGAAGACTTGAAGAAGTGAAGAAGTAAGAAGCTACAACGACAACATCATCTTTCCACTTGAGGTTAGTGATATTTGACTTGAACTGTTTCATTCCCTAACGTATCTTTCAAGTCGTGCATATTGAAAACAAAGCTATGAAGCATGAACACTCTAGAAAGACATAGTATTAAGGAATACAATACGAGGTTTATTGCTTAACCATTAAACTTTGTAGATAAGACATCAACATAATCGTTTGAATGCTATTGTGATTATGTATGGGTATGAGGTGAGGATTTCATCCTAGGAAACAATGTTTATACATGTGTTTTAAGGAAGCAAGTTCATAAACTTGTTTATGAATCGAAAAGGAAATCGCCAGGCGTTATTTGTATTGTTATTCATTGCATATGTGAACAACCAATATGTGTGATTTAGTATAACCGCTCATGACTTGTTTGTGTTCTTGGTAAAACTATTCACAAAGGCCTGACTTATGTATTGGTATGACTTTTATTAGTGAAACCGATCTTAAGTAATCACCTGAGATGGTATGATCGAGTTTGTGATTTGTGTATGACCAACTCTGGGTAAAGGGGAACCGATCCTATGAAGATGTGCAACACATCACAAAGGGAAGCAAGTTTTTAGCAGAAAGGGGAACCGATCCTATGGACATGTGCAACACATATGAGTTAGATACCATATATATGTGGGGAACCTATCCTAGTACCTAGTCAACCGAATTTTGGGAAGCTAGTGTGACTATGCACAATACTCACATGGAGGTAGAACCAAAACTTGTTTTGGTAAGCAGAATTAAACCCATGATTTGTGATTGAGTGTTTCTTGATCAATCGCATAGTTCTTTAAAGTCAGATGAACCAATTCTAAACTTGTTTGGAAGTGTGGCAAATCGGTTTCAAGGTTGTAAGTATGAAAGAGGACTTACAAAGTAAGGATGTCGACATACTTTGAACACGTGCATTAATGTTTATCTTTTGTTGTTCAAAGTTATTCCCTAATATCTACAGGATGGAAATCCCAGTTCGAAACATAAATAAGTTAAGAATCTTTTATTTAAGGTTTTTAATTTTATTTTAGGAAAATGAGAATTAGTAATGTGCATTTACTAGTTGAGATTTTCCAAAGAGATTTTCGGTCAATATTTTGGATGAGCATTTCCGAGAATTATGAAACCGAATTTGGAATATATTGAATATCTTTGAGAATATTTTCGGTTTTGGAAATTCCTTGGTTCCAAACTTCCTTGTCTATAAATACTTGAAGTTTGCATTTCTAGCAAACTAATCCTTCGTAACAACAAACTTCCTCGGTTGTGTTGTTACTGGTGTAGCCGCCGATTCGGAGAGGAGAGTAACCTAATTAGGTGAAATCTCTTACGACCGCTCAGTATAAAGTCTTCGTTGGGATTGAGAAGCTCTATTAGCACCGTTGGTGGGAAACTAGATAATTACGGTTTATCTTGTGTTTTCGATTGATTTGATTGACTAACGGTGGTTGAACTTTGATTGCACCTAGTTTGTTTATGCTTGAGAATATTCTATTCTGATATAAGATTCACTCAAACTAGATCGAAGTTTCGACGGGAATCTTTAGACTGTTGTTAGTTCAAAAAACGATCTTGTGATAATCCATTGTTAACAGACTCCGTTCTGTGCGTGATTGATCACAAGAGATTCAAGTTGTTGTGTGGGGTGTTTATTAAAGATCTAAGAAGATTTGAATACAAAGAAGATATTAAAGATTTACGATTAGGGGTTCATAATCTTTGGTGTGCACAATACTTGTTTGGTATAAGAGGATCAACTATAATCGGTTTATCCTTGTGATAGATTGGATTGATTAGTTGTGTAGATCGACATCAATACAATTCTTTGTGATTAAAAGTATTGATTGCAAAATCTTAACAATTACCTTTGGTAGTTGAACATAAGATAGATCTAAGAACCTGACGAAGGAGTTTATTGAGATAAACATAAGAGCCTTTGTCGAACTCACATCACTTGGTTGAAGAGAGTTGATACCAAACAGATTTGTTGTTCCTTTACTGTTTGGAATACGAACCAAAGGAATTGTTCCAAGTACGTGACTTATTCATAAGTTGGAGGCGTATGAATACAGACGGAACTAGGTGAACTATAGGTTTAGTTGCTTGGTATCAACTATATGAAGTTGGTTTAATTTTGTGTAGCGGCTTAATCCTGAGAGTATCCAATTCTGGACAAGGTCCCGGGGTTTTTATGCATTTGCGGTTTCCAGATTAACAAAATCTTTTGACGTCATTTACTTTTATTTTCCGCATTATAATTGTTTTATTATAATAAAAGTAAATTACACAAACGTTAATTCCTATTTACTTGATAAGCAATCCTATTGTGTTTGGTTAAGTCCGAACCTTTTTATCTAGTAAACATACTTCGTTGTTGTATTGTCTCGATCTCGTATCCATAGACAATCACACAAAGTGTGAACCGATTAGTTGCATTGTCTCGACTCAGTCCATAGAAAATCACTTTCGGAGAAAGGACTTATAGGTAGGAAAAGTTTTAGCTTGAGGTATATTTGGGTACCCTCGCCTTTTCATGACCCGACCCTCTACCGATATTGTCCCTATTTAGACGCATTGCGAATATCCGGCAATGTGAGGTTTTCGAAGGGCATTGTTGCGCTCATCCGAAAGCAATTTTATGAGAGGTTACCCATCCCTGGATTACTCCCACCCGAGCACACTTAACTGCATATTTTTTTTGCCAACTTTTGAGACAATTGTGCTGAAAAGGCCCCGATGTTAGGAAAGGAAAAACCATTACCTATATTCCAATCGGCGAACTCTACCAACCGAATCGTGGTATTACAAGTTGGTAAAGTTTGAATGCCATATAAGCCTCGATCTATAATCGCTGTCTTTGGAACAGAATACACTAGATTAAAGGAAATAGGTTGGAAAATGTATGAGACATTATTCACCCCTTGTGACGAAAACCAATACAACAAGTGGTTCAAATCGGTTGTAGAGCGATAATCGAACAAGATGTTTTACGCATTTATCGGATGGATTTTACCTCAGTGGGTAAAGCATTACCTAAAATATCGTTTCAAACACTTCCACTGTGGATGGTTGTATCTTTCACCACTTATCCTTCAATATGAGCTTCATCTTCATTGTGACTTCAAGAGCAGAATCGTAATCTGCAGGGTCTGGTTTTCCAGAATTGAGGTGGGAGGTAGGCTCTCTTACTCTCATTGGAGAGAGTCTTATACTTCCAATTGTCTCACAAGGTCTCGACCGTCCTAATTCGTATACAGGAACATAATCCAGTCGTGAACAATATTGGTAGAATAATTGAATCAAATGAAGTTAGGAGATACAGAAACTAAGTATATGTACATACAAGAGTTACGCAAAATAGGAGAGGGCATGAGTTTCAGTTTTAACAAATACTGGAACTCCAACATCTCATGATAAAGTGGCAGACCACAAGTTTCAATATGTCAAGAGAAGGTTATCGTCTAGTGTAACAATTTCCATATCGTTAAGCTCCTCCACAAAATCCTTAGAGTTATCAAAATTATAGAAGATCATTAAACTTCAAAGGCACTTCATCCAAAGGATTAAATCAATAGTCTGGAAATCAAGGTAAAGGATCTCAAGCTGCAGGATCATATGAAGGGTTTGGGAGTATGATGCAGGGGGCCATATGACATGAACTAAAATGAGACGTGGTTATGCTTGTGTAAACTTATTGACGTTTAATAAAAATTGATTTATTTATGTAAAACTATTGCATTTAATTAGTTCTAATCTATTTAGAAAAGAAAGTAATATTAAGTTCAAATTTACATTTAATTAAAATTTATAACAACTCCATCAACGTCTTGCTCGAGTAGTACGTGTATTTTTTTAATATCCCATGCGAGGTACCAAAAACTCCGTAAGGATTACGTGATGAAATTCGTAACCAAAATTTGTTTTTCCAAAATTTGTTTTTCCCATCTTCTCCATTCCTCTCGAACTCGTAATACAACTTCACCATTGGTTTCACCCTAAATCGATATCGAAATCTGAACTAAAGCTATAATTTTTCCACTTGTTTTCTTATTATAGTTTGATATTGACAAAATAACCCAGCTACATTACGGTTATTCTGATTAACGGTGTCAGTGCAAAAGTTTTCATAAATTTTGCTTCAATAATTAACACTCACTAAACCATTTTGTCGTTGTTCCGTTCCCCTAGCCGGATAACATACTACAAAGTTTCCATATAAAGATAAATATTTATTTACTGTTGTTTATGGGTAAAAATCGTTTCCGCCGATTTCGGTAAATTCGGTAGGTGAGTGAGAAACTGGGTTTAAACCCTAAACAAATGTGCTTGCACGTGATCAATTTATAGATTCGAGAGATCAATCTGCATGACAAGTCCGTCCTAAACCAAGAAATGGCCGTTCAGGACTTGCTTCGGTCACAAAGTGGAGGAGAAGGGTTGGTTTAGGAGGGAAGCAAAGAAAGGTGTTGAGACCAGAATAAGTGCGGGATAGTAGTGTCTCGACTTGTATCGAAAGTGAAAGCTCAGGAAGCTTGCAAGAGATGAAAGCTTTTTTTGAAGAGCTTGCAAAGTTGCCTTTTCCGAGAGTGTTGTGTTTTTCTCCGACCGAGACTTGTTGTCGGTGGAAATAGGTAAGACCTATTTATACAAGTCGAGATTGAAACGTACCCTCGGCCTCATGAAGGAAGAGAGTAAAGGGTGAAATAATGGGAGGAGGTGGTAACGTAGCATGGTGTTTATGGGTGAAAATTTTTTCACCATTTTTTCCTCATTTATTTGACCGCTTTATTCCTATTCATGCTTTCTTAATGTGAGCGTAGTGTACGCTGCATCTTTGTGACCGCCAAACCAAGACCCTAGAAAGCATCCCAGTTTGTGTTGATGTCTCGAGTGTTGGTTGCACCTTGAGTGCAAGTGGCGCTGCTAGTAGCGCGTGTGGCATGTGCCAATGGCATGTGCGGAATGCCTTTGTTGCGGGTTGCACCTTGAGTGCAAGTGGCAATGCGGAGCTGCTAGTGGCATGTGTGGCATGTGCGGAATGCCTTGGTGGTAGGTTTACGTTGAGTGTAAGTGGCAATGCGAGCCGCTTAGTGGCGTGTGTGGCATGTGCCAATGGCGTGTGTGTGGAATGCCTTGGTGGTAGGTTGCACGGTTTGCAAGTTAGGCTACCAGCGTGGGTTTTGTCATTTGTCAATGGCACGCATGGCCATTAGGGCCACGTCATGGTAAGAAAAGCTACCAGCGATGCATGTTAGCATGTGCCAATGGCATGCTCGGCCATTAGGGCTACGGCCTGGTAAGAAAAGCTACCAGCGATGCGTGTCGGCATGTGCCAATGGCATGCTTGGCCATTAGGGCCACGACTTGGTAAGAAAAGCTACCGGCGGCGTGTTGGCATGTGCCAATGGCATGCTCGGCCATTAGTGGCCACACACTGGTAAGAAAGCTACGGCGATGCGTGTTGGCATATGCCAATGGCATGCTTAGCCATTAGGGCCCACGACTTGGTAAGAAAAGCTACCAACGAGCGTGTTGGCATGTGCCAATGGCATGCTTGGCCATTAGGGACACGGCTTGGTAAGAAAAGCTACCAGCGAGCGTGTTGGCATGTGCCAATGGCATGCTCGGCCATTAGGGCTACGGCCTGGTAAGAAAAGCTACCAGCGATGCGTGTCGGCATGTGCCAATGGCATGCTTGGCCATTAGGGCCACGGCCTGGTAAGAAAATCTACCAGTGATGCATGTTGGCATGTGCCAATCGCATATTGATACATAAGTCGTTTTACGATATAGTTTTCTATTATACTCATTTGAGATTTTGAGCTGAGTTTAACTCGCTTACATATTTCTCGGAATATGCGTTGGCAAGTTTTCGCTTCGACCAAGTTCGTCTTATATTCTTGACGAAAGTCAAAAGATGATCATGTGAAAATTGCCGAGTAACGTCTTACATGGTTTTTGTGATACAGTCATTTGGTGTAGACATGGAATTTTTCGTTATGATTATTTCAATAACTTGAAAATTGCTTTGATGCTAATAGTGTGTGAAAATGGCTATTGTCATCCTCTAAGAAAGTTTCAATGATTGAAATAAGAGTTTAGAACACTTAACCATTATTGGATTGTGACATATTGTGTACTCTTGCACATATGTTATCCATGTCTGGGAACCATAGTCTGCGTACACGTATGCGTACCTGTTGGTTTGAGAAGTCCGGGAACCTAAGTATGCGTACCCATATGCGTACTGGCGTAAGGTTCATGCCCGAGATTTTCTGTTGGGATTGGAGGTATGCGTACCCGTTCGCGTACCGGAGAAACCCAAACTCAGTCCGGGCATTTCAAGTATGCGTACATGTTTGCATACTTGAAGGTTAAAGTTCTAAAATCGGTTATGTACACCAACTAATACATTTATATATTAAGGAATGCATTCTTTGCAAACCATGGATATAATGTTCATGAATTGATTCGAGTGAATCAAACCGATTTTGCTTCAATTGTATTCTTGTATAATTCTATGAGAATATAGCAAGTGAACAACTCTTTAACTAGTTTCATTTGAGTCATTTGAACTAGTTATGGTTAAGATGAATAAGGTTGATATGAGAGTGTTCATATAGCTAACCTTGGTTAACTATTGTTGATCCAACATGGTGTACAAGTTTAGGTACGGCTACATAAACCTAAATGAAGGTACATTTTATTTGTGTGTAAAAAGATAAGTTCGATCTGACGGTTGAAAGATACTAGCTTGAATCTAATCTGGTTTTCATCTAACGGTGAATATTGAATGCTTTGTTACCAAGGTAACCTAGATTGCAAACCCTGATTTGAAAACTATTGTTGATGGTGGTTTTTAGCTTAGGGTTAAAATCGTAAAACGTACATATGACATGACGTCACTATGACCACTAGCGCATTTATTGAATCAATCAGCATGCCTACGTAAGAATTACCAGGGTACCTTTTTTTTTATATACATGTGTCATGTTCCACGGCAGAACCCTTAGTATTGACCGACAACATCTTCGTATATACCAAACCCTAATTCTCTCACCACCGTGCAAATGGCAAACCATGCCAGCCACGTCTCCGCGCCAAGGCATGCCAACCATGCCAGACGCACCACCGTGCCAATGGAAAACCATGCCAGCCACGTCTCGCGCCAAGGCATGCGAGCCATGCCAGCAGCACCACCGTGCCAATGGCAAACCATGCCAGCCACGTCTCGCGCCAAGGCATGCCGACCATGCCAGCCCAGCACCACCGTGCCAATGGCAAACCATGCCAGCCTAATCTCGCGCCAAGGCATGCCTACCATGCTAGCCAGCACCCCCGTGCCAATGGAAAACCATGCCGACCACGTCTCGCGCCAAGGCATGCCAACCATGCCAGTAGTACCACCGTGCCAATGGCAAACCATGCCGCGCCACGTCTTCCACGCCAAGGCATGCCAACCATGCCATCCAGAACCAGGTGCCAATGGCAAACCATGCCAGCCACGTCTCCGCGCCAAGGCATGCCGACCATGCCGGCCGCACCACCAGGTGCGCAATGGCAAACCATGCCCGACCACATCTCCGCGCCAAGGCATGCCAACCATGCCAGCCGCACGGCCGTGCCAATGGCAAACCATGCCAGCCACGTCTCTCGCCAAGGCATGCCGACCATGCCGGCTCACCACCGTGCCAATGGCAAACCATGCCAGCCCACGTCTCCGCGCCAAGGCATGCCGACCATGCCGGCCGCACCATGTTCCAATGGAAAACCATGCCCAGCCACGTCTCCGCGCCAAGGCATGCCGACCATGCCAGCCCGCACCAGTGCCAATGGAAAACCATGCGCCACGTCTCCGCGCCAAGGCATGCCAACCACCACCGTGCCAATGGAAAACCCCGCTAGCCACGTCTCCGCGCCAGGTATGCCGACCATGCAGCCGCACCACCGTGCCAATGGCAAACCATGCCAGCCACATCTCCATGCCAAAGCTATGCGGCCCTACCACTTGCCAAATGGAGGGTCGCAACGATCAACGGCTACCCTTCCATCTCGAGATGCAGATCTCGGCCGTCCAAGTTCGCCACCTAACGCATGGAAACTTCTAGCCCAAGGCCAAACATCACGGTTTGTACCAAACCCTAATTTTGGCCGCGCCTAAACTATGCCAAAGCTTGCTTTGGTCCCTACTTTCATTGACCAATCGTCAGGTTGCTCCAAACACCACGGTCTCAAAAAAGAGGCTAGCTTCCCAAAACACGCTAGCTTCCCAAAACGCGCTAGCTTCCAAAAACCGTGCCAACATGCCGCACGCGCATACCAAAAAGCCATGCCATCCATGCCGCCATGACACAGGCGCGACTATGCCACCTCGGGCCCGCAACATCCCACTGAATTCTTCCTGAGTTTTACTGTCGAGCTGTTTTCACCTCCCAAATGAGGCTGAAAACCTAAATATTCCCGAGAAAGGAGATAGGAAATTCTTTTTCGGTCGAATGGAGGGGCGGACCGTCAAATTCCGAGTCCGTACGAGAATTCTACAACGATTCTAGTAAAGGGTGCCAATTAGGGTTTCAGCATGCCAAACCCTAATTTAGACAAAGTTGCCAGGCTACAAACGGAAGGTAGCCATGATCAACGAATTCCCTTTCTCCTGAGATGCAAATCTTAGCCGTCCAAGTTCGCCGCCTAACGCGTGGCAACTTCTGGCCCAAAGCCAAAACACACGGTTTGCACCTAAACCCTAATTTGGCCGCGCCAGTGATCGTGTGTCAATCGTCAAATTAATTTCACTTTCTTACGCACTAAATTTAAATGAAGCACAAGGTAAGGAAGAGTTCGTATCACGAGAGGCGTTTGTTGTTATGTAAATTTCAGTTTCTAAAATAACCCAAGGTATGTTTGTTGTGTTTAAGAAGTAAAAGTAGTTGAAAGCAAAATAAATAGTTTGAGAAATCAATAAGGAGAAGATATTGGTCAAGGGATAGTATCATTCACAAACATGTATTTTCATCAATGATTAGAATTGGTATTTTAATCTCGTATTTATTAAAAGTCCTAGGATACCTTGATCGCAAGTATAACCTAGTTAATTCCCCTATTTTCATCACAACCACATTAAAAGATGCATATGTGAATTCTTCGTCGAAAGCAACCTAAAGTGTAAAAGCACAATTAAGTTTAACTCCCTAAGAGCATTAAGTTTTATGGAATAAGACTCATCAATGCAAACGAATGTGTAAAAGCACTAGACGTTTTAACAAAAGTTATGATTCACTTGTGACTAATAGGATGCATCACTACAAGCACTAACCACAATTATGCTACTTAGAATCGGGGATAAACAACTTTTTCGTATTGAAAACCTAATATAGCTACAGAGATGAACACAAATCGGATTGATTAGGACTCAACCTAACAAGTTTTCAAATCTTATAACATTATTAATTGTGAATCACAAACAATAATTTGAGACAAAACTAATTCATTGAATCAAAAGCATGTTGAGAAATCAACTTTTATCCCATAACCAATAAGATGTTTAGCTACTCATAGCTATGGAGTTCATCATCATCAATATTCTATAATAAAACAAGGAAGAAGAAGAACAAAACCAAACCCTAGAAGTGTAAACAAAACGGCTCTCCAAAAGAATTCCAAGAAAAAGATATATATGTGTTGTAGAAAACCTCCCTTTTATAGCCTTTCTCTCCTTCCAAAATTAGGTCAAGTCTTCAAAGTCCATTAGGTGAGAGTCCACCAAGCCCACAAGAATGAGAAACCCGTGTAGAAAATACGCCCAAAACGGTCAGGAATCCTGGTATTGTGGCGGAAATTTCCACTAGGAAAGTCGATCGGCTCGGTGGCCGAAGCAAAGTCCGCCGTCACCGGTCACAGTCGGGGGAGGTCAGCTCGGCGAGAGTCAAATCGAGTCGGAGCGGTTTGAGTTGGATCGGGTCAACTCAAGTCGGGGTTGCCAGATTTTTCAATTGAGTCGGACACAGTAAGCTCACGAGTTGGGACTAACTCGGTCATTTGGGCTTGGAAAGATCCATTTTGCGGGCCGATTGCGAGAACAAGCCATCGATGCACCATCTTCATTGCCGACCATCATGGCCTGGCAATTCCACCATTCTCCCTTTCAAGCCACACTTCTCAGGGCCAATTTGCTCCACTTGAACCAACTCCCAATGCAATACAATCTGCAGCTCAACTCCATCTCACCTGCAATCAGTTGCAGCTCCTGCAGAGCCTTCCATTCCTGTGCCTGCAAACACACAAGCACATAACTCAAGCGAGACCCTTTAAATCCCGGAGCATCCTCTCCATGTGTTCATCTTTCCTTGCACTAATACCAGCACATCAAGCCAACTCAGTTCAGCTAAACCTCAGCTGCATAATATGAGCAGCTCCATTTTCCAGCAAAGCATCTCCTGTCACTGAAACCCAACCTGTCCCTGCCATCACAGCTAACACAAGCCCATTCACTCAGCTGCTTCATAGCATTTCATATCCATGACTTAGCTTCTGCTCTATCCCTGCCAGAACTAGCTTCCCTGAATTCACAACATCATTCCCTGCCAAATGCAGCATTAGAATCAATTCCAACCTCATGCTCACTGCCACATCCCAGCTCATGCCATTCAATTTCTCAAGACCTGTGACAGCTCCTTCACAAAACATCATTGCTTCATTTCAGCTACAGCAATCCACCACCACACATCTCAGGACCACACTAGCTAACCTCAGCTGCAGCCATACCTGCAACCTGCCTGCACCACCAAGTCATAGCTCAGGCCACTTTAATCTCCAATCCAGTGCACTTCAATCACTTCCTACTTCCCTCCCGATGACCTTTCGGCTGCACGCCAATCCCGGCCATAAGTTCCCACACGCATCAAACCTTCCACTCTGCCAAGCCTCATCCAACTTCTCTACCAAGCTGTTACCCACGAGGATTAACGACTTAAGCGGCACCAATTGCCATCGGTTCTGCCAAATCTTACCCGCCCCTAAAGCTCCACATCTCGAGAGAGTTCAATTTCATCACCATTAGCTTTGAGTCTTGAACACGAGTCCTTTGCCATGACATTGCAAAGCCATTGCACCTTACCGCAAATCTCAGGCCATTCCCTGGCACTTTAGCCTGACCTGTAGCTCCATATCAGTGCCACAACCCATTGCTGTACCACATCATAACCATTCTCTCAATCTGAGCCATGAACTTCAGCTCCAACCCAGTACTACCAGTGACCCTTGCCCTAACAGCCAATATCACCAGAGCTAGTTTTGGTACCACCTACAGCTACTCATGCCCTGTACTTCAACCTGAGCCAACATAAACTCATCACCATTCATAACTCCAACAGATCAACCACAGGCCGATTTTTAAACTATACCCACTGTTTCAGGGATGAACCCATCTTCTAATTCTGCTTCAATAAATCCTTCATCAGTTCACAACAATTAACCACCAAAACCCTTGATTTCTCTCACAATCGAATCTATCTCAACACCAACAACAGCTACTTCTTCTTTACTCTCATCTTCGATTCTTCTTCAACTCACAACAAAATCTTAAATCAGCCACAAACCCATCAAAGACAACAGCAGCTCTCATTGATCTTCCATCTGCTTTTGATTTCAAGTAAAACCCACAGATCCCCTTTTTAACTTCTCAGCAAAACCCATCTCTGATTCATCAATCACAGTGACCTGGACTATTGTTTGCTTCGACCAACATATACACTGCCATAATATCTTGATCTCAATCTCTCAATTTCAGCAGTAAATGAAGTGCTTAATAAACTCAGGTGAAAGAAAGGAAAGTAAATGAAGAGAAGAAAATCTCTTCTCGATTGACTAGGGTATGGGTGTAAATGGCAAGGCATAAGACGCCCCTCATAAGAGCCACCCCAGATGGGTGCCCTTAGTTTTTTTATTTGTTGTTTATAACAATTCTTAAAACACAAAACTGATTACCCCTTAATCTCAGTAGGCTGTTCTTTAACACTCCTCCAAAGAAAGTCACCCCTTAACGCGGCTCGACTCCGATAATATTTTCCCTGAAAAGACAATTCTGCCCTTTGCTTAAGAGTTCTTGTTTTGCTCATAACTTCTCCATACGAACTCAGAATGACTCCGTTCTTTCGCCATTGCCTTCGTCTTCTCGTCTTCTACACAATGAAAAGTAGAAATCTTGTACTTGAACGAGTTCCAATTGGTCTTTTTGCTCCAAATGACTCCATTGCGCCTAATAGACTCAAAAGCACACATAAAATACATAATTTACAAGAAAACTCGCAAAGAAAGCATAAATACTAGATATTAAATACGGTGTATTCTACACCTATCACCCACTCTATGGCAAAGCCATGACTTAACGCTGGCTGCTACAAATGAAGGGTTGCAATAATCAACGGCTACCCTTCTCTTTGAGATTCAGATCTCGACCACACAAGTTCGCCACCTGACGCATGGCAACTTGCGGCCTAAATCCAAAACATACGGTTTGCACCTAAACGAAGTAATTTGGCCGCGCCCTCTATGGAAAAGCCATGCTCAACGTTGTTTTGCTAAAACGAAGGGTTGCAATAATCAATGACTACCCTTCTCTTTGAGATGCGAGATCTCGACCACACAAGTTTGCCTTTTGACGCATGGCAACTTGCGGCCTAAATCAAAACACACGGTTTGCACCTAAACCCTAATTTGGCCGCGCCTACTCTATGGCAAATCCATGCTCAACGGCTGGCTACTAAAACAGAGGGTTGCAATAATCAACGGCTATCCTTCCCTCTGAGATGCGAATCTCGACCGTTCAAGCTCGCCACCTAACTTACGGCCCAAAGCCAAAACATCACGGTTTGCATCTAAAACCCAAATTTGGCCGCGCCTATTCTTTGGCAAAGACATGTCGACTCTACCATGGCCACTGGCATGCCACCATGTCACACGTAACACCTTGATACACGTTTTCCCATGAAAACACTCGAGACATCTAACACGTGTCACAAACTGAGGGATGCTCATAAAGGGTATTGGTTTGGCGGTTTACAACGTGCATCGTACACTACGCCCGTTACATGAAAGTGTCATAAGAATGAGTCGGTTAGTAAATACAAGGAATAATGGTGAAACGCTCCTTTCATTATGGAACATCAATTCCGGGCGTTACCCATTTATCACCTCCTTCCACTTTACTCGGTAGTTTCCATTTCTACGAGAATGGAGTACGTTATGTTTCGACTTGTATAAATAGGTCTTACCTATTTCCACCAAACGACAAGTTTTGGTCAGGAGCATACAACACTCGAAATCACTTGCCCGCTTCCCCATCTGTTAGCTTTCACTTTACGATAAAAGTCAAACAACTACTCTTAGAATCAACTATTCTCGGTCTCGGCGCTTTCTTCGCTTCCCTCCTTAAAACCAACCCTTCTCCTTCACTTTGTGACCAAAGCAAGTCTGGAACGACCATTTCTTGGTTTAGTAGGATTTATACGAGATTGATCTCTCGAATCTAAAGTACTCCCTTGCGGTACATTGTTTATGGTTTAGACTCAGTTTCTCACCCACTCACGCGAAATTACCGAAATGCGAAACCGTTTTCACACTCAAACAATTGGCGACCACGGTGGGAGATTAATCTCTCGGTTACAAATTCAACTCGGTTTCCATCATCCTACCGAATGGGTTTCGGGAGAATTGCGCCAGGGACTAGGAATTCTCAGCCTTACCATGGATCATCGTGAAAGTGTTCACTGAAAACAAAAGAGCGACTGGGGACTTCGCACAACAACGAGGACGTCGCGTGAAAACTCAGATTCACTCCCTGAAAATTCAGTTTTGGTGAAAGACCCTAAAATGAGTAAGTTGCCAGATGATATTCACATAACCTGTCGTTTGAATTTTCACAATTTCCATGGAAACCGATGACCCAATCATCCCAAGGTTTCTTATATTTTCCTTCACGTGCAACATCCACGGTTTCACAATTTTCCCGGATGACTTGCTACTTACACTCGCAAATTCATACTTTAACATACCAATTGATCAAAAGGCTATTATTCCAAAATAATCAAAACTCTTATAAAAAGCAATCATCTATCAGTCCAAAAAACCAGAAAAAAACGAACCATAAACTAGGCGTTTCTTCGCCTTTCAAAAAAAAAAAAAAAAAAACCTAAGGAAAGGAGGTTCAGAAAAATAAAACACTCAAGGAAAATCACTCAACAACGGCTCGTTCTTCTTGGAGAAAATGTCTCTCACGCTTTGAAGAGCCGCCGACTTCAACTCTGGGACGACTTCTCGATTTCTATCTCTTGTTGGTGATCAAATCTGCGGAAGGACCATCAACTGCTTTCCCGACTGCGGTCTTTTGATCTCGGAAAATCCTCGCGAGAACCAGGAGGCATTAAACTCAAAGTCTACGCACATATCCGGTGAAACTTCTAGCTTGAGATCACATCTCGGAAGCAGTGTGACGTCCACGTTGCACATATGATGAATTGAAGATAAAGCTTCTTCACGCTTGACCAACATAAATCGGCTAGTGACCTTTTTGGTTATGGCAATATGTCCGTATTTTTCCCATATCTGGTATACAACTCCGTACGCATTTGGTGTACTTTGAAGCCTCCAATCAACACGTGGTCTTCACGGGAGTCAAATATGGAGAAGTAAAAATGGCGCCATGGCCGAGATCTGTGATGGCGGATTCCGGATATGATTACGCCAACAATCGCTGGAATACTTTCCACCATCCCGGGTCGTAGTGTTATCAACCTCCATTTCCAAACCACCAAGAAAGCGCGGTTTTCACGGTTGGATCTTCATCGTGACGGGTGTAGTTGCCGGTTTTCCCACACTACACCCCTTACTCGATTTTGCTTAATTAGTTCATTGAAAGTTGTATAATTGAGAATGTTTATTGATTAATTTCATGAATTGTCTACGGGGAAAGAGTAGAATTACACTTAGAAATTAAAACTCTATTAAACTTTCTCTCTCCTAATGACTTGCCCAACAATTCCCCAAAAGATCTCTCCCTCTAACAGATCTATTTAGCCCTTTATATAGGGTAATACATAGTGGATGACAGCTAAGCTCCCCTTTATTTTCGGGAATGTCTCGCGAAGTGTCGCAGATGCACAAACATTTGCTCTCGCGACACTTCTTAACCCTCGCCAGGTCTCATGTCTTCTTGATGTTTTGCCTGTCGTTATCCATTGCGTCGTTAATTCTAGCCCTCTGCACGCCTCGCGACATCGTTATTTATTAACCCCTTTGAGCCACTGTACATTGCGATATTATGGTCCTACATCTTGCCTCTTTTTCCTTGAATATTGCTTGAAGAGCGATCTTTAAGGAAAAATCTATCGTTGTAATAATCTTTGGTCTTGATGAAGGAACAAGCGAAGAATACTTTTCTTGAAAAGTACGTACTTGCCTCTATTCTTTTGTGAAGTTAGAAGCTTCTATCTGCGAAGTGTCATTTCTTGTCTCTTGTGTTACAGAGAATAATCAATTTCACAATATCTCCTCGCCTATATAGAAAATATGTCGAGTATTTGGATTCTACTAAAGTTCTTTCCATCGGGTTTCCTTAGATTTAGTAGTGATTTGTTTACACGTGTCTATATTTACCTCTTTTACCGGTGCATTTAATATTATCCGGTCATAACGGCTTTCTCATCTATTTATAGGAGCATCCCTGTGAAAAATTTTCCTTTTCCTTTTCATCTTCTTCATAAATGCGCAAGTGTTCTTCTTCTTCATCGTTACGCAAGTGTTCTTCCTCTTCATCGTTTTAGCTATTCCCTTCTAGTTGTTACTCTCATGGCGTCCGGGTTTGTTAATTTTATCATATCGACTTATTTTGTGGTTGATTAAATTTGAGATTGGTTTTCTTATTGAAATCACTTATTTGGTATGATTAACTTTGTGATTCTTTTACTGCCATTGTTGTTTAGCAAAAACCAACCCAGAACTAAATTTATCGTGAAGGATCCTCTTATTTCTTTGGGCTCGCCATCGAAATCTTCTTCGCTGAGCAAGAATCCCTCACGCAACCAAAGCCCTCTTCACGAGTAAAATCTCGACTTCAAAGAGACAGTCTGCGAATGATAAGGTATTTAGGAAATATTTGTTTTTTATTAACAATATATTGTCGCCTCTATTTCTTATTTAACTTGTCATTCGCGGGATGATAAAATTATTGGTAATACTCCCAAAAGGCTTCGCCACTCTAGGCTGTTACCCCCAACGTTCCATTTCCTTCGTTCACACCTTCATCTCCTTTGCGAAGTCGTCGCAAGATAATATTCCTATACCTCAACTCCTCATAGACCAAATTCCTTACAATTTGTCCTCCTACAAACGATGTTATACCACCCTCTGCTATCAATGTCCCTACTATTTCTCCAATCACTTCTCTCCTAAAACTTCCTCTTCTCATGAGGTTCCTTTGACAAAGGATGATTCATCTTTTTGGTAGAGCAAATTCCTCTAACGGCGGAAAATTTGGAGGGTATAGATGTGGCCTTTAAGGTTCTTTCGGATCTAAGTGAATGATGCCAAGAGGACTTCTGCTGATCCTATCAAATCCAACGTCTGCGAGATTTTAAGTAAGCACCTTGGTTCTGATAAGGTCTCGCAAGCATCTTTGGTTCAAGAAATTAGTAAGCTGAAGGATGATCTCCAGGTTATGACCGCGAAGTGCAATAGTCTCCACCTTGAAAATCAAAAAATTTCACAACATCTCGCTAGATCGTGATAACCTTCGCAAGAAGAATGAAGAATTAAAGGTATGCTCTCGCCACCTCTTTTTTTTTTTTTTTTTTTTTTTTTTTTTTTACAACTCAAATCCTTGCTCGTCTTCAAAGTATTAAACCAGAAACGAATAATGGAGATATATCAGACGGAGTCTATCGTTGAAGAAGTTCGAGTTGAAAGAGATTCTTGGATGGGCAGTATAATCTCTTAGATAATCTTCATACCTATGCAAGTGATCAAATAAATAACTTGTCGAAAGAGAATTTTGATTTATCGCAAAAGCAAGACTCATTAAGTAATGACTTATCTCGCCTCTCTTATGCTTTGACTAAAACTAATTTGGAGTTGGAAACTTTATCGGATGAGAATCGAACTCTTTCTCAAGAGAAACGTTCTCTGTTGAATAAGATGGCGAGCTACTCGCAGCAGTATACCGCTTGTCAAAAGTTATGTGAAGAACGCGAACAAGCTAAACATATTTTGAAACACCAACTTGAAGAAATTACTGCCGAGAGAGATAAACTTATTCAAAAGGCGAGAATAACTTTGAGTGTAAAAGCGAAGCAATTCCAAGAACAATGTGTCAAATTAGAAAATTCCAACTCTACTTTGGCGACCGAAAATTCCATACTTGTTTCCAATGAAAAGAATTTGCGATCTCGATTGAAAGGCTTAGTTGGAGATTCATTTGATGATGTCATGGACCGTTTGGGGAATAACTTCGCAGCTTTAATCCAACATCTTACTTCTCAAAAGGAAGGTAGTCAAATTATTTGACTATCTTAATTTATGTATTTATTCCATGAATGGTTTATTACCCCAAAAATGCTAACAATGTTCGATTAGAGTTTTCTCTGATCTTGTGTATTTGTTATGCGGATTACGAGAGAAAGCTTCGTTCCACTATCTCCACCCTCAGTGCGATTATTCTAAAATTCGCAAGGAAAATGGACTACTCTCCGCGCATCTTGCTCGTTCTCGCGGCCCGTGCGGGCGAAGATTTGATTATATGTCTTATTGTAAGGACATTGATAGTAAGAATCGTCAAAAGGCATTGCTTCGCCAATTCCCTCTAAGCGGAGGTTCTTGTGAATAACATTTTCTTTGTCGAAGTCTCTTGATCCTATTCACGTCGATCCTTTGGAAGTAAGTGATGATGAAGTTCCTAATGCTCCGGATAGTGATTATGAATATGAAAGGCTGCGAAGATCTCACGATAAGGAAATCGTCGATGAAGATCCAAATAAAAAGACTCTGATGAAAATCCGTATCTGGCGAGAACGAAGGTAATGAAAACATTTCGATGAAAATCCACCAATTGAAGAAGGTGAAGGCGATAAGGCGCAGAGAAAAGTCTCAACCATCCTCCGTACTTGATAATGCGATGTAAAGAGTTAAATTCTCTTTGTAATTTGTTAGAATTTTTTTTGTGTGAATGATTTAACTCCTTGATTGAGTAATTCACATGTTTCTTTCTCCCTTCCTTAGTTAAGACCACCTTGCGAGCATGTTCGCTCTTTGAATTTTTATTAAGTAAAACCATCCCAATCGGGGATTTGATGTTAATTCTTCTTCTTTGCGGCAAGGTCGCGAGCCGTCTTTACATTTTCATGCAATGGCCCATTGACCTTACTTTATCATTTTTGTGTGGTCTTCCGAGTTAGACCTCCTAATTAGAGGTCTTCCCCTGCCACCTTTCTTGGCGACAAAATCGCGGGACGTCTCTATACTTGCGTGTAAAGACCCATTGATCTTGCCTTATCATTTTCCAAGTATTTTTGCCTCTGCGGGATGTTTTAGTTGCGACAATATGACAGGCCTAAATATCCTTGCGAACATAAAGCCCCATGACATTGCCGTCGTGCGACGAAATCGCAGGACGTCCGTACACTTTCATGTAAAGACCCATTGATCTCGCCTTACCCTCGCGTTAGTATTATTGCCTCTGCGAGGATCATTGCACAAATATGACGAGCCTACGTTCTCTTGCGAAAACATAGCCTTATGACATTTGCGTCTGTTTTGACACCCCCCCTAATGGAGAGCGTCGCCCTTATCATCTCCCCGGTTGCCCCTTCAAGGAGGCGAAACATCGGCCATACAAGACTAGCTCCTCCCATCCGGTCTTAACAACAACCAGTTGTTTTCGCAGCCTCTTATCCCTTATACCTATATGGTTTATAGTTACGAGACTGCACCCTAAGTGGAGTTTTCTTCGGGCGAGTGCAACGCATGCCAAGACTTGCCAAGAATGGCCAGGGTAGGTTCATCCATCCCGGGCACTCGGCTCAACCGTGTACCTCGGCGCCTTGTGCATACACGACTCCTTGGAAGAGACCCTCGGTCGCCCAACCAGGGTATAACCTACATATATAGTTGGGAATCCAAGGTATCTCCCAGGATAGGCTTTCATGGGCCCCAAATCTGCATGACCCGAGGTTTGGGAGCGGTGTAACCTTCCACCGAGCCATGTTAAGAGATACCCCCTTATATGACGCACTTTAGGTCTTACATTTGCCTCTTACGAAATATAATTCGCGAACTAGGGTGTACGCCATAAAGGTTCGTCCCATTCATTCATTCTTTTTATTCAATCATTCTTCCTCATTTACTATTTTTCTGCGAGATATTCGCCGATTCATTCATTTAATCATTCCTTATCTCTTGTTGTTTTGTTAAGCCATTCATGACTTTTTGTTATTCTTATCGCGAGTTCTTCACGGATTCTCTCTCGTATTTTCTTGAATGTCGCAAATATACGGCGAAGAAGTACTTCATCTTGATTCCTTTTTCCTCTCTCATTATTATGGGTAATATTTCTTTAGATATAACCTATTCCATTGTCTATCCAATTTTTGTCCCACATCTCTTCCTTCGGGGTCCATCAATCTATATGCCCCTGTACCAACTACCTCTTTAACGATATAAGGTCCATCCCATTTTCTCGCCTTGACTTGCCTCCGCTTTCACGTTGATATATTGGGGTTTCTCGCAACACCAAGTCTCTGGTTGGAACTCACGTATTTTTACACGCTTGTTATATTCTCTAGCCGAGTCTTGATAATTCTCCATGTGTCGCAAGGCCTTTTCTCGTTTTTCTTCCAATTCATCCAACTTGATTAGAATGTTGCTGCACTAAGATTTTTATCCCAGACCTCTTTTTTGGTTGTCGGAATCACGACCTCTGTTGGGAATCTTGCTTCAACTCCGTAAGTTAAGCGAAAAGGAGACATTCTGTGGCTTCTCTTCTAGTTGTATTATAGGCCCACCTTGCATTGGGTACTTGTTCGCACCATCCCCTATTGTGTCCTTCCAACTTTTTCTTCAATATATCCGCAATTGTTTTGTTTGTTGCCTCTGCTTGGCCATTAGCTTGTGGATATAATGGAGTTGATTTTCCACATCTTATACGAAATGCATTGGCGGCAACTCTATATTTTGCCCTTCTGTTTGTTTCCCATTATCGGATACCGGTTGTGCGGGGATCCCAAATGCATATAATATTTTCAAATATGAAAGTAAAAACATCCTTATCGCGAATGTCTTTGGACCGCTTTCACCTCTGCCCATTTTGTGAAATAATCCGTTGCGACAATTAGGTACCTTCTTTGTCTGTTCCGGTAAAAATGGTCCCACAATATCTAAACCCCATTTTCCAAAAGGCCACACACTTCTTGAAGAATTTAACGGTGCTCCCGGTGCATGTATCTTCTTCCCGTGTCTTTGACAATCTTCGCAGCGTCTGGCTATTGCTCTCGCGTCCTCATGCATATATGGCCAATAATATCCTTGCGTCTTTGCCTTGTATGCCAAAGATCTTCCGCCTCTATGATTTCTGCATCCCCACTATGCAGCATCTTCAATATGGTTTCTCCTTCTTTCCTTGTCGGACATCGAAGCGAAGGTCCATCAAAAAACGCCGATAAAGCACGCCATCTCGCAATTCATAATTTGTTGCCCGGCTCTTTAACTTGTGTGCTTCCAATCTATTTCTTGGTACCTCGCCTTTCATTAAATATGCGTGAAGTTCTATTCTCCAATCTTCCTCGCGACGTTGCATCTCATCTACCACCATCATTATATCTGCTTCTTGTCCCTCTTCTTTATTAATTGATGGCGCCAGTAGCGTCTGTATTTTGATATTCCTCGCGGTTGGGTCTGTCATCATACTTGATATAAAGGCAAAAGCGTCTGCGAGTCTATTATCTCTCCTTGATATGTGCCTCCATTTTATTTTCGGTATCTGTCTTTGACAACACTTCTACAAGCTTCTGTATTTACGTAGGGATGGATCATTTGTAGCATACTTTTACATTATCGACAGATTGCCAATTGCGAGTCTTTGGTAATCCTTACATTCTCCAATTTCATTTCCATTGCAAATCTTAGAGCGTGTATTATAGCTTCGTACTCCGTTTCATTATTGGTAGACTCAAATTCCAATCTAAAAGCAAAGGCTAACTTAGTGCCTTCTGGCGAAATCACAACAATTCCCACTCCTTTACCTTTTCTATTGGATGATCCATCCACTAATATTTCCCACCGGTCCGGCTCAGTTAGCAAATCTTTCGGATCTCCATGCTCTTCTTCTACATCCATCATTTCATCCACTGCTTCATCTTCCTCCAAAGGAAATTCCGCCAGAAAGTCTGCGACAACCTGTGACTTGGTTGAAGATAGTATTTCATATTTGAGTTTGTAATGGCTTATTTGAGCATTCCATCTTTCAACTCTTCTGATCTTTTTGAATTTTTCATTACTGACTCGATTGGTACCTTTGTTACCACTCTAACAGTATGTGCCTGAAAATATATGCGAAGTTTAAACGACGCATAGACTAACGCTAGGATTAATTTTTCAATCTTGAATAATTTCTTTCTGCTGACATTAAAAGTTTTTTGATGTAATAAATTGGCTTTTCTACTCTGCGTCCACTCGCGGTAAAGCGCACTTAAGGCGTGCGACGTTGTCGCGAGGTATATTAATAATTCCTCTCGGGTTACGCATACGCATAATGGATACATCCATTAAATGTTCTTTGATCCCTTGTAAAGCCTTTTTCACATTAAATCCGTCCATTTAAATTTCGACCCTTTTTTTAGAACATTGAAAAAGTGTTTACACTTATCAGACGACCGCGAGATGAACCTTCCTAGCGACGCTAGTAACCCATTCAGCTTTTGAACATCCTTTACTGTCGCAGGTGTCGGCATATCGCGGACTGCTTTTACTTTCTCCGGGTCAACATGTATTCCTTCCTTTGATATAATGTAACCCAAGAACTTCCCTGACGCAACTCCGAAGGTACATTTCTCTGGGTTGACTTTGATGTTGAAACGCCTCATTTGTTCAAAAATTTCTTTCAAGTCTCGCACGTGATCTTCTGCCTTTTTACTTTTCACCAGCATGTCATCTACGTATACCTCTAGTGTTTTATGTATCCATTCTGCGAATACATTTTCTACCATCCTTTGATATGTTGCTCCAGCATTTCGCAAACCAAACGGCATTTTAGTATAACAGTATAATCCTCTTGGAGCGAAGAAAGCAGTGTGTTCTTGGTCTTCCTCGGCGAGAGGAATTTGATTGTAACCCTTGTATCCGTCCAGCGACGATACTCTTTCGCTCAGTTCTTGATTCGACCAATTGCGGAATGTCCGGTAATGGAAAAGCTGTCTTTAGGGCAAGCTTTATTTAGGTCAGTGAAATCAATGCAAATCCTTATTCCCTTGTTCTTCTTTGGAACTATAACCATATTCGCTATCCATTCTGGATATTTTGCTTGTCTAATAATTCCTGCATCCAGCATCTTCTGCAATTCTTCTTCTATCACGAGGGTGATACGGCTGTTGCTATCTTTCTAATTCTTTGTTTGAATGGCTTCACATTTTTATCAATTTCCAATTTGTGACAGGCTACTGATGGATCTATACCAGGCACTTCATCCATATCCCATGCGAAGATATCTTTATAATTCGCAATAGATCGGCAGTTCTTTTCTCTTCTTCCGCTCCCATGTTAGTTCCAATCTTTAGCATCTTGGGTTTTTCCTTAGTTCCAATATTCACTTCTTTAGTTTGCTCTGCGTGACGTAAGCTGGCCTTCGGTTCTCCCATAGGGGTTGGTCCTTTCGGTTCTTTCGCGGGATCCTTTTCTTCTTCCGAGATCTCGCTAGGTATGCCTTTTCCTTCCTTCGCTTTGATCATGTAAACTCTGAACTCTTCTTCTTTCTTAGCCTCCCTCGCCATCTTTTTGCGGTGCTTTGATATATTCTTTTGTTTGTTTACTTGTTCCTCACAACATTTTACTTCATTTTGATAATATATTCTTCCTTTAGCAGCATCCCCTTTGATCTCGCCTATTCCGGTTGGTGTTGGAAACTTGATACATTGATGAAGCGTCGACGCCCCACGGCTTTTATTGCATGTACCCATGGTCTTCCTAGTAACAAATTATACGGTGATTCCATATCTACTATACTCAATGTCACACGAGTTTCGATTCTTCCTAATGGAATACGTATTTTTATCTCCCCTCTAACTTTGGTTATGGATTTACCAAAACCTTGAATATTGTATGCCGCGAAAGTCATATCTTCGTCTTCATATCCCATCTTTTTGTAAGCGTGATAGAACATTATGTTCACCAGACTCTGTATCAATTAAAACTCCATTTACCACCCATGTTTTCATTGTGTTCTCCGATTCTTCTCCTTCCTTACACGCGTTAATTGCGATCACTAATGGAGATGGGTGATCCAAATTTTCTTTGGATATCTCTCCGCCGTGAATGTTATCTCTTGTTTTTCCCAATCTTTCAAAGGTGATATCATTTCTCTGTACGTAATCTTCTTTCCTTCAAAATCCCGTTTGTGTATTCTTCCTCTCGATATTTTCATGAAATTCACTAATCATTACTCCCGTATCTCGTGCCACATGCCATATCTTCTTCCCCTGCTTCATCCGATCTAAGATTTTCCTTTCTCATTTTCTTGATCCAAACAACTTTAATTGCGATTTTCTTTCTTGAACCAACAAGATTAGGTCCCTGTTTCTAGCGCATATGTAGTTGCGGGTTTTCCCACACTACACCCCTTACTCGATTTTGCTTAATTAGTTCATTGAAAGTTGTATAATTGAGAATGTTTATTGATTAATTTCATGAATTGTCTACACAAGAAAAGTAGAATTACACTTAGAAATTAAACACTCTTAAACTTTCTCTCTCCTAATGACTTGCCCAACAATTCCCAAAAAGATCTCTCCCTCTAACAGATCTATTTAGCCCTTTATATAGGGTAATACATAGTGGATGACAGCTAAGCTCCCCTTTATTTTCGGGAATGTCTCGCGAAGTGTCGCGAGATGCACAAACATTTGCTCTCATGACACTTCTTAACCCTCGCCCGGGTCTCATGTCTTCTTGATGTTTTGCTGTCGTTATCCATTGCGTCGTTAATTCTAGCCCTCTGCGACTGCCTCGCGACATCGTTATTTATTAACCCCGCGAGCCCTGTACATTGCGATATTATGGTCCTACAACGGGTCCCCACCTCAAGGCCATATTCGGAAACGATTCCTCCCTGCGACATTACATTTTAGTTTTGTTTCAAAAAACAAAAATAAGAAGGAGGAGAAGAACGCGTAAACTTACCGACTCATTTGCGGGCTCGCCGGAGGAAGACTCAGCGTTACTTTCAGAAGCGTTTTCATCATCTTCATCAATGGCTCAGTCACCAAACGACTCAGTTACCAGTTATCACATGACAAGGAGTGACTGGGGACTTCTCACAGTCAGGACGGCGTCGCCCGTAAGACTATGGCGGACATGCCTATGGCTAGGGTTTGCACAACAACGAAGAGCAAACGAAAGAAGAAACACGGAGATACGCACTGGAATATGTTCACCTGCTTTATTGCTACCACTCTGCCGCTAGCACCAAGACATGGAAATAAAGCCAATAATACAAGCGCTAACAGCTTGCGTTCTTCTAGCGCCTGCATCTTGCATCTCTTCCAGCGCTAACGACTTATATCTTTCCAACGCCAGAAGCTTGCACCTTTCCAATACAACTTCTCCGCCCATAGCCGATTGCACCGACAACTCCGCGTCCCAAGTTGAGCGACCGACGTTGACGGCTCACCAAGCCAAGATGACGCACGCCGAGCCAATACTAGCGGCTCCACTTCAAAAACCAACACCAGCGTCTCCATGTCAAACTGACGCCAACAGCTCGCGTCCTAGCCAACAGCGCCATAAGCCATTCCTTAGCCGGTGGGGCAAGACCATCCCCTTTTCTATAGCCATCCAGAGTACCGTCTCACGGACCAAGTTGCAGTGCCACCGCTACCGATCAGTAGCCAAAGTTGCAGCGCTGCCACCAACACTCAATGGCCAAACAAAATTTATGCCAAGCCGCGAATGCAAGGATCACAGATTCTTCATGCCTCCTAACAAAGTGACGTTAATACGCTACCTGTCAACACCAGCGATGCAGAAAACGTTCCTTCAGGTGTTACACCTCCAGTCACCAGAGCCAGGGCCGTTGCTGCCCTAAATTTTATTCAAACGTGATATCTCCAACCGTCACCAGAATCCGCTCCGCTTCAACATTCTCTCGGGAAGCCGCTCCGCTTCCAAAGCCAGAAGACGCTCCGCTTCAGTATTCTCTCAATAAGCTTCTCCAGGATCCGAAGCCGAAGCTTCAACGTTTTGCTCCATAAGCTTCAACATCCTCTCCAAGAGCCGAATCCGCTTCAACGCCAGTTCTTCCTGCCAAAGATCGTGTCGTATCCACCACACTCCTCCCTGTCAAGGATCATGATCACAGCCAGCCAAGGATCGCAATTGTGGACACTTATTGATCCATCTCGCTAAACCTCGTAGCCGTGGGAAGTTTACTCGCTTACGCATCCAGCCAATCCCTTTGCTTCCATGGACGCCCGTGCAATTCCAGCCGACCTATTTTGTTGCTACGACAATGTAGTCTCTATGATCATAACTGCTTCCAAGAACCGCTGCTCATTTGTTGATACCAGACAGAGCTAGACCATAGCAACAACCGCTACAAGGGTAATATATACTTCTCCATATTTCAGTTTCACATGGAAGAAGTAATAGAGTCACCAAGATGGATACGAGATGGTGATATCTTTATCATGGTCAACCCGCCCACCATACCTGGGATATAAACATGTAAACTACACATGGGGACTATCGGCATGGGACACTTTCACTCCCCTCAACCGGTTATTTCTGATTTCAACATCATCACTGCCGAAGTTTTACGAGCCGCAGGAATTTCTCAACATGAAGCTGTACATGTGCATCAAAGACTCCAAAGGCACGCCACAAAGATGCATTCACATATTCGACCATGCAATCGGATCTAATGTAAATATAACGGGGACCGCCACCGCATCCCATTCTACACGATAGTCCAAGATTTAGAAGTCGGTTCGAAGGATATCTCTTGGAACAAAGTCCTTGAAGACTTGATATCAAAGACATCGGCAGAATGAATGTCTCCCAACTCATCTATTTCATCTTATGGCTTTGGAAGATTTCTACCATACAATCATCCACAACATATCATCATCGTGATCCGAAGTTCCAGACACTGAACAACCTAAATCAAGGATGGACCGACAACGCAACTACAATCTCCAAGATTAGCCTTGACATAATCGTTACCGAGCATATATTTCATCCATCCATCCCAAGAATGCAATGAAGTTTGGTAAATTTTGGAATCCACTGGATAGACACTGCAAACAAAAGCACGGATCCAGACGAGCAACAAAAAGTAGAAGAGGGTCGATACCTCTTTCATGCGGGCGGAGTTTCTAGAGTTTGAACAGAATAAAGGTTCCTTCTCGCTCCATGAACGGGAATAGATGACTGGGCGTGACTATGCCACCTCGGGCCCGCAACATCCCTCTTGATTTCTTCATGAGTTTTACTGTCGGGTTGTTTTGGCCTCCTAAACGAACTCAAAACCTAAATATTCCCTCGAAAGGAGATAGGAAATTCTTTTCCGATCATAATGGATGGGCGGACCGTCAAAATCCGAGTTCGTATGATAATTCTACAACGATTTTAGTAAGGGGCGTTAATTAGGGTTTCGGCATGCCAAACCCTAATTTAGACAAAGTTTCCATCATTCCACGGAACTGAAGCCAGTCGTCATCCTTCCACGGAACTGAAGCAAGTTGCCATCATCCCACAGAACTGAAGCCAGTCGTCATCCTTCCACGGAACTGAAGCAAGTTGCCATCATCCCACGGAATCAAGCCAATCGTCATCCTTCCACGGAATCGGAAGCAAGTTGCCATCATTCCACGGAACTGAAGCCAGCACTCAAGCCAGCGCTCGCGCCAAGTTTATGATAACGTCTCCTTTCCAAGCCGACAAATGCTTACATTTCCTTTCCAAGGCGACCAACGCTGACGGCTCCCTTCCAAGCCGACCAATGCTGACGGCTCCCTTCCAAGCCGATCGCTAGCGGCTCCATTCCAAGCCGCGAAATGCCTGCGGCTCCCATTCCAAGGTAACACATGACCAAACCAAGCTGACATCCTGCATCTCAACCAAAGAATCGCATTTACCATTTCACGGTCTAGCCGATAATGACGCAAGTAGAATTCATGCAAGGCCGCCAACACAAGGATCACACGGATTCTCAAAACACTCTCGAAAAAGGTTAGATGAATCTTCCTAGCCATCTTTCATGACTTGCCGTTTCGATTTTGTCCTTGCTCGTCACCATCTTATGCTTACCCCGCAACAATGCTCCTATTCCGAGCTAAGCAGGGGACTTAATGTTGATGGTGGTTTTTATCTTAGGGTTAAAATCGTAAAACGTATATTTGACACGACGTCACTATGACCACTAGCGCATTTATTGAATCAATCAGCATGCCTACGTAAGAATTACCAGGGTACCCTTTTTTTTACATATGTCATGTTTTTCGGCAGAACCCTTAGTATTGACCGACAACATCTTCGTATATACCAAACCCTAATTCTCTCACCACCGTGCCAATGTCAAACCATGCCAGCCACGTCTCCGCGCCAAGGCATGCCAACCATGCAAGCCGCACCACCGTGCCAATGGCAAACCATGCCAGCCACGTCTCCGCGCCAAGGCATGCCGACCATGCCAGTCACACCACCGTGCCAATGGCAAACCATGCCAGCCACGTCTCCGTGCCAAGGCATGCCGACCACGCCATCCGCACCACCGTGCCAATGGAAAACCATGCCAGCCACGTCTCCGCGCCAAGGCATGCCAACCATGCCAGCCGCACCACCGTGCCAATGGCAAACCATGCCAGCCACGTCTCCGCGCCAAGGCATGCCAACCATGCCAGCCGCACCACCGTGCCAATGGCAAACCATGCCAGCCACGTCTCCGCGCCAAGGCATGCCAACCATGCCAGCCGCACCACCGTGCCAATGGCAAACCATGCCAGCCACGTCTCCGCGCCAAGGCATGCCGACCATGCCAGCCGCACCACCGTGCCAATGGCAAACCATACCAGCCACATCTCCGCGCCAAGGCATGCCAACCATGCCAGCCCGCACCACCGTGCCAATGGCAAACCATGCCACCACATCTCCGCGCCAAGGCATGCCAACCATGCCGCTCCGCACCATCGTGCCAATGAAAAACCATGCCAGCCACGTCTCGCGCCAAGGCATGCCAACCATGGCAAACCACCGTGCCAATGGCAAACCATGCCGCCACGTCTCCGCGCCAAGGCATGCCGACCATGCCATCCGCACCACCGTTCCAATGGCAAACCATGCCAGCCACGTCTCGCGCCATGGCATGCCGACCATGCCAACCGCACCACCGTGCCAATGGCAAACCATGTCGCCCACGTCTCCGCGCCAAGGCATGCCGACTATGCTAGCCGCACCACCGTGCCAATGGAAAACCATGCCAGCCACATCTCCATGCCAAAGCTATGCCGGCTTCTACCACATGTCGCTGGTTGCCAAACGGAGGGTTGCAACGATCAACGGCTACCCTTCCATCTGAGATGCAGATCTCATCCGTCCAATTTCGCCACCTAACGTATGGCAACTTCTAGCCCAAGGCCAAACATCTCCAAACCCTAATTTTGGCCGCGCCTAAACTATGCCAAAGCTTGCTGGTCCCCTACTTTCATTGACCAATCAAAGTTACTCCAAACCTGCCACGGTCTCAAAAAGAGCTTCCCAAAACACGCTAGCTTCCCAAAACACGCTAGCTTCCCAAAACGCGCTAGATTCCCAAAACCGCGCCAACATGCCGCACGCGCATACCAAAAAGCTATGCCATCCATGCATCCATGACACAGGCGTGGCTATGCCACCTCGGGCCCGCAACATCCCTCCTGAATTCTTCCTGAGTTTTACTGTCGGTCTGTTTTCATCTCCCGAACGAGATGAAAACCTAAATATCCTCGCGATAGGAGATAGGAAATTCTTTTCCGGTCGAATGGAGGGGCGGACCGTCAAAATCCGAGTCCGTACGAGAATTCTACAGCGATTCTAGTAAAGGGTGCTAATTAGGGTTTCAGCATGCCAAACCCTAATTTAGACAAAGTTGCCAGGATACAAACGGAAGGTAGCCACGATCAACGGCTGCCCTTTCTCCTGAGATGCAAATATCAGCCGTCCAAGTTCGCCACCAAACGCGTGGCAACTTCTGGCCCAAAGCCAAAACACACGGTTTGCACCCAAACCACAATTTGGCCGCGCCTACTCTATGGCAAAGCCATGACTCAACGCTGGCTGCTACAAACGAAGGGTTGCAATAATCAACGGCTACCCTTCTCTTTGAGATGCAGATCTCGACCACACAAGTTCGCCACCTGACGCATGGCAACTTGCGACCCAAATCCAAAACACACGGTTTGTACCTAAACCCTAATTTGGCCGCGCCTACTCTATGGCAAAGCCATGCTCAACATTGGCTGCTAAAATGAAGGGTTGCAATAATAAACGACTACCCTTCTCTTTGAGATGCAGATCTCGACCACACAAGTTCGCCACCTGACGCATGGCAACTTGCGGCCCAAAGCCAAAACACACGGTTTGCACCTAAACCCTAATTTGACCGCGCCTACTCTATGGCAAAGCCATGCTCAACGCTGGCTACTAAAACGGAGGGTTGCAATAATCAACGGTTATCCTTCCCTCTGAGATGCGGATCTCGACCGTTCAAGTTCTCCACCTAACTTACGTCCCAAAGCCAAAACATCAAGGTTTGCATCTAAAACCCAAATTTGGCCGCGCCTATTCTTTGGCAAAGCCATGTCAACTCTACCATGGCCACTAGCATGCCACCATGCCACACGTAACACCTTGCTACACGTTTTCCCATGAAAATACTCGAGACATCTAACACATGTCACAAACAGGGGGATGCTCATAAAGGGTATTGGTTTGGCGGTTTACAACGTGCGGCGTACACTACGCCCGTTACATGAAAGTGTCATAAGAATGAGTCGGTTAGTAAATACAAGGAATAATGGTGAAACGCTCCTTTCATTATGGAACATCAATTCCAGGCTTTACCCATTTATCACCTCCTTCCACTTTACTCAGCCGTTTCCATTTTCTACGAGACCAGAGTACGTTATGTTACGACTTGTATAAATAGGTCTTACCTATTTCCACCAAACGACAAGTTTTGGTCAGGAGCATTCAACACTCGAAATCACTTGCTAGCTTTCCCATCTGTTAGCTTTCACTTTCGATACAAGTCAAACAACTACTCTTCCGTAATCAACTATTCTCGGTCTCAACACTTTCTTCGCTTCCCTCCCTAAAACCAACCCTTCTCCTTCACTTTGTGACCAAGCAAGTCTGGAAAGACCATTTCTTGGTTTAGGCCGGATTTGTATAGATTGATCTCTCGAATCTAAAGTAATCCCTTGCAGTACATTGTTTATGGTTTAGACTCAGTTTCTCACCCACTCACGCGAAATTACCGAAATCAGTAGAAACCGTTTTCACCCTCAAACAACTATATAAAGGAGAACTCTAGCAACTGGGAAACCTAATCCACACACCTCCTATGTGATACTAGTTGCATAAGCTAGAGTCTATTCTCCTTTAACCTTAGGTTTTTCACGAAACCCTGTAGGTTAACGACTTGAAGACTTCATTGGGATTGTGAAGCCAGACCCAACTATTTTCTATGTAGTTGCGTGATCTGATCTTGCATCTTCTATTGTGTTTGAGTACTATATTTTTTAAGATTGGCTCGAGATTTATTCTCCGATAGGCAAGATAAAAAGTAGTCACTAACATCTTCGTCTCATCGATTGTGATTCCACAAAATCTTGTTTCGCTACCATACGATTAAGATTATTGTGAGGTAATTGATATTTCTACGATGTTCTTCGGGAATATAAGTCCGGTATATCAATTGGTTCATGTTCACCTTGATTTATCAAAAGACGGAACAAAACTCGTAGGTATTTCCGTGGGAGACAGATTTATCTATTTCTATAGACTTTTCTGTGTGAGACAGATTTGTTTATCAATTCTTAGACTTTGGGTCGTAACAACTCTTAGTTGTGGTTAAGGGAATCAAGTGCGTAGTATCCTGCTGAGATTAGAGACGTAAGGAGCGCAACTGTACCTTGAATCAGTGAGAGATTGATTAGGGTTCAACTACAGTCCAGTCCAAAGTTCATTGGTAGTATGCTAGTGTCTGTAGTGGCTTAATACAGTGTGGTGTTCAAATCTGGACTAGGTCCCGGGCTTTTTCTGCATTTGCGGTTTTCTTCGTTAACAAAATCTTTATTTCTTTTCCGCATTATATGTTGTTATATAATTGAAATATCACAGGTTGTGCGTTAAGATCGATCAATTAGATAATCCAACCTTCGGTTGTTGATTTAAATTGATTGACACTTGAATATTGGTCTTTAATTGAAATATCCGTTCAAGTTGTTTCACATAATAATCAGGCTCGCGGATTTCTATCTGTTTGATTTGCTGATTACATTGTGAAACAAAGATATAAAACTCTTTGATATACTTTTCTCTAGATTGAGTCTATCTGTCTAGTTGATTCTCTTGAAAGTATATTGGAGTTTATCTATTCATATTGCCAAACGAATTGTTGGGTGTGGTTGTTGTACCCCGCTTTTTCAATAACAACTATACGCAAAATGAAAGTCATCCATGCAAATTCTGAAGGGTAAGAATATTAAAGTTTTTATCTATCACTATCGAATCTTCGATTACTTATACCCAACCCAACGAACACATGATGAACCATAAAAGAATAAAATTAAAGTTTCAAGAAATCAAGAAAGCATCATGGCATTTGTACTGAAAGTCAAACTTGTAAAAGTTCATATGTATTTCAAAAGTTTTGTCATTAAAATTGATAAAAGGGAGATATGGTTAGAGAGAATGCTTGGTTGAACCTCCACCCAATGATATAGAAAGTATGTTGTCAAATTTAGATGCCAAAACTATTTCTCGATTTATAACCTACTAAAGTTAGCTTCAGTCTAGATTATATTAGGTAGTAAACTCTTATGTTCATCCAAGTTACTCGAGAAAATTAATGATTGAAGTTTACATGAAGAACTTCATCAAAGGTTAGTAAAAAAGATTGATTTTTCTTTCAGACTATTTTACATTCTATGTATCTATCATAGAAAATCAAAGACTTTAGTAAATAATCGAATTGCAAAGATGGTTCTTTTCATAGACTAGATGTTCGGCTGAAGTTTTGTGAAGTTTCGATGTCAAGTTCATGTTTGTTGCTTTTCCGAAACTAACATCAAGTAAATATTCTCCGATGAGTTTCGAAAGTATAGGTTCACAAATCTATTTAAGAAATTTATTTGAAGTTTAAAATTTATACGTATTACTATATCAGATTGCGAACCAATGTTTTAAGTTCGCAAAGCTTGAAGAAAAATAAAATTCCCTGAACTCGTCTTGGTTTGAGTTCGCGAACCTATGTTTTGAGTTCGGGAACCTAGTGGAGAGAAAAAGAATCATGAACCCAAACTTACTTAAGTTCGCAAACCTAGTTTTTGAGTTTGTGAACCTTGATTAGAAAAGATTCTCCCGATACTTTTCTAATTAAGTTTGTTAACCTAAAATCTTAGGTTTGTATATCTAAAGGTACAAACGTCCAAAAACTTCTTTCAACAATTTTTGTACTTTCTGTAATACTCTCACTTTTAGCATGGTGCATGCTCAAAGATACGTCATTTGGATGAGATGAAGCGTCATCTCAAGACAATGTTGCGTACTACGAGGAATATTGGCCAAGGGCCAAAATCCCACCATCATGGTGCATTACGCAGGTTACATTGGCCAAGAGGTAATATCGCATTATCATGGTGCATCATGTCAGTGGTGGCTGCCCGAAGGAGATGTTTCACCATCATGAAGGATTACTTCAATGGGTGACTGGCCGAGAGCATTGTTGCACCATGATAGCACATCATTTAAGTTGGCCGTCGGGCCAAAATTGGATTTTGCACCACCGTGGCGCATTACTCAGGATGCATGGAAAAATGACCATGAATAGTGAAGCAAGCATGTCAACTGGTCCCCAATTTGTAGTTGTAAAAATGTCAATAAGACATATACAAAAAGGGATAGTTGGTTGAAGGTGCATATACCGTAGATGCACAAGTAAGATTCAAAGCTTAGCCGGTAAAGCCATAATGATGTGTGGGGCGTTACTTACTCGAGAGAGCTTCTTGATGCTTAGGCATCATTGTTGAGGCGTTGATAAACTAAGGGTGCACCACCACGGTACAAAATAAAGGAAAGGTCAATGCAAATTCTTGCTTATCATTTGAAAAAGACCATTTGGCCTAAGCGGACTAGGATATACTTGGATTTTGGCCTTGCAATACGAGTTGACTTTAATTGCTTGTCCCGAAGACTTATGCATACAGTCTGTGCTTAATCCCTTCTTCGTAGGGTATGTATGCAGCCGCAATTCGTTGCACCATTAATGGTCTAGAATTTTTGTCGCTCATATCATCTAACTGGGGATATGATTGCGATATTTTGGTAACTCATATCATCTAGATCGGCATTGCGATGCAAGTGATGATTGTTTCCATGCTTGATGGGGTGGTAATATTCCTTAGATGCTCATGAGCCTGACTGATAAACCCTTGGCTCGAGCAAGACCAATGCATGCTTTCTGCTCTATGCCAAAGCGAAGTAAGGAAGCGGAAATAAGCTTGCAATGGTCCATGCACAAGTCCAAGGCATGCATTATGCCTGGACGATACTTAGAAGCCAGTGATGCACTTAAGGAAGCATGCTTGCAAATGCAAATAGACATGCATTTTCCTGGTGCAACCCTCAAGTCGATGGTCTCCTCTTCAAAAGCAAGCCCTAAATCTCTATTCAAATAACCAATTCATCCAATTCTTGATGGATTAATAATTATTTACTAAAAACTCACTAATAGCATAAAGTTTATTGAAAATAAATCAGATAAACACAAAACCTGTATTTTTTCCAATTCCTCTTAATTGCTTTGATACGCATCACAAAATACTTTTGATCTAAATGGATGGTGACCAAGTTCAGTAATCTTTGTTCAATTGCGATAAAGAGATATTGATTTGAAATAATTGGTACTTGACGTTTTGGTCTTTTCTAATTTTGGTAACTTTTGTTGTATATACTTTTATTCTATTAATCGTAACATCAAACTAATAGTGATAATATTCTGCAGGTACTGCTCAACTACTACGATCGTAACAATGTCACAACCTCTGGGAATAACCACTACTATTTTAGTGGCGATACATGGAGCATGCTTATGGTGGTTAGAACAACAACATACAATAGATAAAAATCTGACTCAGTGAACCTAGTCAATTTCATCACCAGAGTGATCAAGACGCAATGGTGTTTGTGGCATATGATCAAAATGAGAGACCTACTGCAATCTATTCAGCATCATACAATGCACTACATTTAAAGAGAGGCCAACTATGCGATGGATGCACTAACAAATCGGGAAGTAGACCGAAGTCATAGGGGATTCTTTGAAACCACCTTTAGGAAATATATATATAAATATGCACTTTTTAAGACAATATGTAATTGACTACTTCATGGGTGTGAGGGTAACATACTCACACATTATTTCTTTTTAGTTTAAATTAATATAATATGCTTCATAATAGTGAGACATTGTTAAAATATGATCTTCTGCCAATAATATTCATCATGTTTTAAATGGACTTACTGGGTCTGGGATGAAGGATATTTAAATTTGTTTAAAGAGAATTGCTCAATGCAATGAATTCTAATTTTCTTATATAAAAGTAAACGCACCAGTTACATGCACTAGTTAGGCTTAGTCCTATGGGCTTGATATCTAGCTGCTAGATTGGCCATCCACGTCAGCCTGGGCAACCTCCTAAGTCCTATGGTATTGCTAATCTAGCAGCGAAACGCTGAATAGAACAGCGCTAAACGCCGAATGATTCGGCGTTACATAATTTTATTTCTTAAAAAACTAATCATTATCTCTCTCTCTCCACCTTTTTCCTCTCTCTCTCCAACTTTTTCCTCTTTCTATCCATTTTTTTCCTCCCTCCATCACGTTCTCCCTCTTTTCCCCCCTCTCTCTCCCTCTTTTTCTTCTCCCTCCATCACATTCTCTCTCAAAAATTAGTAAAAAATATAGAGCGCCGAATGGTTCGGCGTTTATGTCACTTTTTGAGCGCCGAACAGTTCAGCGTTTCAATCTCGCTGATAGTTGGACTGCGAGCACTTGCTAGGTGAGAGAACTATCAACTATCACTGTTAATTTTTTTCCAACACTTTTTTCTTGATTTGCAACACTTTTTGGCCAATCTAGCACTCCAATCTAGCCCATAGGGGTTAGCCTTACATAACGAACGGATTTAACAGCTAGAAAGAAAGTATGACTATCAACAAGAATAATGGTAAACATTATGTCACAACACTGCTTACATGAAAATTATAACAAAACAAAAAATTAGAATTTTTGGGCCTCAACAAATTGAGGCTCTAGGCAAGCCTAGCTGGCCTAGTCCATAAGACGGCTCTGTTCGTGTGAGAGACTGAGGAAGAGAAGAGGAAGAGGAGAAAGATGATAGAGGCGGTGGTGGTGATGAACACGCAGGGGAAACCCAGGCTAACGAAATTCTACAATTACGTGGTCCGAAAATCTCACTTTTCTATGTTAAAATTCCGATCTCAAGTTTTCTTTATAAGAAGTTCTTCTGGTAAATGTTATTAACAATGGGTGTGTGTTTGATTTTGAAATTAGCCTATGGAGAAACAGCAAGAGATTGTACGGAGCATCTATGGAGGTTCAATCTCTATCTCTGCTGTTCTGTTTTCTAGACTAAATTACTCAAACCTGATGGATCTGTGGATACCCAAATCATGGGTTATCATCAAATTCTTCTTCTTCTTCTTCTTCTTCGTCCATGAAAGTTTTTTTCTTCTTGGGCATCAAATGTGTTTAGTTATAGAGGAAATTTGGTACATTATTTGTTATTGTTGATTTATTTTTTAATTTTTTTGTATCCTGTGTTTTGTGTTTCTTTCTCATACAGTTTTGTGTAGTAGAGCTGAGAATGTGAGCAACTTCATTAAAGCTGATTCAATCTTCGGTCCGGTATGTAGCATCACTATGATGTCGTAATTTGCCTATTCTTAATTAGCTGTGCTCATTTATACCTGTTCAATGGAATTATAACATTTAAAACGATGATGTGTGTTGCCATTTTATCTAGTGGTTATAGTTCAGGGGAAAGAGATTGATACTGGATTTTTCTGTTACTACCTTGTAATTGGATAAAACCTAAAAACCGTTTATGAATTGATAACTTGTGACGTCTGTGGATTAATGGATAAACGTCATTGATATCGTCATAGTTCAATTGTTCAGTTAATCGTTGGTCACAGATTTGGATAATGCCACCATTCTCGGATTTGTGTTGTAGCGTTTTTTTGCCATAATTAGAAACTTCATGCTCAGATTTTGATTTTTCTCTTTCTTTTTCTTCAGGAAACTCGACTAGTATACAAGCACTATGCCACGTTGTACATTGTTTTCGTGTTTGATAGCTCTGAGAACGAGCTAGCTATGCTTGATCTTATTCAAGGTACCTTGCACTATCATTTCCTTTTCTTGTGGAAGAAACTCATTATCCTAAAGTGGAGTAGCCACTCCAGCATAGAGATTCATTTTTCTTACTTGCATTGAAGTCCTTATCTTTCTGCCTTATGTTGATTACATGAAGGCTGGAAAGATTGTTTGTGTATTGAATGATGAAGAGGAGGTGATGAGGGATTGTCCATGTTACAAAAAACTTTGTTCTCGTCATCCTAAATTAGGCGTGATTTGAGGAATGAACCAGCTTTCCATTGGCATATTTATTTCCTTTGATTGGTATTTTGTTAGTCTATAACTTCAAGCATCTCACTGGTTATAGGTTTTAAACATGCTAGTTTGTAAGTACTATTATTTTAGTTAGATATCTGTTGAGAGGTACTAAATCTTGGGTCTGGTTGACTAATGGGATGGAGTTTAACTTATTTCACATGAACTCTTTGTTTGTTTCAGTTTTTGTGGAGACGTTGGACAAGTGCTTCAAAAATGTGTGCGAGCTTGATGTTGTCTTCAATTTTAGCAAGGTCTTCATTCTCTTATATTCATTTCTATTTTCTGCTTTTGGTAGATAAAAATCTCTTCTGGTTGCATTATTTCGTGTCATACACCTAAGCACATGAGTGTTTGACGCTCAAGACAACCGAGGAAATCAAAGTTCAAGTCAT
Organism: Papaver armeniacum; assembly: GCA_023531295.1. Lineage (NCBI taxonomy): Eukaryota > Viridiplantae > Streptophyta > Magnoliopsida > Ranunculales > Papaveraceae > Papaver > Papaver armeniacum. The sequence goes on from JAJJWW010017180.1 coordinate 156,922, forward strand.
AAGTAGATAACCATTACAAGTCGGTCCTGTGAGTCCCAACTTCCACCAAATTGAGTATTCTTGGCCTAGTTTAGATTTTAAACTTATGCTCTCTGCTATTTTTGTTTGAATGCAGCACCAAATCTTTTCATTTATTTTCTGGATTCATGTCACTCTGCAGATTCACACAATTTTGAATGAAATCATATTTGGAGGTCAAGTGCTCGAAACAAGCTCAACAGAAGTTATGAAAGCTGTTGAAGAAATCACCAAGTCCTCTTTCTCTCTCTGGCACTTTCTTTCCTTTTCTTTCTTAAAATATATTTGTTTTTATTCATGTTGCATTGGGTCATGATGCTTCTCGTTTATTTTATTGCAGGTTGGAGAAGGCGTCAAATGCCATCACACTCCCAAGATCCGTCTCCGGCTGGCAGGTCCGGTAGCATTAACAAGGGTGGCCAGAGAAGTCAAGCATGTGTGTATTCTGTTCTTGATACATATAAACCTATGGCATTTTTGTTGGGAACTCTATTAGTGGAAGACTTGAGTATGGAAAACCTGCTACTACAGAGGAAGCAGCTCTTGTACTGCCTCTTTGTACTGGTTCGGTTGTTGCTAACAACATTATGTAAAGCTTAAGGATTCAGATTTATTCTTGTGCAGAAAATGATGATTTAGTAACTTTCTTTCAACAGAAACTTATCACTGAGTGACAGAGTGACGGAAGGTTTGACTTGGAGGTTCACTTGGTTTTGTCTCGTACAAGGTTTGAGATATGTTTAACAGTCATGGCATGACCATGAGCACCTACCTCTGTATATTGGCGTCCGTTTGTTTTTCCGTCATGATGGTTTTTGTCTTTTCCTTGGACTGTATGAACACTTGCTGAGAGAAATTGGCTCAAAAGTTGCTGGTTCTGGAGATTTTTCATTCCTTGTCTGAAGTATAACAACTCACAAGTGAGTTTGGTTTTTGGCAAGCACCATGTTAACAGTAACCACAGATTTAGACCAGAAGACTCTGCTCGATGTTCATTGTCAGTCGAAAGGTGATGATCTTGGTCAACATAAATAAAACTTGAGATCCATTTTTAACATTAGGAAATACACATGCAGTAATCCACAATGCTCAGTTCCTAAATAGACTTTCTTAGCTAATTAAAACTTAAACTGAGTTTATCAAAATAACATCAAACTAAAACTAAACTGCACCAGTTTGAAAAACAAACAAACAGAAGAGGTGCTTCTTTATTTGAGGGATCATATCCCATCTGAGATTGATCCACTCGATATTGATTACTAAGAGAACACCTCTCTCTTTTCTTGTTCTGTATGTAACTATTTGAGTAGGGTTATGAATTCATGTCCTCACAGTTGTAAATATGAAACACAACAAATGCACACGTTTAGGAATTATTATTATTACATTGATAAGAGCATTAATACACAATGCACTTAGAATTCAAGTACAACAAAAGCCAACTGTTGAATGGGAAAGAACAAACGCATTCGAGCGCTACAAATCGGGAACAGAAATAAACAAAAACAAAAACATGCAAGAACGGATCATAAATGAGAGCCATATAATGATGGCTCCCTTCCCTGTGGTGCATAGAGATTATGAAATCACTGAATGACGCTGACCTGATACTTAGTAAAGCCCGTTGCGTCCATACAAACCAAAGTCAGCACCATATCCATGATGAGGGAGGGAAGAAGTGTGGATCTGCTGATGGTTTGGAATGATGGTTGGTTTTGTTTCAAAGGTGATAGTAGAGCTATTTTCACTCTGAGATGTACCACTACTACTCATTCCAGGATTTTTCCCCGGTAAATATGAAGTGACCAACAATTCATCTGCTCGATCAGCGACCTTAATTTTGAGGTCTTTAATAGCAGCACTTAATTGTTCCAACTCATGCACCCCTAAATCATCAATATTATCCCACCAAAATTGTTTCTTATTTTCTTTCATTATCTTTTTCAACTCCGCTCCTCTTTTTTTCTCGGCTTCCAACCTGCCAAGTGCTTCAGTGTATTCTCTGTTGAGTTCACGAATTTTGGCTTCACGATGAGCCGTGACAAGTGGAGTCGAAGACATGTTATCCGCCTGATGAGAATTTCCAGAGAGGTAGCGGTCGATAATATTGTGAGGATGAGTGAAAGAAAAAGGTTTTCCAGCAGGTGAAAATACGATGATAGCAATCTCAGCACCACAAAGGGTAGAAAGTTCATGAGCCTTCTTAAAAACACCTCCTCTACGTTTGGAGAAGGTAACTTGTCTTGCATCTTCTTTCTCAATTCTTTTGATTTCAATTTTCTGTCGACCCATGCTTGGTTTTCTTGTCCCTGCCATGATGCAAATGCGAAATTTGGGATATTCTTTGCGTTCTTTTCTCTCTTCGGGTGGTGATAGTAAAAAGAGATGTGAAGGAGATGGAGATTTAAAGGGGTCGAGACTTGTGAGTTGTGTATGTACGTAATGAATTGTCTCTTAAAAATAATAGTTGTCTGATTTAATTAAATTCATTCATCAATTAAATATTTAGAGTCTTAATTATTTTTTATTACCATTTTTACAGTAAGAAAGAAACAAATCTTATCTAGTGAGTGCATGTAGTACTTTGTTTTGATGACCCTTCCATTTGTGAACGTCTGTATTCATTTGACCTTATAACTAGCGCTGTAATGGGCAAGTTTTTAACTGATGCATTTAGGGAAGGTAATAAAATGGAGACGTTTTGAGAATGAATCTTAGAACTAATTAAATTTAGATCTAAGCAATCTATTTAGTGTGGTTTTGGTCATTTTTTGTTGGATGATTTGGATCACTAATTAATACAAATACATAAAATCCGTGTTTTCAGATGATTGCACAAACAATCCATGTGCCTGTCATGCAGACATGGCATGCATCTAATTTAGGTATCCCTCTCAAAGTAATGATCATTCGATTCTATGTTTTGCATGCAGTGACAAGGCATTAACTATTTGAGACAAACATTGAGCCGTGACGAACAGGCCATTCCTTCTCTTGACCATTTAGTTACACAGGCTGCGTTAAACCCATGGCCTATCGTACCTTTTACCCAGCCCCCGAACAAAAAATATCTATCTTTTATTTGGAAATATAAAGTTCTATGCCTTACAAATAAGTTATATTTACGTTAAGCAGCACAACTTTAGAAATTTTTAGTATATCTATTCTAGCTCTAATCAGGAAAAGAGAATAACTCTAATCGGGCAAAGAGAAAATAAATAAATACAAGTTTAGTATACCTATTCTAATTCTAATATGCGTTGTCTTTTCTATTAAAGTTAGAATAGGTATACTAAAAATTTCCCGATTTACGATCAGGATTTATCTAACGGAAACTAAGATTAAGGGAGCTTATTCTAAATCTAATTTCATTTAAAACTCAATAACCTAATATATTTCCATAATCAATCTTAGTTTCGGTTAGACTGGATTTTTAACAGCTTCCCTCGAACTGATACTCTGTAAGGTGCTCATTCCCAACGTCTCTCGCAACTTGAGAAACGTTTCATTCTTTAACGGCTTTGTGAAAATATGAACAACTTGTTCATCATTTTGACAGAACTCCATGACTATGTCATTGTCATATACCTCACGAACATAGTGATACTCGATATCAACATGCTTGTGTCTTCCATGGAAAACTGGATTCTTTGTGAGGACTATAGCTGACTTGTTATCGCTACACGGAGCTATCTTCTCATGATTAAGTGACTTCAACATCTTTCTTAACCATATGGCTTGAGTAGCACATGAAGGAGCAACCATATGTTCCGCTTTTGGAGTCGAAAAAGTAATTCCACCTATTGCTTCTTTGATGACTATGAGAAAAATCCTGATCGGAAATCTGACGCGTGTTGTAACAAATTACTAAAAATATAATTCATTAATTAACTAATAATGTTGTAATTTGATTGAATATATTTGATTGATTTTGGTTGAAATGGAGATGGGGAAGTATTTCCTCTCTATCTCTTCTATTTCATTTTCTCAAAACATATTACATTCTCTTTCTTAATTAGTCAATATATGACTAGAGAAGCATGTGTGCCACACACCTACACACACTAACTAAATGTGGAGTTGACACTCCTATTACACTACAAACATTACATTACATTACATTACTCAACAATCTCCTCCTTAATGTGATGTTCTTCTACTCCTAGTAGTTCACGGAAATGTTGAAATTTTCCTTTGGGAAGTGCCTTGGTGAATATGTCCGCCAATTGGTCTTCCGTCTTGCAATACTTGAGTTCTATCTCACCATCTTCAACCGCTTCTCGAATGAAATGGTACTTGAGTTTGATGTGCCTTGCTCTACAATGCTCAACCGAATTTTTGGACATAGCAATCGCCGATTTGTTGTCACAAAAGATTACGGTGCTTTCTTCTTGCTTCTCTTGAATGTCTTCCATGATTCTTCTTAGCCATACAACATGAGATGTAGCTATTGATGCCGAAATGTACTCCGCTTCCGCCGTGGATTGAGCTACGGTTTCTTGCTTCTTCGATGCCCATGTGAATATACCGAACCAAGAGAAAAAGCATAACCCGATGTACTCTTCATGTCATCAATACACCCTCCCAAGTCGCTATCACAATAGCCAACTAATTTGACATCCAAATTTCTTGAATACATGATTCCAAGATTCATTGTTCCTTGTATGTACCTTAACAACCTCTTTGCCGCGCCAAGATGTAAATGACTAGGTGAACTCATGAACCTAGAAAGCATACTTGAAGCAAACATGATGTCGGGTCTTGTATGTGTAAGGTACAACAAGTTTCCAATAAGACCTCTATAGTAAGTCTCATCAACCTTTCTTCCTCCATCATCCTTCTTGAGTTTCTCATTCACTACAAGTGGTGTTGATGTGGGGTTGCAACCAAGCATACCAAATTTCTTCAACACCTTTTCGGCATACTTGCTTTGAGAAATGAACACTCCATCTTCACTTTGGTGAACTTCAATACCAAGGAAGTACTTGAGCAACCCATGTCACTCATCTCATATTTCATCATCATTTCTCTCTTGAATTGCTCAATCATATGAGCATCATTACCCGTAAAGATAAGATCATCAACATACAAGGCAACGATGAGAATAGACGTACCTTTTGTCTTCACATATAATGTAGGCTCACTCTTGCTTTTGTTGAAGTTTTGCCTCTTGAAGTATCCATCTATCTCACTATACCAAGCTCTTGGTGCTTGCTTGAGACCATACAAAGCTTTCTTCAACTTGTATACTTTGTCTTCTTCTCCTTCCACCACAAAACCTTGTGGTTGTTCTACATAGACTTCTTCATGTAGTTCTCCATTCAAAAATGCCGATTTGACATCAAGTTGATAAAGTAACCAACCTTTTTGAGACGCCATAGCAATCACGGCTCTAATGGTGTCAAGACGAGCAACCGGTGCAAACGTTTCATTGTAGTCGATACCGGGTTGTTGTGAGTAGCCCTTTGCCACCAACCTTGCTTTGTATCTTTGAACCGTTCCATCCGCATTGTACTTCACCTTGTAGATCCATTTCACGCCAATAACTTCTTTGTCACTTGGCCTTGCTACCTTCTCCCATGTATCGTTCTCGTCAATGACAAAAACTTCTTCTTCCATAGCTTTTATCCAAACCGGTTCTTTTGATGCTTCTTCAAAATTTTCCGGCTCAACCACACAATAGTTGCATCTTTCATACACTTCACTCAACCTATGCATCTTCTTTGGTGCCGATGGTGGTGATGTTGATGCACTAGTACTTGGAGACATACTTGGAGATGCTCCTTGTCTTGTATTTGGAGGTGTTTGAGGTAGTTCTTCCTCATTTTCTTCACATTCTTCAACTTCATTTGTTGCTGAATTTTCTTGCTCTTCATCAAGAATAATGGTTCTCTTCTCAATTTTACCTTCTTCCCAATTCCATGAAGTTCCTTCATCAAACAAGACATCACGACTTGTAATCATTGTGTTGTTCTTCAAGCTAAACAACCTATAACCTTTTGATTGGAGGCTATAGCCAATGAATATACACTTCTCACTTGATTCATCAAGCTTTGTCCTCTTCACCTTTGGAATTTGAGAATAACACACACTACCAAAAACTTTGAGATGTCTTACCGATGGCTTTCTCCCACTCCATGCTTCAAAAGGAGTTTTATCCCATACGGCTTTTGTTGGACACCTATTCATCAAGTAGACGGAGGTGTTGACGGCTTCGGCCCAAAACACTTTAGGCATACCCTTGTCATGAAGCATGGACTTCGCCATCTCCATCACGGTTTGGTTCTTTCTCTCGGAAACACCATTTTGTTGAGGAGTATAACCCACGGTTAGTTGCCTTTCCAAGCCTTCATCTTCACAAAATTTATCAAACTCTTTGTTGTTGTATTCTTTGCCTCTATCACTTCTTAAAACTTTGATGTAGTGACCACTTTGTTTTTCAACAAGGCTCTTAAACTTCTTGAAGATGCTAAAAACTTCGGATTTTGCCTCATGAAGTACACCCAAGTCATACGACTTAAATCATCAATGAATAAGATAAAGTATCTATTACCTCCATGGGTTGGTGTCTTCATTGGTCCACACACATCGGTTGTAGTAGCAGGTTTTCCCACACTACACCCCTCACTATATTTTGATTAATTAGTCCATTGAAAGTTGTATAATTGAGAATGTTTATTGATGAATTTCATGAGTTGTTTACACAGGAAAAGTAGGATTACACTTAGCAAATAAAACACTCTTGAACTTTCTCTCTCCTAATGACTTGCTCAACAATTCCAAAAAGATCTCTCCTACAACAGACTCACTCAACCCTTTATATAGGGCGATACATAGTGGATGACAGCTAATCTATCCTTTTATTTTGAAATGTTCCGCGAAGTGTCGCAGATGTACAAACATTTATTCTCGCGACACTTCTTAACCTCGCCCGGTTCCATGTCTTTCTCATTGTTTTTTTGTGTGTCGTTATTCATCGCGTCATTTATTTTAGTCGTCACGATCGCCTCGCGACGTCATTGCTTATTAACCCCGCGAGCCCTGCACGTTGCGATATTATGATCCTACATCTTGCCTCTTTTTCCTTGAATATTGCTTGAAGAGCGATTTTTAAGGAAAAATCTGTTGTTGTAGTAATCTTTGGTCTTTGTTGACGAAGGAACGAGCTAAAGAATACTCGGACTTGAAGAGTACGCACTTGCCTCTATTCTTTTGCGAAGTTCCAAAGTTTTGCATCTCCCTGTCTCTCCTCATACTTTTCTTGCGAAGGGAAGAATATCATGAGAGCGAGTCTTTTTATTCGCCGCGATCGCTTATCTTTATCTGTTTCAATTCCGCATACGCTTTTAACCATTAAAGCCATTTTTCGACACGTCTCTTCCAACCGTTTATTCTTGACCGTTCATGTCTCTTCTCGCATTAATTGACCTCGTTTTTCTCGAGGATCTTTTTTCCTATATATAGTTTTCTTTTCCCCTCCTTTTCATTCTTTAGTTTCTCTCTGCAACTTCTTTGATTTTCTCCTTCCGCAATTTGCGCTCCTGCTACTGCAAATCTTCTCCCTGCTACTGCAAATCTTCTCTCCGTCTTTTCTAGCATCGATCTTAACCTTTAACCTCTCATCCATTCCCATACTGATAATGGCTGCCATTAGTCGTGCATACAAAGCTTCTTTTGATGAAGTTCAACAGAAGTTGCTCGAGAAGGGTTTCACTCTATCGACCCTTCCCGATCAAGAACCTCATCCATTCTTTCTCGCAAGGTTATTTTTACGATCATCAATGTGATGATCAAAGGATTATCGTCTCGCTAGGTCAGCTTCTTCGGGACTTCCCATTCCCTTATACGATCCCAGTTGCCTCTATTTTATGAAATCTTGGCCCATGAAAAATTCTCTCGGGTCATTTATCGGTTGAGTGGCGATTGCATTCGCCTAATGCTTGAATTCGCGAATCGTGGCGCTGCAAAGGATCTTTATACTCTACTACTTTCATTAGACACCCCGATTTCAAAGACTTGGAAATATCTGCAGAGAAGTACACTGTAGAAAATTTTTTGAAAATTATTCAGTGATAAAGATGGTTAATGCGAAGTCTCATTTGGGGCATTCGCCTTAAAAAGAAGGATAATGTTTCGAGGATAAACTTTGCTCATGCGGGATATTGATTGGCACCGGTAATAATACTACTCCTCGCCACTCAAAGATGAGAAATGGTGGGTTGTACCCTTGTTTTTAAATGGTCCTTATATCGCGGCTCGCACGTTCTTCCCCGCGAATCTCGCAGGTATCATCCTTGGGAGTTCAAATGGCCTGATAAAGCAAATGAGGTATGTTTCCCATTTTAAACCTTGCCTTCGCAACTTTTTTTTTTTTTTTTTTTTTTTTTTTTTTTTTTTTTTTTTTTTATATATGTTGAGTTTGTATAATTTTTCAGATCGCCAAATTGAGAAGAAAGTACAGGGATAATCCGTTGGAGAGTACTCTGACCATACTTCGATCGCTTACGAGTGAAGTAAGAAACACTTCCTTTGTTATTTGAAACAATATTGTTGCCTCTGTTTCTTATCTTTAACCGTATGCGAAGGTTGGAGTTGATGAAGCCAGAGCCGCATGAAGGGTAAAAGTAAGGGCAAAACGCCGCCGCAAGAATAAATCTTCCGCTCCACTAACTAAAAAGCGAAAGATTCAATCTTCTTCTCGCCTTAACTCAAACTCCGAGTCTTCGATGAGGACGACCATGATTCGAATCGCTCTCTCGCTACTGGGGACCCCGTTAACTCTGGGTTCTTCTATGGGTCGGTTGTCTAGTATCTTCTCCGATTCTTTCCAAGGAATGGGAGATGCTCCCTAGCCTCTCTCTCGCGGAACTCGCAACGTGTGCAATGCCACTCTACTTTGGAGGGCAATGATTCTTTCAATGGAGTCTCTAGAACTATGTCTCCCGACTTCTTGAATGCGCTTGGATCCTTGGTATGTATACAATCATATCTCCCCATTGACTTTATATTGTTGTATATGTATTAACAAACTTTTCTATCTTCTTTCATAGGTTGGAAGGTCTTCTTTTGTAGTTGCCTCGAGATCTTGAGAGAAGACGTAGCAATCTTGAAAGGAAGAATTCTCGGTTAAATAAGAGGATTCGAGAATTAGAAATTGAAGCGCGTCATCTCGCGATAAAGACGAAAATTCAAAAGTTAAATACCGAACTTGATTCCCAAAAGGAGAGGGTATCCACCCTTCAAAACGCTAATCAACAACTTTATGGTATAATGTTTTGCCTTCTTTTATTATTTTTATTTTATTGGTCGCGTATTGCCACCTAACTTATTACTTTCGCAGACGTAAATAATCTCTCCGATGAGGCTATTCTTCTCCATACATTTCCTGAACCTATGGATAATAACCTTCTTCTCGCTCACCTCAACACTTCTTTAAGTAGTTCTTCTAACAAAACTAACTCTCTTTCATTAGATGAACTTGAGACCAAATATCGCCTTTTAGAGATTGAACATAGATCTGGTTTAAGTGCGGCCAACCAATTTAAACAAATGTTTCTTGAGTCTCGTAAAGAAATCAAAATTTTGAGGAAGAAAATTAGTGATCATATAGATGACAAAGATCGTATTGCTAACAATGGTGCTCAAGCATTAACAACATTTCAAAATCTCTTCTTGAGCTACAAATTGAGCGAGATGAATTGCTTCGCTGAATTCCTTACTTAGTGAGCGAGAAGATCGATTCGTTCGCTCCTTGTTATAAATAATGACGATGAATTCGCCTGGCCGCGAAAGTTTTAGATAACGCTTTAAATAACCTAGGGGTTGATGTTAGTCTTCACGTCGAGCATACTTCCTTGGTTAAAGATATGATATCTGACAGAGAAGGTTGCTTATTATACCTTACTGTTTCTTACTTCTGTTGTACCGTTTGTAAATTATTAACTTGTTGTTACTTATTTGCGAGAATCCGAGAAGAGGCTTCAAAGTTAGAATTAGAGCTTGAATCGAGAAAGAACAACTCACGGAATTTTCCAACGAGAATTGAAGAACTTGAATCAAAACAACAACGACTCGCGAAGAGTCTCTCCTCCGTAATAACAAGTATTCCAAGTGAAGAAACAATTTGAAACAACAATAAAGTGGAGAACTTTAATAATGATGTTTGTTTGTTTGCAATGGAGCCATGGAGTATGTTTGTAAGCACCAGAACATCCCTCTGCATACATATCCCTGGCTTCTTGAAAAGGTTCCTGAGAATCTACCTGTCTCTGAAGTTTCTGATAGTGAAGCTGGCGAACAAGAAAATTCTGACGATGAGAATAATAAAACTAATGAATCAGATGAAGAAGAAGAATCACCAAAGATATAATTCTTTTTGTTTTCTTTTGCTGCGTGTAATATCTGTACATTGCTGTATCTTTGTTATAGTGAACTCTCTTTTTTTTATGAATTCAATCTTCATTCCCCTTTTTTGTTAGTTCTTCCTTGTAATATAATTGGCTAACATTATTGATGTATAACTCTTTCGTCAGAAGATGAATAACAATGTTCCATCTTTTCCATTCCCATACTTGCCTCTGTTATTCATCTTCAGAAGGAAGATTTTAGTTGTCTTCTTGTATTTGATAATAATTTTATTTTGAATTGAAATGGATCATCGCGACGGAATCGCGGGTATCTTCATGAATTGAGAATTCTATCTCTTTTTGCAGCGACAAGGTCGCAGGCCGCCTCTACACTTTCATGCAAAGGCCCATTGACCTTGCCTTATCATTTTGTGTGGTCTTCCAAGTCAGACCTCCCTAATTAGAGGTCCTCCCCTGCCACCATTCATTCATTGCGACAAAATCGCAGGACGTCTTTACACTTGTATGTAAAGACCCATTGATCTTGCCTCATCATTTTCAAGTATTTTTGCCTCTCAGTAGGTGTTTTGGTTACAACAATATGACAGGCCTAAATATCCTTGCGAATATAAAGCCCTATGACATTGCCGTCTTGCGACGAAATCGCAGGACGTCCGTACACTTGCGTGCAAAGACCCATTGATCTCGCCTTACCCTCGCGTTAGTATTATTGCCTCTGCAGGATCATTGCACAAATATGACAAGCCTAAGTCTCCTTGCGAAAACAAAGCCTCATGACATTTGCGTGGGCCTGTTTTGGCACTTCCCTAATGGAAAGCACCGCCATTATCATCTCCCGGTTGCCCCTTCAAGGAGGCGAAACATCGGCCATACAAGACTAGCTCCTCCCATCCGGTCTTAACAACAACCAGTTGTTTTCGCATCTCTTATCCCTTATACCTATAGGGTTTATGGTTACGAGAGGCGCACCCTAAGTGGAGTTTTCTTCGGGCGAGTGCAACGCATGCCAAGACTTGCCAAGAATGGCCGGGGTAGGTTCATCCATCCCGGGCACTCGGCTCAACCGTGTACCTCGGCGCCTTGAGCATACATCGACTCCTAGGAAGAGACCTCGGTCGCCCAACCGGTATAACCTACATATATAGTTGGGAATCCAAGGTACCTCTTCCGGATAGGCTTTCATGGGCCCCAAATTTTCATGGTTCAGCTTCAGAGCGGTGTAACCTTCCCCCGAACCACGGCGAGAGATACCCCCTTATATGACGCACTTTAGGTCTTACATTTGCCTCTTACGAAATGTTATTCGCGAACTAGGGTGTACGCCATAAAGGTTCGTCCCATTCATTTGCGCATTTATATTTGTTAAATCGTTCAATCATTCATGTTTCATTATTTGCTGATATTTGTCTGCGAAGTATTCGCACAAATTGCTTTCACTTGTTGTATTTCACTTTTCTTTCTTAATCGAATTCTCATTTTACTCGTTGCGAGATTCTCGCACATCACTACTCCAGTTGCTCACTTCTTATGCTTTTTGTTCCTCAAATCTTCTGCTTCTTTGTTGTCATAATATTGGTCTGTCTCCAGGGATTCACCTCGCGAGATATGTTCAGCCCTTACTTCTATAGCATCTACCATCAATTTTTCCTTTCTCTGCTCATCTCTCACATGTTGTTTCCAACCTTTTCTTTTGGCATTCCTTTCTTCGCAGCTTTCTACATCTACTTCATGACATTGTTGTGACTCCTTCCAATCTCCCTGTATAATACCAATGCCATTTGGATGTGGGAATTTAATACATTGATGATATGTTGACGCGACTCCCAAGATTTCATGAAGCCATGGCCTCCCAATCAGCGCATTGTATGGAGATTCCACGCCAACCACACAGAATAAAATATCGATTGATAATCCTTGTAGAGGTATTCTCATGCGAACCTCTCCCTTTGGTTTGTTTGCGAGTGCCATTAAAGCCATATATCTTGTATGTAGAGGGGATCAAGTCTTCATCTTTTCCTCCCATCGTCTTGTAAGTATGGTAGAAGAGAATATTCACCGAACTTCCTAAATTGTCGATTAAGATTCTGGGCTGATCGCCCAAACAAGCTTCGCCTCATCATCCTCTCCATCAACTGGTTTCGGGTTAATCTCTAGTTTCACAACCAACGGGCTATCATGTGTTTCTCTTCCTTTTGGCACTTCATCTGCAGAGAAAGAAATAGTCTTCACTGCCACTTTTCTAGCTGCGTCGTTCTCGCTGTGCTCATTATTTCTTTATCATCAACATCTCTCGCAAAGACTCTACTGAGCACGTTGTCATGAAAATCTTCGATTGTGCGATAAGAGTGGACGATAGAGTTGCAATTCAAATTTTTGGCTTTCGTTCCGATTTCTATCACAAATGTTTCCTTTCCTTTCGCCCCGACACTTGCTCGTGCATTTCGGTGGTGGTGGTGGTAATGTCTCGGCCTTTTTCTTCTCCTTTTAGAAAGTGATTCACTTCCCTTGATCAATCATCCCGAGAATAATTCTCTTTACGTTTCTCGTAGTCGTTTGTTTGATGTCCATGGAAGCGATGGTAAGAACAAAACTCATGACTTCTGTCGCCTGGTGGTGGTTCCATCCCCGCGTTCCAAGGTGCCGGTACTTCTTCCATCACGAGTATAGCCTCCCAGATCTTTTCCACACTAGCATTCAGTGGAGGCATCCTAATTGGTTCCCATACTATTCTGCGGCTTCTCTGTCCTCCATGGTTATATTGCCTTCGTCCACCATAAGTTTCTTGCACATTGTCTAGCCTCTGAATCTTATTATTGCTGTTACGGTTATAGTAGTTTCTCTCTCGCTCAAATGCTTCTTGATCGTGGCTTCCCATGGCTACTATCTTCTGCTGTCCCTCACGCGCCTCTCCTTGCCTGCTGTCCTTGCGAAGTGCTCGCCACTGTATTTATGAATTGAGGTAACAAGCTTGCGTTCGCAGCATTCGAGTTTGTGTTCGCGACCGGATAAGAATTCATTTCATTTTGTCTCTCTTCTAAGGCAATATATTCTTCCTGTAATTCTCATAGATTCGCCATCGTGATTGTATTTTTGATTCTAAAAATTTGAATGTATAACAAGTTAGTCGCGAAGAGAGCATTCACAAATGAGAGTATGAGATATCTCTCCTCAACCCGTCTCCGCCATTTCGCTACACATGGTTCTCAATCTCATTGTCAACTGTCTTAAGCTCTCGCCAATCCTTTGTTTCAACCCGAATACATCTTCAATACTGGTCGCGAAGAGTTGTTACTTATGTATGCTCCCGGGAATGTGGCTTGTAAATGATTGAATGATGTGATTGTGTTCCTTGGCAGACCTTCAAACCATTTTAGTGCTTCTCCTATTAAGCTTGACGAAATATTTGCACAATATGGCATCATGATTCTCCCATTGTAACATACATCTCATGTAAGCCTTAATATGTTGTATCGCATGGGTTGTTCCATCAAAGATGTTGGTTAATGCAGGTAGATTGCACTTAGGAGGTATTCCTCCCATCCGTACTTCTAGCGTGAAGGGATTCTTCGCGGCTTGCGATGGCTTCGTCCCGATTTTTCTCCTTCCTCCTTCCCTTCTATTGTTCAAGTAATCCTCTCATTTCGGCTAGTTCTCTTAAGATTTGTTCATTTGCCTCAGAATTTGATTCTTGGTCTTTTTAGCTCGCTTCTCTCCTTCTTCGCTCGTGCCTATTTTGACCTTCCTGCTCATTATTTTCTCCTCTTCTTTCCTCGCGACGCTCTTCTTCGTTTCTTTTCACATTCGCACGCCATTATATCGGTTGTTCTCTCTTCTTGGTTGCCTCTCAGCTCTCATCATCTGCACCCTCTCATACTCTTCGTTAATATTTCTATTGGTACGATTTTGTTCCCTCCTTCTCTCGCGGTTGTCATGGTTATTCTGCCGGATTGCCTCTTCCATCTCTTGATTTTCCATTTCTTCTCTTAGCCTTTCTCTCTCGCGAGCTATTCGCGCTTGTTCAATGTAGTGTCTCTCAATGTCATCCTCGATCTCTCGGTTTCTTCTCAGTTCTTCTCTCCCGTGCAAGATTATTCTTCCTTCAGCAGCTGGGTTATTCGGTTCCTGGAGTTGCATGTTTCTTTGATTTTCCCTATTCCGCTCATTTTGAAGATTTTCGGGCTGAGGAATATAACGATCTTCTATTTCTCCTCTTCTCTCGCCATGCTCTATATTCGGATTTTGTGTTTCTTCATTGGTGCTTTTCTGTTGGTAAAACTCTTCTTCTTTCTTCTCCATTCGACCTTGAACTTGATCTCACGCTACTTCTAGATCTCCTGTTTTGCAACCTCATGTTTTCCATCCTCAATTCATGGTTCTGCCTCTTGTCAAGTTTGCTCGTTCCTCTGCCTCTAGCCGTCTCTCCTCGTGTATTGTTTGTCTCAATCTTTCTAATCCTGCGATTTCTTCGTTACACGGATTCATTTCTCCATTCATTTCTTGCTCTCCTCCTCCTTGTCCATTGTCCACCAACTCGCTGCTCCTCTTCTCTCTCGTCTTCGAATCGATCTCCAAGTATGTACACTTACTCTATCATAATCCTCACCGTGTTTGCTACTGGGGAGATTGGTGGCTGATTTTGATCTTCTCCATCGTTTCTCCTATTCATCCTTGATGATTCTCCTGTTTCATTCCTCCTTTCTCAGCAAGTCTTCCACTTCTTCTTACAATCGTTGGTTGCTCTTGTATATTTCTTCTTCTAGCCATCTTTCTTTTTCAATGAATTCTTGAGTATCTTTTCCAAATCTCTTCTCTGTTAATCCAAATTCTTTCCAATTTCTTCGTCCAATCACTTGCTCGTCCTTGTTTCTAGCGCATATGTAGTAGCAGAGTTTTCCCACACTACACCCCTCACTATATTTTGATTAATTAGTCCATTGAAAGTTGTATAATTGAGAATGTTTATTGATGAATTTCATGAGTTGTTTACACAGGAAAAGTAGGATTACACTTAGCAAATAAAACACTCTTGAACTTTCTCTCTCCTAATGACTTGCTCAACAATTCCAAAAAGATCTCTCCTACAACAGACTCACTCAACCCTTTATATAGGGCGATACATAGTGGATGACAGCTAATCTATCCTTTTATTTCGGAAAATGTTCCTTGAAGTGTCGCAGATGTACAAACATTTATTCTCGCGACACTTCTTAACCTCGCCTTGGTTCCATGTCTTTCTCATTGCATTTTGTGTGTCGTTATTCATCGCGTCATTTATTTTAGCTGTCTGCGACTGCCTCGCGACGTCGCTGTTTATTAACCCCGCGAGCCCTGCACGTTGCGATATTATGATCCTACATCGGTATGTACCAAACCAAGAAGTTCATTTGATCTCCATGCTACACCTTTTGGGAATGGTTGGCGATGTTGCTTCCCAAGTGCACAACCTTCACATACTCCATCTTTGTGGTTGATATGTTGTGGAAGTCCTTGCACCATGTTCTTGTTGGAAAGTAACTTGAGACTATTGAAATTCAAATGCCCAAGTCTTTTATGCCATAACCATGTTTCATCAATGGTTTCCATCCTCAATGCAACATTCTTCTCCTTTTCAAAGATAATTGGAAAGCTTCTATTTTCTCCATCTTGATACTCTTCATGACTTGTCTCTTGTTGTTGTGCTTCTTGTCATAAATGGTGCAATATCCATCTTCAAAATGAACCGCATACCCAAGCTCCACAAGTTGCCCAACACTAAGCAAATTTTGTGCCAAATCCGGAACATATAACACATCTCTAATGTATTTTGCTCCATTGATAGTTTGCACGCAAATTGTACCTCTTCCGTTAGCTTGAACCATGTTTCCATCTCCCATCTTCACTAGAGAGTTTATGGATGTATCCATGTCAACAAACAAGCTCTTCACACCGGACATATGAGTTGTACAACCACTATCTACAAACCAAACTTCACTCTTGGAAGTCACCATGGCACTTTGACAAGCATAAAACAAATTTTGTTTTTCTTCTTTTCTTCCGCTCTACCGGCTTGTTCTTCATCTTCTTTGTATCTACAATCTTTCTCCAAATGTCCATACTTCTTGCAATTGCGACATTGGGGTTTTCCTTTGTTCCAACAATTCTTCTCCAAATGACCATTCTTCTTGCAAAAATTGCATCTTGGTATTTGAGACGAATCACTCTTTGTGTAGTTGTTGGAATTAGCTCCTCCTTTCTTCCATTTTCCCTTTCCTTTGAAGCTAGATGAAGAATCGCCCTTGTACCCACTTTGCTTCATTGTTGAATTTTTTGAGTTCAAGTTCAATTTTGATTGAAATGCACTTTCAATTGATTTTTCCGAGTGCCTCGACACCCTTTGTTCATACACCTTCAAAGAAGCCCATAATTCTTGTGACTTTAATGTAGAGAAATCTTTAGTCTCTTCTAAAACCGCCACAATGGGTTCAAATTTTTCCGGCAAACAAATCAATATCTTCTCACAAATTCTTCTTTCTTCCATCTTCTCACCACACATCAACATATTATTAACAATTTCAACAACTCTTGAAGAAAACTCATTCAAACATTCATTCTCATTCATTTTTAGATTCTCAAAATCTCTTCTATATGAATGTAATTTCAATTCTCTTACCTTCTTATTACCTCCATACTCTTGTTGAAGGATATTCCAAGCTTCCTTAGCTATAGGAAAGTGGATTACTCTTGGTAGAATAGTGTCTCCAACTCCTTGTTGAATGTACATGGATGCTTTTGCATTCTTCTTTCTACTCTCCTTAAGTAAATCCTTTTGGGGTTGTTCTAGATTTGATGTATCTTCAACTTCATCATACCCATTTTGTACAATCTCCCACACATCTTGTGACATGAACAAGGTCTTCATTTTGATGGCCCAAAAATCATAATTTTCTCCATGAAAAAGTGGTATTGAAGGTTGTTGAATGTAGAAACTTGAGTTACTACTACTTGCCATTGATTTGGTTGATGATTGATTGAAGAAATTGGGTTTCTCTTTTCTAGATCTAGATTTTGAAAACTTTAAATGTTGCTGATTTTTTTGATTTAATGGGTAGAAATTGATTTTTTTACTCACCAAGATCAAATCTATATAGATCTAAGCTCTAGATACCAATTGTTGTAATTTGATTGAATATATTTGATTGATTTTGGTTGAAATGGAGATGGGGAAGTATTTCCTCTCTATCTCTTCTATTTCATTTTCTCAAAACATATTACATTCTCTTTCTTAATTAGTCAATATATGACTAGAGAAGCATGTGTGCCACACACCTACACACACTAACTAAATGTGGAGTTGACACTCCTATTACACTACAAACATTACATTACATTACATTACTCAACAAATAATATAAAGGTAGTAAGGATCAGTGACGGAGGGAGGGGGTGGCTTACCCAGGCTGTAGCCCACCCCAACATCCGTAAAAGCAGCTTTAGGCCCTTGTAATACGTTCACAAAAAATAAATAGCCCAGGTAGCAAATTTGGATTAGCCCTTTAGTGAATGGATGAAAATGAAAAAGCAACGAAATGTAGGAGGAAGATCCAACAAAATTAATAAATACAAATCTGTAGTTCTATACTCCATATGTTTGGAGTATATCATTAAATCTACTAGTTGGGCGCTATTAGAGTCCTTGGGATGTTGTATTTCTCATCTCATAAGTGAGTATTTGTAGTAAGGACTTGTATTTTTTATTTCTTTTTCTGATGGTGTATTCTTTTTAATCATTCCATGTGTGTATTCGTTCCGTGATCAATCGCGAAGACATTTTTTTTTGTGTGTAATATTAAGTACATATTGTATCACAGATCTCATATACGTTTGTTGATGGTGGTTTTTAGTTCAAGGCTATAATTGTAAAACCAGTATTTAATGCGCTATCACTCTGCAAGGGGTAAAGCTATTTAAGAAGCGATGAGTGCAAAAACCTCTTCACTCGTTTGAATCAATTCAATATATATACATGAATTCACTCAGAATGGTGCGCGTAGTAGCAATCCCAAATTCTCTTGTGGTTTCTATTTTATACCAGCATTATTAATTAATGCATGATTTGCCTAGTATTTTTCCGTGCTATGTTCTCAATTTGAACTCTCATCATTGGCATGACATGACGATTAAGTGTTCACTCTCAGCAGAGTAGCATGAATCTCCTGAAGAGCCAGTATTGAGATCTGCATGGAAATACCCACATGCTACGTCATTCTCTGACAAAGAGAATCTCGTATCGACGCACTTTCAATTAAAGATAGCTCGATCAAACATGTTTAAATTCCTTAAGGGAAATCTAGACTGTCTATATCAGTCTCAAAATGATCACGACCACACAATTTGGCCGTGCAATTCAACAAGCCTAGCCAAGCCCTGGAGGAAATAGGCAATCATCGCGATGACCGTCGGTGGGCCCACCAATACCCCGACCGGTCGGACTTCACCTAACATACTTTAACGTCATTGAACGCCAAACCCAAGTGTGGGTGGTTGCGCTATTGAAAGAGAGCTCGAACGAGCTAGACCGTCCAAAACGGTCTCAGAAGCATCACGACCGTCCAACTTCGCCAGCCTAGTTGAACGGCTTGGATCTTTCTACAAACGATTAAAGAAGTGCCGCCATGATCGGTGGCGACCCAATTTTCCCCTTGGACAATCGACTTTCCTGCGGCAAGCCTATAGGGTGTTCAACCGTTTTCCCAAACTCGAGCAGAAATGCTGCATTCGAAAACCTAATTTGGGTCACGGCAGTTTACGACTGTCGCAAATCGATCGTGTCCGTCCAAACTCGCCAACCCTAATTAGACGGCTTAGGTCGCGTTTCACACGGTCGAGGGGGTGCACACGAGTTCACCACCGGCCCAATTTTATCCTCACTTGATCGACTTGCCCAAGGGAAGTCAATGACGTGCCAAAACATTTGATCGAACTAGGATGGATGTAGCTGTCTCAAAACCCTAATTGGGGTTTACGACAACACACTTCTGTCGCAAGTCGATCACATCTGTCCATCTTCGCTAGCCAAGTTGAATGGCTTTGATCCAATTATAGGCATTCAACCAAATGTCTCCGTGACCATTGGACGCTCCTCTTCCATAAGGAACAATTGGTCACGCCACGGCCTACCTTATGGCTTCTAAACGATCACCCAAAGATTGGAAAAACAACTGGGAACGTTTGGTAAACAAGTATGACCTACATGAAAAAAGTTTCGTATGGATGTCTAGCATAACATACTAAAAAAATCAAATCAATCGGAGTAACGATCTAAAAGATACAGCTTAAAAGGCGAGCTAGGTCAGGGCTGAAAACTGACAGAATTCCTCCTGAATTCTTCCTGAGTTTTACTGTCAGGCTGTTTTCACCTCCTAAACGAGCTCAAAACCTAAATATTTACTCGTACAAAGATAGGAAATTATTTTCTGATCAGAATGGAGGGGCAGACCGTCAAAATCCGAGTTCGTATGAGAAATCTACAACGATTTTAGTGAGGGTTTCACATCTGAATTTCCTGTTTACGAAATTTCATGAATTAGCACAAACTTCTGCGAATCATCTCAGCCGTCCAACTTGGCTATCCAACTTAAATGGTTTAGATTTAATTTTCCAACCAATAGGATATCAAAATGGTTGCAATCCACCATTCTCCTATAGGGACCGATCACCACATCTTTAATATACATGGATAGCTCATGGCAGCTACTCACACATGACCACCCGCCACCTAACTTGCGCGAGATTGGTCAGAATAATTAGGTCTTGCAAACAAGACCCATTCAGCAGCCTGCTGCATATTTTCCACGAAAATACTCGAGACATCAAACATGTCACAAACTGGGGGATGTTCATTAGGGTATTGGTCCGCGGTTTACAACAGTATGGCGTGCAACGCGCCCATTATTAGAAAGTGTCAGGAAAGAACGGACGGTTAACAACAATGAGAGTAGTGGGTGAAAGTGTGACCAGTTTTCCCTCGTAATGGAAACGTGGTGATCACCACTTCTTACACAACTCCACCTCTCCACTGCTCAATCACCTCCACTTCCTACGAGATCAGGGGGTGCTCGAAAATGACTTGTATAAATAGGATTTCAACCTATTTCGACAAAGAACACAAGTGTTATCAACACAGTATCCAGAAAACACCAAGAACTGATAGCTTACTGTTTATGGGTAAAAATCGTTTCTGCCGATTTCGGTAAATTTGGTAGGTGAGTGAGAAACTAGTTCAAACCCTAAACAAATATGCTGCACGTGAGCACTTTATAGATTCGAGAGATCAATCTGTACAAGTCCGGCCTAAACCAAGAAATGGCCGTTCCAGACTTGCTTCGGTCACAAAGTGGAGGAGAAGGGTTGATTTGGGGAGGGAAGCAAAGAAAGGTGTTGAGACCAGAATAATTCCGAGAGAGTAGTGTCTCGACTTGTATCATAAAGTGAAAGCGGAAGCTTGCAAGAGATGAAAGCTTTTTGGAGAGCTTGCAAAGTTGCCTTTTCTGAGAGTGTAGTATTTTTCTCCTGACCGAGACTTGTTGTCTGGTGGAAATAGGTAAGACCTATTTATACAAGTCGAGATTGAAACGCACCCTGGCCTCATGAAGGAAGAGAGTAAAGGGTGAAATAATGGGAGGAGGTGGTAACCGCATGGTTTTAATGGGTGAAAACGTTTTTACCATTATTTCCTCTTTTATTTGACCGCTTTATTCCTATTCACGCTTTCTTAATGTGAGCGTAGTGTACGCTGCATCTTTGTGACCGCCAAACCAAGACCCTGGAAAGTATCCCCCAGTTTGTGTTGCTGTCTCGAGTGTTGGTTGCATCTTGAGTGCAAGTGGTGCTGCTAGGGGCGCATGTGGCATGTGCCAATGGCATGTGCGGAATGCCTTTGTTGCGAGTTGCACCTCGAGCGCAAGTGGCAATGCCAGAGCTTCTAGTGGCGTGTGTGGCATGTGCCAATGGCATGTGTGGAATGCCTTGGTGGTAGGTTGTACATTGAGTGTAAGTGGCTACCAGCGTGTATTAGGGCCACGCCTAGGTAATGGAAACTACCAGCGAGCGTGTTGGCATGTGCCAATGGCATGCGTGGCCAATAGGGTCACGGCCTGGGTAAGAAATCTACCAGTGACGCATGTTGGCATGTGCCGAGCGGCATGCTTGGCCATTAGGGCCACGCCCTGGTGAGAAAAGCTACCAGCGAGCGTGTTGGCATGTGCCAATAGCATGCTCGGCCATTAGGGCCACGGTTTGGTAAGAAAGGCTACCAGTGACGCATGTTGGCATGTGCCAATGGCATGCTTGGCTATTAGGGCCACACCCTGGTGAGAAAAGCTACCAAACGAGCGTGTTGGCATGTGCCAATGGCATGCTCGGCCATTAGGGCCACGGTTTGGTAAGAAAGGCTACCAATGAGCGTGTTGGCATGTGCCAATGGCATGCTTGGCCATTAGGGCCACGCCCTGGTGAGAAAAGCTACCAGCGAGCGTGTTGGCATGTGCCAATGGCATGCTCGGCCATTAGGGCCACGGTTTGGCAAGAAAGGCTACCAGCGAGCGTGTTGGCATGTGCCAATGGCATGCTCGGCCATTAGGGGTCGCGCCTTGGTAGGAAAAGCTACCAGCGAGCGTGTTGGCATGTGCCAATGGCATGCGTGGCCAATTTGGGTCGCGCCTTGGTAGGAAAAGCTACCAGCGAGCGTGTTGGCATGTGCCAATGGCATGCTTGGCCATTAGGGCCACGCCCTGGTGAGAAAAGCTACCAGCGAGTGTGTTGGCATGTGCCAATGGCATGCTCGGCCATTAGGGCCCTTTGTTTGGCAAGAAAGGCTACCAGCGAGCGTGTTGGCATGTGCCAATGGCATGCTCAGCCATTAGGGGTCGCGCCTTGGTAGGAAAAGCTACCAGCGAGCGTGTTGGCATGTGCCAATGGCATGCGTGGCCAATTTGGGTCGCGCCTTGGTAGGAAAAGCTACCAGCGAGCGTGTTGGCATGTGCCAATGGCATGCGTGGCCAACTTGGATCGCGCCTTGGTAGAAAAAGCTACCAGCGAGCATGTTGGCATGTGCCAATGGCATGCGTGGCCAATTTGGGTCGCGCCTTGGTAGGAAAAGCTACCAGTGAGCGTGTTGGCATGTGCCAATGGCATGCGCGGCCAATCTGGGTCGCGCCTTGGTAGGAAAAGCTACCAGCGAGCGTGTTGGCATGTGCCAATGGCATGCGTGGCCAATTTGGCCTAGGTTGCATGGTTTGCAAGCCTAGGTGCGGGCGCTACTTTGGCATGGCGCGGCTAGGGCCAAGGTAAGGGTGTTTGGCTTGGCGTGGCATGACTAGGGCCAAGGTAAGGGTGTTTGGCTTGGCGTGGCGTGACCAGGGCCAAGGTAAGGGTGTTTGGCTTGGCGTGGCGTGACCAGTGTAGCTAGGGCCAAGGCAGAGTGTGTTTGGCATGGCGCGGCTAGCTCGGGTTAAGTGTGGCTGGCATGATTTGCCATTGGCACGGAGGTGCGGCTAGCATGGTTGGCATGCTTCGGCCGCGTTTGGTATGGTCGGCATGATTTTCCATTGGCATAGAGATGCGGCTAGCTTGAGCTAGGTGTGGCTGGCATGATTTTCCATTGGCACGGAGGTACGGCTAGCATGGTTGGCATGCTTCGGCGCGTTTGGTATGGCTGGCATGATTTGCCATTGGCATAGAGATGCGGCTATCTTGAGCTAGGTTTGGCTGGCATGATTTGCCATTGGCACGGAGGTGCGGCTAGCATGGTTGGCATGCTTCGACGCGTTTGGTATGGCTGGCATGATTTGCCATTGGCATAGAGATGCGGCTAGCTTGAGCTAGGTGTGGCTGGCATGATTTTTCATTGGCACGGAGGTGCGGCTAGCATGGTTGGCATGCTTCGGCACGTTTGGTATGGCTGGCATGATTTTCCATTGGCATAGAGATGCGGCTAGCTTGAGCTAGGTGTGGCTGGCATGATTTGCCATTGGCACGGAGGTGCGGCTAGCATGGTTGGCATGCTTTGGCGCATTTGGCGTGATTAGCGTAGCTAGGGCCAAGGCAGAGTGCATTTGGCATGGCGAGGCTAGCTTGGGCTAGGTGTGGCTGGCATGATTTGCCATTGGCATGGAGGGAAATTAGGGTTTCGTTCGTTGTAACCTAATTTGAAAAAATACCCCCTATTAATTACTGACTATATGCATTAAATGTTCTAATAAATGTGTCACTGGTGACATTAGGTTATTTGGGGTTTTACGATTTTTACCCTTTGTCTAAAAACCACCATCAACATTAAGTCCCCGCTAGCTCGGAACAGAGCTTTGTTGCGGGGTAAGCATAAGATGGTGACAAACTATCAAGCAACAAACCCAGTAAAGAGAATTGAGGATGCTCGTCGACCTTTTATAAATAGGATTTGGAATCCTTGCCTCCCGTTTTGCGCAAATCGGGAGGCTGGCACAATTGGGAAGTTAGCGTCGTGAGAGACAGGAAGCTGGGCGGCGTTGAGAAGTTGACGCGAGTTAGGAAACTGAGCGTGCTAGCTGGTGGGACCGGCGCAAGGTAGGGAAGCTGTGCGTGCTTGCTGGCGGGACTTGGGTGGTCATTGGGAAGTTGGCGTGAGTTGGGAAACTGAGCGTGCTAGCTGGTGGGACCGGCGCAAGGTAGGGAAGCTGTGCGTGCTTGCTGGCGGGACTTGGGTGGTCATTGGGAAGTTGGCGTGAGTTGGGAACCGGCGTGCTAGTTTGGTGGGACCGGCGCAAGGTGGGGAAGTCTGTGCGTGCTTGCCGGGCGCGACTTGGGCGGTCATTGGGAAGTTGGCGCAATTGGTGGGACCCGGTGCAACTTGGGCGGCATTGGGAAGTTGGGCGTAATCGGTGGGACCGGTGCAACTTGGGCGGCATTGGGAAGTTGGGCGTCCTTGTGAGACCGCACGATTTTTGGTAAAGGGAAATCCTTCCCTATTTCAGAATCTTCACGCCCATATATAAAACCCCTTCCTCTCATCTTGCACCTTATTCCTTTCATCCTTTCCTACTAGCGGCGAGTTACAAAGAAAAACCGGTTTCCGTGTATGTCTTCCAAGACTTCCCTTGTTTTCCTTTTCATGTAGGTGCAAACCCTAAGAGTAGGCGTTTTTATAATCCTTGCAATGATATCGCGCATATAATTTCTTGGCGTGCCTCTTGTAGAAAATATTGTATGTATGCACCCAAGGGAAATACTGCATATATTATTCGAACCCGTAGGAAAGTGCTCCATATATAATTTTGAACCCGAAGAAGGATATTGCAGACGCACTTGAGCCCGTATAAAGTATTGCGTATAATTTTGAACCCTGAAGAAAATACTGCGTGTGCAGTTTCGAACCCGTAGAGAATACTGTATATGAATCCCGAAGAAGAATACCGTATATGTGCTTCATATGACTTCGAACCCGTAGGAAATATTGCATATATGAATTTCGGTCCTAAAAGAAATACTGCGCGTGCAGTTTTGAGCCCGTAGAAAATGCTCCATATATAATTTTGAACCCGAAGAATGATACTGTAGACGCACTTGAGCCCGTATAAAATATTGCGTATATAATTTTGAACCCTGAAGAAAATACTGCGTGTGCAGTTTTGAGCCAGTAAAGAATACGCCCTTTCTTTTTTTTTTTTTTTTTTGTATTTCAGGTTTTCCTTTGTTGGGCGCGGTTATGCGTCAGGGAGATAATTTTGTCTTTCTCCGTGTGCAGATATCTTGTTACTAAGTTGTTATGAAGAAATCCAACAAGATGTTACTGAAATGCAATTTCGCCTCATCGAAGGATGTCCATAGTTCCAAACCGAACACTTGACGATGAATTCTTCGCCAAAAAAACTTGCCTCTGCTCGGAAAAATCACCCAGTGTTTCGTGCCAATTTTGTTAGCCGGTGGTGAAGATGAAAAGAAGACACGTTGGGTTCGCCTGAGAGAACACCATACGGTTCTGTCTTCATAAAAGGGGTATATTCTTCTTCCAACATTGATTTCAGGATGTGTCAAAGCCCATTGCGTTCTTTTGATAGATGGGTTGAGTTCATGGTGAGTAAGGAGCATATAAATACCAACTTGACTCGAGCGCAGATTATTGATGCTGTCAGAGCTTTAGTAAATCTCCATTAGGAAGGATATCCGGGCTTGGTTGCTTTCATATCCAGATGGTGTTCGGACACCCATATGATCATATGTAGATGGGGTGAGATAACTTTCTCCTTGGAGAGTGTGGCTCTCTTGCTGAATCTTCCGGTAACTGGGAATCTTAACATCCAATTATCTGAAAGCGAGGGGAAGATGCGAGATGACCTTGCCGCTAAGTTGGAAGATTTCGCTCGGAAAGACTCCACTGCGAAGTCAAAGGATTCTGTCCGGAAAGAGGATGAAAGGTGCCTATACAGCTGGTGGATATCTCAATGGTTCCTGACGAGTGGAACCTAAACAGAAAGCGATGATCTTCACGTTGCAGCATTTTTGGCTCTCTGGTTGTCTAGAGACATTTTTGACGATGGTTCTGGTAAGAAGGAGATAAGACCAGAGTTGCTAGTGATTGCTGTGAAGTTGGCAAAAGGCGAAGTCCTTCCCATTGGCAAGCTATTTCTTGGTTCCCTGTATGTGCATCTGGATCACCTAGTTGCGAACATGCGAGTTTCGAATGGTTTTATGAAAGTGGATTCATATGTGCACGTTGCTTTCCTGCAAGCTTGGTTATGGGAACACTTTGAGAAGTATGCCCCGAAACCGTTGTCTTCGATTCCCGCGAGTTGGGGGGGTTCCCGAATTCTTCAATGGGAGGGTTGGCATGAGCTTGGTTACTCTTCTCGATAAGTCATATGAAATCAGTTTTCGCCATGGGAGCTTGGTCCATGTGTCGATGACTCAAATTGACACCTTTGCTTCTCGCTCTCCGGTCATGTCTTTGTCTTCGATGGCAATTTGAGCGTTGGTGAAAACTTGTTCATTCAAAGTTGCTTGTCCGGTTATATGCCGTCTTTCTTCATGGGGTCTTTTCAGATAGCTGCTTACAATATTGACCGTGCGGCTCGTCACATGGGTTTCGATCAAGGGGTGCCTCTTGCTTACCAGCCGGTGATTCCTAAGGATTCATTGCGTGCCGCCCTCAATGCCAGTGCCCTCGAGCCGGGTATCCGTCTTCCCTTCTTTCAAATGGGAAGAGTAACTCCGACAACCTTTGGCTATAATGAATTCTGGTGCGATGAGTTTATTATGATCCAAGATTTTGTAAACAACGTGGTGGAGAATGTTCGTTGTAAACCTTCCCCAGCAATTTTGAAGAAGTATCCAATGTTGAGAAATCTCAAGCGAAAGTCGCCTAGCAACTCGGAAAGTCCCCAGGCCAAGGAACGGAGAACGAAGAATCGTGCTGGCGGGTTCCGGGCGATTTCAAAAGATCCTCCCACAGCTCTCGTGTCTTTCAGTTTTTCCAATAACCAGGTATGTGTCGCCTCCTTGTCGGTTTGTCTCAAAACACGTGAATTTCTGCTGAAAACATGTATCTTGTTTCTTTCAGGGCTTCGGTAGTGTTAATGCTTTCGCTGCCCTTGCGCGTTGCCAGGAGACGACAATTTCTTCGAAGAATTCCGGCGACACTGAGCCTACTCATAGCAGTGATGATTCAGAGAAAGAAGAAAGTTCGACAAGTGAGAGTGATTCCTCTGGCAGCACTGGTTCTTTTTCGGGAAGTGGTTCGGTGAGTTTCGCGCTTCTTTTCTTTCTTCTCCCGTTTCTTCTTTTGAAAAAATGTCTAACTCAAGTTCGCAGGAGGAATCCGGTTCGGAGGACGATTCTGGGGTGGAGCCACACGAAAACTTGCCTTTGGTGACCACCGCAGATGACTTGGAGATGGGAGTTAGCCAATTGCCGGGCACAGACGTGGTTCAAACGGTGGATGATTCTCTGATGGTTGCTGCCGCAGACATGGAAGAAAACCCTTTGCGAGTCGTGAGGCCACTTGCAGGCGCCATTTTTTATCCTCCGTACTTGGTTCCTTATCCAGGTCATGTGCTGGTTGGCGGCTTCAGCGTGCTGGCTAAGTATGAGGCGTTGTACACCAGAATCTGGGAGAAGTACGGACATATGGCCACAACCAAGAAGGTCACTAGTCGATTTGCACTGGTTAAGCGTGTGGAAGCGGCTTTATCTTCCATCGAGGATATGTGTGAGGTGACTGGTCACACCGTTTCTGAAGACGTTATTGCCGACTGGGAGCACCATCGCGACGTGTGCGTCGAAAAGGAGTTCAACACTTCGTGGTTTGTCGAAGGCCTTGCTGAGATCCAAAAGTTGAAAGATGTACCAACCGAAAGCCTTTCCTCCGAGGAGATTGCACGACAGGAGGTAGAACTCGAAAAGCTTTCTAAGATGTTAACTATGAAGAGAGCGGCTCTTGAAGACGCAAAGTTGACTTTCTCCAAGAAAAGGCACCTGTTGGATGATTTTTCCTTGAATGTTTCTCTGTTAAACTTTCATTTAGGTTCTTTTTTTTTTTTTTTTTTTGAAAGACATCTTTGGATGTCCGGTTCAAGGTTTGACCGGTTTGGTAGACAAGTGGTAGCTTTTGAGGATATTGGATTATTTCTGGGATGAATGGTTTTGATAATATAACTCTGATTATGTTTTGTGAAAGGAATATTGCTTTTATGAAAGTGTGTGCTAGCAATAGGCAAAAGACGCAGTAGTATGACGGTTTTATTAAGGACCTAAAAACAGATCGTACATCTTGCCCAGTCTAAATTTACTCACTTCATAGGTTTTTGCGAACACGCCTCTCTCCATGTAAAAGGCGGCTTTCTGG
This sequence comes from Papaver armeniacum, assembly GCA_023531295.1. Classification (NCBI taxonomy): domain Eukaryota; kingdom Viridiplantae; phylum Streptophyta; class Magnoliopsida; order Ranunculales; family Papaveraceae; genus Papaver; species Papaver armeniacum. Next base: position 185,161 of record JAJJWW010017180.1, read on the forward strand.
TAGCATCGCCAAACAAGTCCCCAATCGCTGGTAGCATCTTCAGCGAGTCCCCAGTTTTCTTGTGTAGTTTTTACAACTGGTAACCGGGTTGTCTGGTAGTTGAGTCGGATTGAGTGGTAGCATCTTCAACGAGTCCCAGTTTTCTTAGTTTTTACAATGGTAGTAGGGTTGTCCGGTAGTTGAGTCGGATTGCGTCGCCTTCCCCTACCATCTTGACATATGGGTCGAAGAACGAGATCGACAGTCCGACATTGTAGCCAATAGATCAATCCTCCCGCTGTGGTCGCCAATTGTTTATGGGTAAAAATCGTTTCTGCCGATTTCGGTAAATTCGGTAGGTGAGTGAAAAACTGGTTCAAACCCTAAAAAAATGTACTGCACGTGAGCACTTTATAGATTCGAGAGATCAATCTGTACAATTCCGGCCTAAACCAAGAAATGGCCGTTCCAAACTTGCTTCGGTCACAAAGTGGAGGAGAAGGGTTGATTTGGGGAGGGAAGCAAAGAAAGGTGTTGAGACCAGAATAATTCTGAGAGAGTAGCGTCTCGACTTGTATAAAGCTTCGGAAGCTTGCAAGAGATGAAAGCTTTTTTTGGAGAGCTTGCAAAGTTGCCTTTTCTGAGAGTGTAGTATTTTTCTCCTGACCGAGACTTGTTGTCTGGTGGAAATAGGTAAGACCTATTTATGCAAGTCGAGATTGAAACGTACCCTGGCCTCATGAAGGAAGAGAGTAAAGGGTGAAATAATGGGAGGAGGTGGTAACCGCATGGTGTTAATGGGTGAAAACGTTTTTACCATTATTTCCTCTTTTATTTGACCGCTTTATTCCTATTCACGCTTTCTTAATGTGAGCGTAGTGTACGCTGCATGCTGTGACCGCCAAACCAAGACCCTGGAAAGCATCCCCCAGTTTGTGTTGATGTCTCGAGTGTTGGTTGCATCTTGAGTGCAAGTGGTGCTGCTAGGGGCGCATGTGGCATGTGCCAATGGCATGTACGGAATGCCTTTGTTGCGAGTTGCACCTCGAGCGCAAGTGGCAATGCCAGAGCTGCTAGTGGCGTGTGTGGCATGTGCCAATGGCATGTGTGGAATGCCTTGGTGGTAGGTTGTACATTGAGTGTAAGTGGCTACTAGCGTGTATTAGGGCCACGACTAGGTAATGGAAACTACCGGCGAGCGTGTTGGCATGCGTGGCCAATAGGGTCACGGGCACAGCAAGAAAAGCTACGGTGACGCATGTTGGCATGTCTTGCCGACGCATGCTTGGCCATTAGGGCCACGCCCGGTGAGAAAAGCTACCAACTGAGCGTGTTGGCATGTGCCAATGGCATGCTCGGCCATTAGGGCCACGGTTTGGCAAGAAAGGCTACCAATGAGCGTGTTGGCATGTGCCAATGGCATGCTCGGCCATTAGGGTCGTCGCCTTGGTAGGAAAAGCTACCAGCGAGCGTGTTGGCATGTGCCAATGGTATGCGTGGCCAATTTGGGTCGCGCCTTGGTAGGAAAAGCTACCAGCGAGCGTGTTGGCATGTGCCAATGGCATGCGTGGCCAACTTGAGTCGCGCATTGGTAGAAAAAGCTACCAGCGAGCATGTTGGCATGTGCCAATGGCATGCGTGGCCAATTTGGGTCGCGCCTTGGTAGGAAAAGCTACCAACGAGCGTGTTGGCATGTGCCAATGGCATGCGCGGCCAATCTGGGTCGCGCCTTGGTAGGAAAAGCTACCAGCGAGCGTGTTGGCATGTGCCAATGGCATGCGTGGCCAACTTGGGTCGCGCATTGGTAGAAAAAGCTACCAGCGAGCATGTTGGCATGTGCCAATAGCATGCGTGGCCAATTTGGGTCGCGCCTTGGTAGGAAAAGCTACCAACGAGCGTGTTGGCATGTGCCAATGGCATGCGCGGCCAATGGGTCGCGCCTTGGTAGGAAAAGCTACCAGCGAGCGTGTTGGCATGTGCCAATGGCATGCGTGGCCAATTTGGCCTAGGTTGCATGGTTTGCAAGCCTAGGTGCGGGCGCTACTTTGGCATGGCGCGGCTAGGGCCAAGGTAAGGGTGTTTGGCTTGGCGTGGCGTGACTAGGGCTAAGGTAAGGGTGTTTGGCTTGGCGTGGCGTGACCAGGGCCAAGGTAAGGGTGTTTGGCTTGGCGTGGCGTGACCAGTGTAGCTAGGGCCAAGGCAGAGTGTGTTTGGCATGGCGCGGCTAGCTCGGGTTAAGTGTGGCTGGCATGATTTACCATTGGCACGGAGGTGCGGCTAGCATGGTTGGCATGCTTCGGCGTTTGGTATGGGCGGCATGATTTGCCATTGGCATAGAGATGCGGCTAGCTTGAGCTAGGTGTGTTTGGCATGATTTGCCATTGGCACGGAGGTGCGGCTAGCATGGTTGGCATGCTTCAGCGCGTTTGGTATGGCTGGCATGATTTTCCATCGGCATAGAGATGCGGCTAGCTTGAGCTAGGTGTGGCTGGCATGATTTGCCATTGGCACGGAGGTGCGGCTAGCATGGTTGGCATGCTTCGGCGCGTTTGGTATGGATGGCATGATTTGCCATTGGCATAGAGATGCGGCTAGCTTGAGCTAGGTGTGGCCGGCATGATTTGCCATTGGCACGGAGGTGCGGCTAGCATGGTTGGCATGCTTCGGCGCGTTTGGTATGGCTGGCATGATTTTCCATTGGCATAGAGATGCGGCTAGCTTGAGCTAGGTGTGGCTGGCATGATTTTCCATTGGCACGGAGGTGCGGCTATCATGGTTGGCATGCTTTGGCGTATTTGGCGTGATTAGCGTAGCTAGGGCCAAGGCAGAGTGCATTTGGCATGGCGCGGCTAGCTTGGGCTAGGTGTGGCTGGCATGATTTGCCATTGGCACGGAGGGGAATTAGGGTTTCGTTCGTTGTAACCCTAATTTGAAAAAAATACCCCCTATTAATTACTGACTATATGCATTAAATGTTCTAATAAATGTGTCACTGGTGACATTAGGTTATTTGGGGTTTTACGATTTTACCCTTTGTCTAAAAACCACCATCAACACTTACATTCTGCAATCCAGTTCCACGTTCTGATACAAGTCATAAATAACCACACCTTCATAATTCAACATTCTGATCTCAAATACCTTCTTCGCTTCCCTCCATAAGATCAACCCATTCTCCTTCACTTTGTGACCGAATTGAATCTGGAACAGCCATTTCTTGGTTTAGGCCAGAGTCTTACAGATTGATCTCTCGAATCTGAAAGTACTCCCATGCAGTGCATTGTTTAGGGTTTGAATTCGTTTCTCATCAACACACCCAAATTTACCAAAAATAGCAGAACCAGTTTTTACCCTCAAACAACGTTATGAAACCTCAATTCTATATTGTGCAATGAGATATATCGTTAGACTAATGGTTGTTGTGATTTGTAATATCGCGCTATGAGGTTAATAAATATGATTCAAAACGGTTGTGCTTGAAACTTCTTTTAAAACTTCTCTTAATTGGATGAATGATCCTCATTTTTCTATGGTCCAAACTCTAGAAGTAGATAAATCTAATGTTAGGGAAGAACCTTTAATCCCAACATTCGATGGATCTACTTATTATGTTGTAAGGGTTGCTAACTCCCCTAGTTATCTCTTTTGAATGAATATGTGATTTCCAAGAAAAAAAAACGGTAGCGCTTGAAGAAAAAAAAATGATATGTTGCTCAGTTTACGTAATTTATGTGTTTTACCGTTTTTTTTTTTTTTTGCTACTGAGATGAATTATATTGTATGCTCACGAAAAAAAATAGCCCTCCCAAAATTCCTGGTTCCGTCGCTGGTTAGGATCGTTTCCACAGAGAGCTTTGTAATTGATAAGTTATTGGATTAGAAAATTAAAATAAAGTAGATATTAAAATGGGGAGGGATTAATTAAACTGACTAAACAAAACAAAATAAGAATAAAGATGATTAGGAGTCATTCGTCGTTACTAAACATTAACTCGCTTAGTATACTCGTTTACTTTTCGTTAGAATCATTTATCAACAACCGTAGAACAACATGTACGCTTAGTTATCCCAAAATTTTCTAGTATCACCAGTAATAAGTACGCTTATTATATGGCTTTTATCCATCTAAGTCGCCTTGAAGTAAGCTCTCAAAGTGTAACTCAGTCAAACACTTTAGAAATTATGAATTTAGGTTAATCCCAATAGATAAACTTTGTATGCTCGGTTCACTTACTGATGTTGTCTTCGCACACAATTTTTTCATTTAATCCCTCTACAAGGTCTCACATTTTCTACTTGTATAGGAGATGATTGATAATTACGGATCGTTCAACTTTCTACTAGCACTAGAATGGTCAATATATTAATTCATATGTACACTTGAATAATCTGGAACCCAATCATAAACCTTATACATAGAAAAGAAAATCGACAAGATGATAAAAATTCCAAAAAACCTTAAATACTAATTAGGTTTCACGCCCAAAACATAGAATTGATCCTTAATAAATAAAAACATAACTACGCGTGATTAACGATTTCCAAGTTGTAAACCCTAGACTATTTAATGTAAAATAAAAGTGTATATCAGATGTGAAAACTTAATTAAAAACTTACATAAAAAGCCTCCTTAAATAGGTATCCAAATTGTAGACGTGCGTGCATGAATCCCGGTAAAAGTAAGGTGTCAAAACTCACCAAAAATAGCCAAAAGAAGTCCACGCCAAAAATACGGTCGTAAGAAGAATTGCTGGAAAGCCACTGAGCTTGCGTTATTAATTGTTGAAACCAGGCCCAACACGTTTAGACTTTGGCTTGTCAGTCTGCCAAAACTGACAGTCATATTCTTCTTGCTCAAGTGACTATAAATCTTTAACCTACGACATATTTACTTCGAGAAAATCCAAAGTTCCTGGATTTTAAATTTTTTCGTTGAAGTCTCAGACACATTTGTGACAGAGAAAATTAGTTTTTTTTCTGGAATTTGTAACCCGCCGAGGACATTTTATCTCCTTATAGCAATTCTAATGGAATGTTCTAAAATTCCTAAATTGTAGGCCACGTGAGATTTTATTACATTTTGAGAGAAAAAAAAAAAACGTCTTCGACGAGAACCTCTAAAGACAATGTAAATATAATGTGGGAGGTGGTTACAATTACATCCTCTAAGATATCCTATGTTTTTAGAGGTTCTCTTTTAGGATGTGAGCAATCTAAATCATCAATTATAATGAAAATAAATAGTGGAATGGTTAAATCTTTAAAAGCACAAGATCCTCTAACCAATATTATTAATACACGTAGACTATTAATTCACTTCAAAACTTATCACTTGGAGAGGGTCTCTTTTACATTCCTAAATTTATGTAATTTTGATCGTAAGGATGTCTTCAAGGGGATAACACGTCGGAAAGACCCCGAGGATCTACCGGAGATGCTCTTAGTTTGATCAATTTCATTTTCTACCATATTTCTCATCGATAATTGCTGAGGGAGCCAAGATATTTACTTGGTGGGGTCAAAACCCATAACTAACTGTAATTTCATATTTTAGAGCGACTGCAGTGGTGCGACTAAACCCAAAGATCAAAGACCAAAAAAAAAAAGACCAAATTTTAGTTTGGTCCGTCGTGTGACGCAGTGGGGGGCGAGTAAATTTAGTCGAGCGGGGAGTATAAGTTCGCCTGGTGTGGGGCGTAAACTTTATCCCCGCCCGACAAAAAAAAAAAAAAAAAAAAAAAAAAAAAAAATAATGGGGCGAACATATAATGTCGCTGGGTGTGGGGATCACATATAATGTTCGCCCCACACCAGATCACATATAATGTTCGCTTTGAACAAAAAAAAAAAAAAAAAAAAAAAATGTGGGGGCGAACATTTTACCCCCGCAGTGTGGGCGTAGAACTATATGCCGCCGGGTGTGGGCGTAAACTATATCACCGCCTTGGTTTTGGGCGTAAACTATATCACCGCTCGACTATATTTGGGTTTAGTCTTTGGTCCCGACCAAATATACTCGCCCACTGTTCATTTAGTCTGGTATTTGGTCGATGGTCCGTCCCGCTACGCCTGGTTCTGAGACCAAAAAAATGGGTATAGTCGCCTGGTTCTTAGACCCCATAAAGACCAAAATTACCAATACTATCAGTCTTGTGTTACAAATTAGCCCCCACAGAATGTTAAATTTACTAAATTGCTAGCTTGTTTACACTAAATCACAAAAGAAGTGGGGTCAAAGACCCATTTGTCTCAATGTGGCTTCGTATACTAACTCCAACCCCAATTTAAACAAGCTCTTATCTGTTGAACCCGTGAATCTGCATTACAAGTCGTCATAATGGAAGCAACCACGATTTACTATGTCTTCCATCTCGAGACCATCATCACTGCGAACGTCATTGATCACTGCTAAACCACAGATACACACTAATCTCCACAACATCCTCCAGCTTCATCTCCAATCTCTGTCAACCACCGGAAGTATACCATCATCATCATCATGTATCGTGATTTGAGATCGTTATTTTGCAGTCCTTGTTCACTATCATTGCTGATATCGACATCAATTCAAACCCACGGCAAAATCATTATATTCTTCCCTGTCATTCGAGCATCCAATACTTCTGCTATCAATGGCATGCAACAAGAAAAATCTTTTTGTCTTCAATCTTCAATAGTCTTATGTACCTGCAAAATAACAAACTTTGAAAAGACGAGGGTACCCTACCTAAATCTAAAACTTTTCCACCTATAAATCCTTTCTCCGAAAGTGATTGTCTATGGACTGATTCGAGACAATATAACTAATCGGTTCACACTTCGTGTGATCGTCTATGGATACGAGATCGAGACAATACAACAACGAAGTATGTTTACTTGATAAGAGGTTCGGACTTAACCAAACACAATAGGATTACTATCAAGTAAATAGGAATTAACGTTTGTGTATTTTAATTCTAATTATAATAAAAATAATTATAATTGCGGAAATAGAAAAGTAAAAGACAAAGCAAGATTTTGTTAACGAGGAAATCGCAAATGCAGAAAAACCCCGGGACCTTGTCCAGAATTGAATACTCTCAGGATTAAACCGCTATACAAAATCAAACCAACTTCGTATAGTTGAGACCAAGCAACTAAACCAATAGTTCACCTAGTTCCGTCTGTATTCTCACGCCTCCAACTTGTAATAAGTCACATACTTGGAATAATTTATGTGGTTCGTATTCCAAACAGTAAAGGAACAACAAATCTGTTTGGTAACAACTCTTTTCAACCAAGTGATGTGATTTCGACAAAAGGCTCTTCCGTTTATCCCAATAAACTCCTTTGTTAGATCCTTAGATCTATCTACTAACAATTACCGAAGTAATCAACTAGATTTTGCAATCAATACTTTGAATCACAAAGAAACATATTGATGCCGATCTACTCAACTAATCAATCCAATATACCACAAGGATAAACTGATTATAGGTGGATCCTCTTTAACCGAAACAAGTATTGTGCACACCAAAGATTATGAACCCAAATCAAAAATCTTAAAAGTCTTCTTTGTCTTCTAATCTTCTTAGATCTTCAATAAACACCTGCACACAATCAACTTGAATCTCTTGTGATCAATCACGTACATAACGGAGTCTGTTAACAATGGATTATCACAAGACTTCTTTAGATCTACAAACAGTCTAAAGATCCCCGTCGAAACTTCGATCTAGTTTGAGTGAATCTTATATCAGAAGAGAAGATTCTCAAGCATAAACAAACTAGGTGCAATCAAAGTTCAACAACCGTTAGTCAATCAAATCAATCGAAAACTAATAATAAACCGCAATTATCTAGTTTCCCACCAACGACACTAATAGAGCTTCTCAATCCCAAAGAAGTCTTTAAACTGAGCGGCCGTAAGAGATTTCGCCTAATTAGGTTACTTTCCTCTCCGAATAGGCGGCTCCACCAGCAACAACACAACTAGGTAGTTTTGCTGGCTCTAAGGATTAGTTTTCTAGAAATGCTAACTTTGGTATTTATAGACCAAGGAAGGTTGGACACCAAGGAATTTCCAAAACCGAAAAGATTCTAAAGATATGCAATATATTCCAGATTCGGTTTCCATAATTCCTGGAAATGCTTTGTCCAAACATTGACCGAAAATCTCTTAGAAAATCTCCAATTAGTAAATGCACATTACCAATTTTTTTTTTTTTTCCAAAAATAAAATTAAAAACCTTAATTAAAAGATTCTCCACTTATTTTTCGATCCGGGATTTTCCTTTAGCAATTAAGGAATATCTTTGAATAATAAAAGATAAGCGTTACTGCACATGTTCAAAGTATTTCGACATCTTTACTTTGTAAGTCCTCTTTCATACTTACAATCTTGAAACCGATTTGCCACACTTCCAAACGAGTTTAGATTTGGTTCATCTGACTTTCAAGAACTATGTGATTGATTAAGAACACTCAATCACAAATCATGGGTTTCATGGTTCTACCAAAACAAGTTTCGGTTCTACCTCCATGTGAGTACTGTGCATAGTCACACTAGCTTTCCAAAAATTCGGTTGACTAGGTACTAGGATTGGTTCCCCACATACTTATGGTAACTACTTGTATTTTCTGCACATGTCCATAGGATCGGTTCCCCTTTCACTAAAAACTTGTTGCACATGTTCATAGGATCGGTTCCACCATGTACTAAAAACGTGTAGCACCTCTTACAAGGATCGATTTCCCTCTTGTGATCGGTTGCACCTCTTCATAGGATCGGTTCCCCTTTGCCTAGAGTTGGTCATACCAATAACACTAAATCGATCATACCATCTCAGGTGATTACTTAAGATCGGGTTCACTAATAAAAGTCATACCAATAAAAAAGCCAGGCCTTGTGAATAGTTTTACCAAGAACATAAACAAGTCATGAGCAGTTATACTAATCACACATATTGGTAGTTCAAAAGATATGCAATGAATAACAATACCAATAAGCCTAGAGATTTCCCTTTCGATTCACGAAACAAGTTCATGAATTTACTTCCTTTAAACTAATGTAAAACTTCCTAGGATGAATTCTTCACGTCATACCCATACATAATCACAATAGCATTCAAACGATTATGTCGATGTCTTATATACGAAGTTCAAAAGATAAGCGTTATACTTCGTATTGTATTCCTTAATACTACGTCTAACTAGAGTGTAATCATTCATGCTTCGCAGTTATGTTTTCAATATGCATGACTTGAAAGATACATTAGGGAATGAAACGGTTCAAGTCAAATATCACTAACCTCAAGTGGAAGGATGATGTTGTCGTTGTAGCTCCTTACTTCTTCATTTTTTCAAGTCTTTGCAATATTTGTAATGTCTCATATCCTAATACTTTCAAGCTAACCTATACGAATTTGACTCTAGTACATAATCAAGCGACTCTTTAAATGAGTTTTGTTTCACTAAAATATGACAACCAAACTTGACATACCAACGCTTGGTGGGTTCAACCGAGCTATGCTCTAACAATCTCCCCCTTTGTCAATTTTAGTGATAACTCTTACATCATATGAATAAACAAATTACAAGAATTCATTACACATACACTTGATTCCAAAATTCAACAGCACAATAACCTGTATACATTCAATCCATAAATGCCGCTGTTGATATTATAATAACAAAGCTAATACTCCCCCTTAAGGTAAGATAGGTAGATTTTATCAATCCGCACGTCTTTGTTATTCCTTTGTAGTCCATATAACTACAAGTATCATATGATATGCTACTCCCCCTTAGTCTATGCTTTACTCTTTCGTTAGATAAACGTTTAAGCACCAATGTCCTTTCCCTTAGTGATACCAATCAATATGAATCAATACCAGTATCACTTGTTTACTCCATATATTTCTCCCCCTTTTTGTCACAAAATGACAAAGGTACGAGCAAATAAAGTACAAACCGAAAGGATCTTACAAATCTCGAAATAGACTTGCAAACCTATAAGAGTTAAGCACGAGGGTTCCACACACCATTTTTGATAACCAATATCAAAACCGAAACTACAAAGTAATTTTGTTTTGATATGTTACCAAGGAAACAATTGCTCGAAGCAATTTTCCCTAATAGTTTAGCAAACCAAAAATCGACTAAGCACCTTAGTTCCTTTGCTAAACCGATTGCACAAATACAATCGCTTGTTCGATAAGACCAAAATAAAGATAACTCTATTTTTCTCATCAAGTTCTAATTATCCATGTAGTTGCAGGAAATCCCACACTACACCCCTCACAAGAATTCACACAATCAAGTCATTTAAGATGAACAATCATAATCTTTATTGATTAATCTCACAAATGTTACAAGATGAAAAGGAAATAAACTAAAGAATTAACAACCGCTCTGAACTTTCTCTTTCCTAATGACTTGCTCAACACTCGAAAAAGATCTCTCCCTTTTCTTAAGCCTGTTCGGCTCTTTATATAGGACATTACATAGTGGATGACAGCTAAGATGTCCTTTATTTTCGGATCTGACTTGCGACACTCTCGCAAGTATTCAAATGTTAAATCTCGCAACACTCCTAAATCTCGCTAGGTCTTCACATCTTTCTCGTGTTCAGGCTGTCGTCATCCGTTGCGTCATTTTTATTACCAATCTGCGATATCTTCGCTGTGTGCTTTATAACGATTTCGCAAGGATATTGATGTTGCGATATTCTGATCCTACATCTTGCCTCTTCTCATGTCTTCTCTGCGAATGGGAGAATGTCATGAGAACTAGTACTTTCAAAATGCCGCAGCTGTTCATCTTTTCATATTTTTTCTCGCATTGACATGATTCTCGTACTTTTACGCGAGAATTTATTACACGTATCTCTTCCTCCATCCATTTCTTGACACGTCTTTTTCAACTGCTATTTATCAACCGTTCATGTCTATTCTTCGCATTAAATGTGTTTATCTTTTCGAGAATCCTTCTCTCTATATATATTTTTCTTATTCCTCTCTTCTTCTTTTTTACTTTCTTTCTTATTTTCTCTGCAATTTTTCTTCAACATCTCTCCGTAACTTCCGCTTCTGCTGTTGTAAATCTTCTTCTTTCTACTCCTTTTGATCTTCGATTTTATCCTCATTCCCATACTCTGAGAATGCCTCCAGTTGGTCGTAAATATGAAACTTCTCTGGACAAAGTTCAGAAAGATTTCGAAGAGAAAGGTTTCATATTAACCACCATTCCCAATCAAGAATCTAAATCCATTCTTTATGCCAAACTGTTTTCTGATCATCATTGTGATGATCAGGAAATCATAATTTCGCTAGGTCAGATTCTCGCTCGCCTTCCCATTCCTCTCTATGACCCTGATCTTCCCTTATTTTATGAAATTCTTGCTCATGCGAAATTTTCGCGAGCCATCTACCAATTGAGCGGGGATTGTATCCGCTGAATGCTTGAGTTCGCCAATCGTGGTGCTGGTAAGGGGTCTCTTTATCCCAAAGAAGTCAGGGATCCTAAATTTGAGGACTTAGAGATATTCGCTGAAAAATCTACAGTAGAGAGCTTATTCGAAAACTATGAAGTAATAAACATGAAGAATGATAGAACTCGCTGGGGTGCTCGCTTGAAGAGGAAAGAAAATGTTGCCAGCGATAAAATACTTATGCAAGACATCGATCGGCACTCGGGCAAGAACAATATTCCGCGTCACTCTAAAGACGACAAGGTGGTGCGTTTTTTCGCTAGTTTTGAAAGGACCTTATATTTCGAGGTTCAAATGTGCTCGCGAATCTCGCCAATTATCAACCTTGGGTTTTTTAACTGGCCCGAAAAAGCAAAAGAGGTATACTTCCTAAATTTCGCTCAGTTTATAATCTTCACTCCTTTTTATACCTATTAATCTTGCGAAATTTTCAGATTACCAAGTTGAGAAGAAGCTACAAAAGGACTGCTAGGTCAAGTACCCTAGCGGCGCTCCATTCGATCACGGATGAAGTAAGAAATACTTTTCTTTATTATTTTTAACAATATTGTTGCCTCTGTTTCTTATCTTCATTCATGTGCGAAGGTTGGTGTTGTAGTTGTTGAAGAAGAAGAGAGTTCTAAGGTTGCGAAGACTAAAGGAAAGGGTAAAGGTCCTCTTCGCAGGGAGAAGTCCACTACCCCATCTTCAAAGAAACGAAAGATTCACTCTCCCTCTCCTTCAAATCTTCAGTCCAGCGAAAGCTATGATGATGAAGATAACGATGGTGTTGATACTTCTCTCGCAAATGAGGATTTTCGAATTGAATCTTCTATGGCACAATTGTCCGGCATCTTCTCGGACTCCATGCAAGGGATTGGAGATGATCGTCTCTCTAGTACGTGCAAAGCTCTCGCGAGTATCTGCGATGTTCCTTTACTAGAGGGTGATGATTCTCTTCATGGGGTCTCCAGATCAATGACTCCCAGCTTTCTAAATTCGCTTGGTGTCTTGGTATGTCTTTGTCCCCCTATTTCTTCATAATTTTGATTTTAAGTAATATCTTGATAATTTCTTCAATTTCCTTTACAGATCGGGAGAGCTTCCTTCGCTGTTGCCTCAGATCTTGAGAAAAGGCGCGGTATTCTTGAAAAGAAGAATCTTCAACTTCGCAAGAGAAATGAAGAACTGGAAGCTGAAGCTGCTACTCTTCGCGAGAAGACTAAGCAATTAGAAGCTGATTCTTCCACTCAGAAGAATAAAATATCTAGTCTTCAAAGTGCCAACCAACAACTTTATGGTATGAGACTTTTCTCTTTTCCTTTGTTTTGTTCTCTCATTATCTTCCCTCATCTGATTTACCATTTTCGCAGACGTCTATAACCTTTCTGATGAAGCCATTCTTCTTCACTCATTCCCTGACCCTATGGATAACAATGCCCTTCTTGATCACCTCAACAATTCTTTTAATAGTTTTTCAAATGACAAGATTAAATCTCTTCCTCCAAACGAACTTCAATCCAAATTTCGCCTCTTAGAAATTGATCATAGATCTAGTTTAGGCTTAGCCAACCAATTTAAGCGTCTCTATCTTAATTCTAAAGAGAAAATTAATACTTTAAGAACCAAAATTAGTGATCTCATAGATGATAAAGATCGCATCGCTAGACAAGGTGCTCAAGCATTAGCGAAATTCCAAAAGACTCTTCTTGAGGTTCAAATTGAACGAGATGAATCTATCCGCAAAAATGTTATACTTAGCGAAAGAGAGAATCAAATTCGCTCCATTTTTCTCATAAATAATGACGATCAATTTGCTTGGGCTGCGAAAGTTCTAGATGACGCCAGAAATAATTTAGGTGTTAACGTTAGTCTTCAAGCTGAGCAGACGGCCTTGGTTAGGGATATAATTTCTGACAGAGAAGGTTGTTAATTGTTCTTATTTATTTAATTATTTGTCTTTCATGAAATTGTCGTTAAGTTCTTTGATTCATTGTCACATGTTCGCAGCGGTGAAGAGAGATTTAAGTAAAAGAATTGAAGAACTTGAGTGCGAGAAGGAGCAACTCGCAAAGAACCTTTCTTCTCGGGATGATGAATATTCTAGATTGAAGAGGCAACTACAGACATCGTTATGAATTTTAAGAATGATGCTACTCTCTTTCGCAATCGACTATTAAGATGGTCTCGTGACGACAACAATATCCCTCATTCTCGCATATCCTTGCCTTCTTGAAGAAATCCCCAAGAATGTACCTTCTCTAGATATCTCGACAGCGATGCTAGTGAAGAAGAGGAATCTGATAGAAATGAAGAAGTATAAGAATCTGATGAAGATGATGAAGAAGAAGAATCAAACGAGAAATAATTCTGTTTTCTTCTTTCTCCTTTTATAATATCTGTACATTCATTATTTTAATCTTCTATTTTTGTAATCTTTTGCAGCGAATTTCTTGGATCTTCAAATACAAGCTCTACCTTTGTTGTTCCTTTCGCACATGTTAAAAGAGCAATTCTTTTTGCAATATAATTAATCAATATATTATCAACCTTTCATTTTATGAGTGCGTAAATATATCATATGAAGACAAATAACATGTTTTTATTCTGTACATTCCCATACTTGCCTCTGGTAGTTATATTCAGATGAAAGATTAAGCAAGCTACTTTCGAATAGCGATATGTGTTCATGCCTCAATCTCGCAACTGTTTCGTTGAATTTTCGCAAGTAGGTATTTCTTGGTTACTTCCAAGATTTTATTTTTTATTTTTCTCTTATTTGGTCTTATTTTTCCTTCCTAGTTAAAGGTCTTATTGCGCCACCTCTTGTCATTGCGACAAAATCGCGGGACGTCTTTATATTTGCATGCAAAAACCCATTTATCTTGCCTTAACTCTTTCTTTGAAATTTTTGTTGCGACAATATGACAGGCCTAAAAATTCTTGTGAAAATAAAGCCCCATGACATTGTCGTCTTGCGACGAAATCGCAGGACGTCCTTACACTTTCATGTACTTGACCCATTGATCTCGTCTTATCTTTGTCTTTTGTATTATTGCCTCTTCAGATTGTCGCACAAATATGACAAGCCTAAATTTTCTTGCGAAAATAAAGCCTCATGACATTTGCGTCTTAAGACACTTATCAGCTCCCTAATGGAGGGTTCCGCCCACGGTTACCCCTTCAAGGAGGCGTACCTCTACCATACAAGGTTGGCTCCTCCCATCCGGTCTTAACAACAACCAGTTGTTTTCGCAGCCTCTTATCCCTTTTACCTATATGGCTTATGGTTACGAGACTGCACCCTAAGTGGGGTTTTCTTCGGGCCGAGTGCAAAGATACGTCAAGACTTGCCAAGAATGGCCGAGACACTTCAAATGCCCCGGGCACTCTTGGCTCAACCGTGTACCTCGGCGCCTTGATCGATGCGACTCCTTACAAGAGACCCTCGGTCATCCAACCTAAGTCATAAGCTTAGGTTGAAAATCCGAGGTACCTCTCCTGGATGGGCTTTATTGACCCCAAATCTCCATGACTCGGGTTCCAGGGGAAGTGTAACCTTTTCCCTGAGCCATGTCAACATGTACCCCCTTTTATGACGTACTTTAGGTCTTACATTTGCCTCTTGCGAAATTTTGATTTCGCGAACTAGGGTGTACGCCATAGCAGGTTCGCCCCTTTCTGATTGTTTTCTTTTTTCATCTGCATATTAGCTCTTTTGTAATTTCGCAATCTTATCTTTACAACTCTTTTGTAATTCATAATTTTTTTTTTTTTAACCATACATCTTTCCTTCTTCTCAGTCATAAAATCAACAAATACATTCACTCTTTAAGTGTCTTACTTCTGCTCCTCTCTGCCTCTGCATTTTTGAATTTTTCTGTCATTTTCTTGTCTGTTGCGAATCCTTCGCCACTTCTTATCTTCATCATATATTGGTTTCGCAGCGTTTCTTCTTCCCTCTGTTCTATTACATCTACCATCAATCTTTCACCTTTTTGTTTTTCTTTGATGTTGTGTTTCCAATTCTTCTTCTCCGCAGCTCTTTCTTCGCAAGATTCTATATCAATTTCATAACACTTCTTTCCTTCAATCCAATATCCTTTTATGATACCAATACCAGTGGGATGAGGGAACTTGATACATTGATGGAAAGTCGATGCCACACCTAAAATCTCATGTAACCAAGGTCGTCCAATCAATGCGTTATATGGTGATTCCACATCAACTACACAGAATAAATTTTCAGAGGACAATCCTTTCAGTGGAATTCACATATGAGCTTCTCCTTAGGCTTATTTGTAGTACCGTTAAAACCATAGATTTTGTAAGTTGAAGGTATTAGATCTTCATCTTTCCCTCCCATAGTTTTATAAGTATGATAAAAAAAAATATTCACGGAACTTCCAGTATCGATCAAAATTCTGTTGATTGCCCATGAATTCTCGGCTTCATCATCTTCATCCTCGCTAGGTTTTGGGTTAATCTCCAATCTTACCACTAATGGGTTGTCGTGCATTTCTCCACCCTCAGGTACTTCTTCTGCGGTAAAAGAGATAGTCTGCATTGCCATTCTTCCAGTGGCGATGTCTTCGCAATGTTCATTATTTCTCTATTATCGGCATCTCTTGCGAAAACCCTACTGAAAGTGTTATCATGAAAATCTTCAATTGTCTTGTACGAATGTACGATAGAGTTACAAAACAGATTATTTGCTTTTGCTCCAACTTCTATTACAAATGTCTCTCCTCCTTTTGTTGTATTTACTCTGCGAATTTCTGGCGGTGGTGGTAATGGTTGAGACTGAGATTGGTTTTTTAGAAAATTATTTAGTTTCCCTTGGTCTATCATTCGAGGATGATTCTTTTTATATTTCGCAATCATTTGTTGAGTGTCCATGAAAATGGTGATAAGAACAAAATTCATGACTTCGTCGCTCGGAGGTGGTTCACTTCCCATGTTCCATGGCGCGGGTATGTTTTCCATCAAAATTATAGCTTCCCATATTTTCTCCACACTAGCATTCAGTGGCGGCATCTTGATTTCTTCCCATATTATCCTGTGATTTCGCTGTCCTCTATGATAGTTTTGCCTCTGACCTCCATAAGTTTCTTGTGGCTGATCAAGTCTTTGAATTTTGTTATTTCCACCACGACTATAGAAGTTTCTTTCTCTTTCGATTCTTCTTGATCACGACTTCCCATAGATACTAGTTTCTGCTGGCTATCTCCTATTATCCTTTCTTGTTGTCCTTGCGATGTGCTCGCCACTGTACTTATCAACTTAGGTAACAGGCTTGCGTTCCCTGCTTTTGAACTTGTGTTCGCAACTGGGTATGATTCCATCTCATTTTGCTTTTCCTCAAGAGCAATATACTCCTCCTGAAGTTCTCGCAACTCAGTCATTGTGATTGTATTCTTGATTCTGAAAATTTGAATGTATAACATATTGGTTGCGAACATAGCGTTAATGAATGACAGAATGAGATATCTTTCGTCCACACGACCAGCCATATCACCACACATTGTCTTCCACCTCACGGTTAGATGCTTCAAGCTTTCGCCAATCCTTTGCTTTAACCCAAATACATCTTCAATGCCAGGTCGCGAGGAATTGTTACTTATATACGCCCCTAAAAATATAGCCTGCAAATGGTTGAAAGATATTATAGTATTCTTTGGCAAACCTTCAAACCATTTTAAGGCCTCTCCTGTTAAACTTGATGCAAAATATTTGCACAATATAGCATCATGGTTCTCCCATTGTAGCATACATCTCACATAAGCTTTGATGTGTTGTACTGCACAAGTTGTTCCATCAAAAATCTTTGGTTAACGCAGTAAATTGCACTTTGGGGGTATTCCTCCTAATTGTACTTCTTGTGTGAATGGGGTTTTCGCAGCTTCTTCTATGGCTTCATCCAGTTGTCTCTTACCTCCTTCTTTTTTATTATTTAACATTCCTCTCATTTCCGCTAGCTCTCTCAAAATTTGTTCATTTACACCAGAATTTGGATCCATTGGTCTTTTTAACCCCGCCTCTTTTCTTCTACGTTCATATCTGTTTTGCGTTTCTTGTTCATCATTTTCTTCTCGTCTTTCTTTGCGATCTTCTCTTTCATTTGTTTCATGAATTTGCACACCATTATATTTCTCATTTTCTCTTCTTTGCCGCCTTTCAGCTCTCCTTTGTACTCTATCATATTCTTCATTGATATTACTATTATTGCGATTTTGTTCACGCCTTCTTTCTCGATTATCATGATTGTTCTGGCGAAATGCCTCTTGCAGCTCCCGTTCTTCCACTTCTGCTCTCAATCTTTCCCTCTCGCAAGCTAGACGTGCTTGTTCAGCGTAGTGTCTTTCAATTTCTTCTTCAATCATTTGTCGGTTTCTTTGAACTTCTCTCCCATGTAATATTCTCCTTCCTTCTTCCTGATTTTCTTCGCCATCTTGATTATTTCGCCCCTGATGTTGTCTATTTCCCTGATTTCTATCGTTTTGCCCATTTTGAAGAGTTTCAGCACGTTGGATATAACGATCTTCCATTATTTCTCTTCCTTCGCGACGTTTTTCGCCTGGATTTTGTATTCCCTCTCGAGTTTCTTCATTAGCATTTTCTATAGGCAAATTTTGTCTTATTTCTTCTCTAACTGATCTTGAACTTGACCTTGTAGTGCTTCTTGACCTTCTATTTTGTAATCTCATGTTTTCCATCCTCAACTCATGATTTTGCCTTGTCAGATTTGCACGTTCTTCTGCTTCTAATCGCCTTTCTTCATGTATTGTTTGCCTCAATGCCTCTAACGCTGCAATCTCTTCATTTCCATGAACTATTCCTCCAATTACTTCTTGGTCTTTCTCCTCTCGTCCATTGCTTCCTAATTGCTGCTCTTCTCCCATTTTATCTACAGAATCTGATCGCCAAGTATGTACACTCACTCTGTCATAATCCACAGTTCTATTTTGTATTGGTGTACGTTGAATTGGCGGTTGAACTTGATTTTCTCCATTGTTCCTTGTGTTCATTCTTGAAGATTCCTCCATTTTGTCTCTCTATTCTCCAGTAAGTCTCCTACTCCTTCTAACAGTTGTTGGTTGTTTTGATGCACGTCTTCTTCTAGCCATTTTTCAATCTTAGTGAATTATTGAAAATTATATGAAATTCCTTTCCTATTACTCCAAATTCTTTCAAATCACAATATCAATCTTCAATCAATCCCTGTTTCTAGCGCCATATGTAGTTGCAGGAAATCCCACACTACACCCCTCACAAGAATTCACACAATCAAGTCATTTTAAGATGAACAATCATAATCTTTATTGATTAATCTCACAAATATTACAAGATGAAAAGGAAATAAACTAAAGAATTAACAACCGCTCGAAACTTTCTCTCTCCTAATGACTTGCTCAACACTCGAAAAAGATCTCTCCCTTTTTTTAAGCCTGTTCGGCTCTTTATATAGGACATTACATAGTGGATGACAGCTAAGCTGTCCTTTATTTTCGGATCTGACTTGCGACACTCTCGCAAGTATTCAAATGTTAAATCTCGCAACACTCCCAAATCTCGCTAGGTCTTCATGATGAGTGCCAAATAGTGCATATTTATACACCTTTTTATTGGCATTTTACTCATCTTTTGCGCTTAGAAATCAGATATTATCCCAGATTCTGTGTTTTCCTTGTTTTCAAGAATAAATATTTGTATTAATTAATTTTGTGTTTTTAGGTAATAAATAAAGCTCGGAGAATCGAGGAGCCAAAAGAGCGAAGAATTGGAGTCAAGTGCCCAAGGAGCAGAAGCCGAAGCCACGCGCGCTTGAGGTTGCAACCCAACAAGTAGCAACTTATCTACAAGACTTGGGCTTGAGCTAGACCCGATCCGCGACCCGGATCCGAGCCCGTCTCTTCTGAGACGTTGAGATTTCTTTCTCCCTCATCCAACGGTCGCTGCCTCCACGTGCATCGAAGATCGCTGCTCCCGTGCAACACCTAAATCACACCAAAACCGTCTACATCCCCGAGCCGTTCAGATTTCACTCCTATGCATCCTACGCTCGCTAGGCCGGTCCCATCAACTCCATTCGTGCACTGCTCAACACCGAAGCATCCAACACCCTATACCCTAATCGACCTACCCATTTTCTCTCCATCCTTCTCTTTCTTCTCTGTTGCAGAGCTCTGCAAACCCATCTCCCCGACACAGAGCAGAGCTCTGCAAAACCCTCACCACCACCATCTCCTCTTCTATCACCATCACCACCACTGACACCAGAGCCAACAACCAAGGCGAATCAGAGTATAGGTTGAATTATTTTTCAATTAATTTTTAAAGAATTAGGGTTTCTTTGTTTTGGGGAATCAATTGCATGTATAAATAGAACCAAAGGGGTTGATAGAAAGCACGCCTGGATTAGCAGAGCGGTCATTTAGCTTTAATTTGGTTTAATTTTGTTCTTGTTGTTTTAGATGTTTTAATTCAAAGTGCTAGGGTTTGAGATGAAACCCTAGCTTATCACTTTGTGTTTTTCTTCATGAACTGTTCTTGATTGCTTAACTATTTTCAAGATAGGATTTAATCTCAAAGCATGTCACACTTTGCTCTCACGGTGTATACCAATACCATGGATGCCTGTAGTTGGATTATCCCCGTGATGACTATGCTACAACTCAAGCTCAATTAGACTAATGTTTATCTGAGATTAATTGTGCTTTAGTCGACAGATTAATACTTAGGATAAATACCTTAGTTGTGATTAAAATTATCAGTTGGAGAAACATCTTAGACATAAGGCAGACTCGACACCTCTCCCTTAGCTGTCATAAGAACAAGAGTAATATCATGAGTTGAAGACACAGGTGTAGGTTAGTTGTGGATTTGCAGCCCTAGTATCACACTTCTATCACTGTTTTATACCTTAGTTTAGGTTCACTTCATTACATCCTAGCCGTATCGGCACAAATCCATTGAGTTACAATTCCTTACTTGAATTCAGCTAGAGCAAGCCTTAGATCACACTTTAAGCACACCCATTTCTCTGTGGATCGACCCGTACTTGCCGCGTCTCCGATAGACGCCGTGCACTTGCGGTATTACAAGTAGGTCATAAATTAAACACACTTAGAGGCCTACCAAGTTTTTGGCGCCGTTGCCGGGGACTTGGCGAGTGCCCTGTTGTTCTTTGGCTTGTTTTTTCTGATTGCACCCTGTACATATCCATTTTACATTGTTCTATCAATCCGTGATTAGTATAACTTAGTTAATTTTTGCAAACTACCTCTGTAACTTAAGCCATTATAGTATAACTTAACTTGTAGAGTAACTTAGAATTGTAGTATTGCATTTGTAACTTAGCATTGTAAGTTTATTTGTCTCGCATTTCTCCCCCGTACATTTTCATTTTGTATTCCCGTATTAGTGTAACTTAGAGGTAATTTTTCTATCACTTGTATCTCCTAGTGCATTCTTGCATAACTTAGCTTAACCTCTACATCTTTGCATCTTTACACATCTCGCATCTCGTAACTTAGTGCACATCTACATCCGCATCTTGAGCATCTTGCTCCATTGCTTTACACATCGTATCTCTCGGTGCACATCCGCTTTACACATCCGCATCCGTAACAGTGGCCGCTTCTCATACTTTGCAAATCTTCGCTCCATTGTTTTGAATCTGTAATTTTTGAGAACCGAGTTTGACATTGCTCCTCGTAGCATAGCCCGAACTCGAGTGCTTTGCTCGAGCTTATCTCTGTCATTGTAGCACAATAGCTAGGTTGTTTATTGTATGACATTGAGGACTGAACTTTGCTTGTTAAGCTAACAGTGCAAGTGGCAAGGCCGAGCCAACCCAAGAGGGAGGCGCATAAGGTGCAATTGAGCAAACCTCGCGACTTGTAAGGTGAGTGGTGCCTTGTGCTAGTACGTGCTTACTGTGGCCGATAAGCCGAGTAAATTTGTGTGAGACCTTGTGTTGTGTCTTTGTTAAGCCTTCTTGTACATTGCCTTGAGCTCCCTTGCATACCCCCTGGCATAACCCTGAGCATGAGCCATTAGAGCTGCAACTCAGAGCATACCTGTGAGCCACCATTGTGTTGAACCAAGTTTTTACCCTGTGAAAACCAAGTTATTGTGTTGCCTGAGCATTATTGTGTGGCCTAAGCTAGTCTGTGTTACCCTGTGTGTGCATTTGCCAACCTGTGGAGAGCTTGAGCTGCTCTCAGACTTGAGTTGTGAGAGACTTGCCACAGGTTGGCAAATGCACACAACTCACCAGGCTGTGCACACAGCCAATGCAAGAGCTTGCCAAGCTCTGCACAACTGAACCCAGCACTACATAACCAGGGCTGAACATTGTCACCTAAACTGGGTTGTGCAATGTAATCTGCACACAATCGAACCCTAACCAGGGCTCTGCACAAGCTTTTTGCCAAACCGAGTTGCCGGTCACTGTACCCCATCAAACCCAACCATTGGGCTCCACATAAGTCGAACCACCCAAGCCCACATAAGCCTCCCAGCTGGGCTAACTGAACCCAACCTGGGCTCTACACAAAACTCAGCCAACTCAATCCACCCGGGCTATACTTTTTCAAACACAATCGGGCTGCGGCGCTTCATCGTGGCCGGGCCGCTCCGCCTAAGCTGGCTCTCACTGGCTGGCTGCTCACAATCAAAATCACTGGTCTGCAAGACAAAACTCAGCCACATACCGGGCCATTCAATCTGGGCTCTACTCGCCAACCCAAGATGGACTGTCTTTGTTTTCACAAATCTTGGGCTTCAAACAACAAATCCCAAACAAACCAAATCTCACTTGAGCCCATAGCAACTCGGGCTTCCCACATAAACCAAAGCTCCCAACAAAACCAAATGAATCCCATTGAAACCAAATCCCAATAAACCAAAGCCCACATAAACCAAACTAAATTTTGAGTTCAATTTGAGTACTAAATCATGAAAGGATTTTGGTCTGCATCTGGGGATGGAAACAAATCCCTTAGAGAGCTTGCTTACGGGCACGCTTCACGGGATGAACCCCCACATACCATAGTGATTTTAGGAAATTTTATGCGCCTTCTCGGGCCCCGACCTCACATACCCTAATCACTATGAGCACATGTATCATCCATCACAAAGTTGAGAATGAACACTCTCCTCATACCCATTCATCACTTCTAGATCAATTAGAAGCTCAAGTTTCTGCTTTAGAAAGGCAATCACATGAGCGATCTGTCAAAACTAATTCCCCTAGGCAATATGAAATGCATGCTTGCACCTTATGTGGTGGCTTAGACCACCCTGCTGAATACTGTTATATTTTGCATGATTTTAGGCAGTCTAGGGAAAACCATGATAATCCAATGCACGAAGTGTCTAGAAGTGACTATGCTGGCAACTATTGGGACCATAATCAACCTGCACACATGCATCATTCACCACAGTGGGGAGATGAACAATTTTATACTTCCCCAACTCCTAGTTTGCAATCAATAATGGAAACACTCATGGAGCAAAATGCTAGGCTTGAAATGAATGCAATGCATGACCATCCATATAGCAACATGTCTGAATTTCCCTTCTCTAGTGAACCTCATGCTCAACTATACAATGAATATCCATATGAGGAATGCATACCCACTAGTGAAGACTCTCCTTCAATGGAACAACTCAAGATGATTCTTCAAAGGAACTCGATTGAGTTACAAAATGATAGGATTGAAAATAGTGTTTCTAGTCTTACTCATGCAACTAACATTGAATATGAACCTAATCCGAGGTAGATGAGTACACTAAAAAATACTACAATTTTGAATGGAAAAATGAATTCTTGCTATGATGATGATGATGAATATGAAGAGCATGTGTATTTTGAAAATGTAGTAGAATCTTTAGGTTCGAGACGTTAGACGTCTCTTCGTGAACCCTATGAATGATGCTTCTTCTAATATTCATATATGTGATGATGATGTGGAACCTGTGCAATTGTCCTGTGAAAATGAACATGATTTACCCTCTTTTGACTTTAGGAAAGTGTGTGATGGTACACATGATTTTAAAAATGAAAACAACCTAGATGTACCTAACCTCTCCCCGAGTCACAAATTGAAACTCCTCCACCAAACCTAGGTGTAGTTTGTAACAAAATTGCAAAACCAACTTTTCTAAAAATGCCTAACTTAGGCCTAGAGCTTTGTGCTTCCCAAGTCCTCTTGGACTATTTTGCATCAAAGTATAACACTCTTAAGGAGCCACAGTTGGAATGTGTATGTCTGCCTCAGTAATTAGCAAAACTCATTTTGAGTTAGACCTTTTGCATGATGTACCTTTAAAATTGCAAGATTTTGTTCTCACAAACACACTGTTCACAAGTTTAGGTTTGGGGAAACTCCTTCACATCTACAGTCTTACTTGCACTCTCATGTTATATTTGTGTAAGATTGTTGATGGTTGTACATATTTTCTATTGGGTTGATCCTCAACTCTTTAGATTGTTAGTTTATGGTGAATTTTCATTGTATATATCCAGTAGGACTTGTTAAAATTTTCTTTTCTTGAATCGGTTGAGTCTTCTTGTGCATATATTATGCTAATCCGATATGATCTCCGTTGAGAATGTTGGATTATAGCCTTGACTATTGAAGCTCAACCTTGCTCCCGCCGACATACCGGTAATCTCTTCCCTTTTCTCTTATCAACATAGTTCTCATGGTATGTGACTGTTTAATTTTTCCTATCTGTTGACACATTGAGGACAATGTTTGATTTAGGTTTGGGGGTGCATTTGCATATTTTTGCATATAGAGTTTTTAGTCTTTTTAATCTTTTATTTTCAAAAAAAAAAAAAATAAAAAAAAAAAATAAAAAAAAAAATAATTAAAACTCTTTTTGTAAAAACCTCCAACTTTTAGAGATTTTAGAGTCACTAGCATGCTTCTAGCTATATTTACATAGAGAATATGACCGAAATAACAAAAGTTAGAAGTACCGGAGAACACAATCGGGTTCCTTAGTTGATTAGAGCGTTAAAGTTGGATTTAACCATACCGGAGGGCGAATTAGGTGCTGTTAGATATTCGGTAGTAGAATTGTGATCACCCATAGTGGAGACTACCCAATTTACATCAAGTGAGGCACCAACCTTCAATTTTTTGCAACTTTCTAGAAAAGCTGTTAGAGTGTGTGTCACCGTACGTCAATTCCGGGTAGGAATGGTGAGCTACCCAACTTCGCACCATTTTCAGCACTATTTTTGATCTCTTGAGTGCTAGTTTTTGTCAATCATGAGGGTGACGTCTAAAGATGAAAACTCCTTCTAAATATCGATTTGCAGTTAGCATCACTCTCTCTCTCAATCAGCAAGACCCATAGAAACACATCATCGTCAGCAAACGGAGCATCATCAGAATATGGAAAGAAAAATTGATATAGTCCAAGGTTTATGTGCAACAAAGAAAAGAAAATAGGATGAGAATTAATAAAATTTATAAAATCAAGACAATACAAGTTGTGGAAAAATTGAGTCCTTTGTCCATGGAGTTAGTTGTTTGATTATTTTTATTTTATTTTCACTTTTTGTATTTAAAAAAAAAAAAAAAAAAAAAAAAAAAAAATCAAAAATCAAAAAAATATTGTAGTTTATTTTTGCTACCACCATGGTAAAGAAGAATTTAAAAAGAAAAATCCAAACAACAAGGAATTTGAGTAGAAAAGTTAAAAAAATTGTCAAGTTTTGTGAAGTTTAGAAGTTCGTCATCAACAAGTGAAGACCGAAGACCGAAGATTGAAGACGTTTCTATGGTTCTTATGAGAGAGCGATATTAATTGCCGATCGGGTGAGAAGTGAGTGAGTACTCCCACCCCTTGCTAATGGTTGATTTACTTTCTTAGAGATCATCGAGAAAAAGATTCTTTTTGTCACACTTACGTGGAGTCTCCAGATTTTATTTCGGAAGGTTATCCTTCTTACCTACAACGTGTGCGGGATTTCTCTCTTTATTCCCTTTGCACACATGAGAGACTAAAAAAGCGATCTTTTTGAGTGCAATTATCATAAAACCCTAATGGTGAGGCAGAAGTCGAGGCTTATGATCACAATCGAATCCGAATTCTTTCATATGGTATGGTTACTTCTCGCTCAAAGACTTAAGGATGAGAATGCGTTCTTTGGTAGTTCTAACTTCATGTTACTAGCATGCGTAAAACTCTATGTCCTCATAGCTTCTTGGAGGCTTGAGACTCTTTTACACTCTGAAGTTGGAGAAGGTTTTGTGGGTACACCTCTTGTAAACCCTCACGAGACTACAACTCGTCCACTAGGGACACCTAGCGGTTTAAAGGCTTAGTGCATACGCTAAATGCATTCGAGAGACTGCGATGGGGGTATAGTTAGGATTTCTTAATTTGTTTCACTTGAGGACAACTAAAATTCAGGGTTTGGGGGTATTTGATGAGTGCCAAATAGTACATATTTATACACCTTTTTATTGGCATTTTACTCATCTTTTGCGCTTAGAAATCGGATATTATCCAGCATTCTGTGTTTTCCTTGTTTTCAAGAATAAATATTTGTATTAATTAATTTTGTGTTTTTAGGTAATAAATAAAGCTCGGAGAATGCGAGGAGCCAAAAGAGCGAAGAATTGGAGTCAAGTGCCCAAGGAGCGTAAAGCCGAAGCTCGTAAGCGCAACAGTTGCAACCCAACAAGTAGCAACTTATCTACAAGACTTGGGCTTGAGCTAGACCCGATCCGCGACCCGGATCCGAGCCCGTCTCTTCTGAGACGTTGAGATTTCTTTCTCCCTCATCCAACGGTCGCTGCCTCCACGTGCATCGAAGATCGCTGCTCCCGTGCAACACCAGATCACACCAAAACCGTCTACATCCCTGAGCCGTTCAGATTTCACTCCTATGCATCCTACGCTCGCTAGGCCAGTCCCATCAACTCCCTCCGTACCTGCTCAACACCGAAGCATCCAATACCCTATACCCTAATCGACCTACCCATTTTCTCTCCATCATTCTCTTTCTTCTCTGTTGCAGAGCTCTGCAAACCCATCTCCCCGACACAGAGCAGAGCTCTGCAAAACCCTCACCACCACCATCTCCTCTTCTATCACCATCACCACCACTGACACCAGAGCCAACAACCAAGGCGAATCAGAGTATAGGTTGAATTATTTTTCAATTAATTTTTAAAGAATTAGGGTTTGCTGCTTTGGGGAATCAATTGCATGTATAAATAGAACCAAAGGGGGTTGATAGAAAGCACGCCCGGATTAGCCAGAGCAGTCATTTAGCTTTAATTTGGTTTAATTTTGTTCTTGTTGTTTTAGATGTTTTAATTCAAAGTGCTAGGGTTTGAGATGAAACCCTAGCTTATCACCGTGTTTTTCTTCATGAACTGTTCTTGATTGCTTAACTATTTTCAAGATAGGATTTAATCTCAAAGATGTCACACTTTGCTCTCACAAAGTGTATACCAATACCATGGATGCACTTTGTAGTTGGATTATCCCCGTGATGACTATGCTACAACTCAAGCTCAATTAGACTAATGTTTATCTACAGATTAATTGTGCTTTAGTCGACAATTAATACTTAGGATAAATACCTTAGTTGTGATTAAAATTATGGGGTTGGAGAAACATCTTAGACATATGCGACTCGACACCTCTCCCTTAGCTGTCATAAGAACAAGAGTAATATCATGAGTTGAAGACACAGTGTAGGTTAGTTGTGGATTTGCAGCCCTAGTATCACACTTCTATCACTGTTTTATACCTTAGTTTAGGTTCACTTCATTACATCCTAGCCGTATCGGCACAAATCCATTGAGTTACAATTCCTTACTTGAATTCAGCTAGAGCAAGCCTTAGATCACACTTTAAGCACACCCATTTCTCTGTGGATCGACCCGTACTTGCCGCGTCTCCGATAGACGCCGTGCACTTGCGGTATTACAAGTAGGTCATAAATTAAACACACTTAGAGGCCTACCACTTCACATATTTCTCGTGTTCAGGCTGTCGTCATCCGTTGCGTCATTTTTATTACCAATCTGCGATATCTTCGCAGTGTGCTTTATAACGATTTCGCAAGGATATTGATGTTGCGATATTCTGATCCTACAATCCATATAACTTAGACCTTTAACTTTTAAACAAGACAAGTACTAGGTTAGTTAACTAGCATTCCTTGTTAAGGCATTCGATTAGACTTGAATAACCGAAACCTCCACTTTGATAAGTCTAACTAAGATCAGAATTAACTTAGTTTCTCTTATCCGGAATCGAATTAGACTAAACAATTCATCCCATAAACCTTTTCTTTCGTTAAGCCATAAACAATTCAATCAAACCAAGTAAATCAACTTGAATAATTATTCACCTCAACCGGAAGCAATTGAAACAACATAGACATTAAAGCACCGCAATTGCACCGAAATTTTGTAAGCCTAAACGATTGATACCAAACAATAAAGTAAGATAACAATAGTTTTTCTTAACCGGAAACAATTGAATCACACACACATCCATACACAAATAATGGAATAAAACATCAATTGTATAGAAATTTTGTTAAGAAAAAGCAATAAATATACGCAATAAACTCAGGCTTTTCTTAAACAGGAAAATGATTAACTAACAAAGTCGTTACCTCAAATTTCGCATCCTCTTCTCCAATATGTCTGCATCTTCTTCTATGGAGAATTAATATCGAAATATCATTATGTTGTCATCCTTATGCAAAACAAAAGAATAACAACAACCAACCTTTACCAGATAAAGGTTGAAACCGGTTTTAACTATTGCAAGCAAAAGTTGAAACCATGAAACACATATGCTTTTATGCTAAACCAAACGATTCAACATATTGTGACTTTTTCACATATTGTTTCAATCAGAACCCCTCATGATCCTTTGATAAAGCCTACCAACATGGGATATAACTTAATCCTGCTAAACCAAAAAGTCACCCAAACCATAAGGGTTCACAACATATGAGATCGAATATTAAGGTTATGAAACCTGGCGAGATTGGGGTATACCAAAACTAATTGGGGTATACCCAATTTTAAGTGGACATGTGACCTTACTAAGGGGAGGCCAAAACGTGGTAAACTTACTTAAATACCCCTACACTAATCAACCTAAAACTAAACTCTAAACTTAAAAACCAAAAACTGATTAACCAAAAACCTCTCCTATTCTCTTTCATTCTTCTTCTCTAAACCCTCTCCTCTTCTCTTTCATTCCAAAAACTTAAAATCAATCAAAATTTTGAATTTTGATTTTCTACCCAAAAAAAAAATGGTTGATTCTAAACGATCCAGCAGCAAGAGAGATTCAACTGGTAACATGAAAACCTCCAAATCAGAGGGAAAAGGTAAGGGAAAGGTTGGAACTAGCAAACAGAAAATCCAATCCTTGAAGGTCTTTGAAAAGAAACCTCTAAAGGCGAAAATAAGATTGTAAGTGATTTATAAACTCAAACCCATTATTGTTTTGTTGAATATGATTGTTAGATTAGGTTAGAAATCGAAAATTTTGATTTTCAGATTTGTGTCAAGAAGGTCGATAGTTGAACAACACGCCGACCTTTTGTATTTTCAAAGCGCCGGCATGTTATCAGGATGAATAACATGCCGACTTTTTATCAGAGCCATGGCGACTGTTGGACAATAACCAGGGCCGGCATGGTATAATAACCAACCATGCCGGGTTATATTTGGTCGGCGTGGTTTTTGATTTGTACCATGCCGACGTTAGGCATCAGAAACCTTAATTTCCTAAGTTATTAGTCGGCATCTTTCATAAATAGGACCATTCCGGCGGTTTATTCGTCGGCAGTGTAGTTGGTTAACACCTTGCCGACCATATGGTGGTCGGCATTGTTTAGTTTATCGGCCTTGCCGGCCAGTGGAAGAAGATCAACAGTGTTGTGTTGTTTGTTTTCATATATCTTATTTGTGCATTGTTTAGGTTCCCGTGAGGAAATAAAAGAAGAACTACCTTGTCTTGTTAACAATGCGAAGAGCTATTTGAATATTTGGACACAATTTATCCCAATTTAGAAGAACCTAAAGATGAAACTCGAAGAGAATTGCCCGTTTAGAAAGTTATGTTTGATGGGTAAGGAAAATCGAGAAGAATTTCTAAGGTTTATGAACAGTCCTAAAGCAATCCCCTCAACTATGAAGAATGCACATCATCGAGGAGGAAGAAGAGGAGGTTGATCCAAGAACTTTTTCAAGGCATGTGACTTTTCCTGGAGTGAACCCCTATTACAATGAGGATGGTGACTACATAGGCCCAGTGAAGGGGAAGGGAAAAGCAAAAGTCGATGGTGAAAAAGCTAGTGATGGGGAGGAAGATAACAACAACAAGAAGGATCCATGAAATTCTTAAACTTTATTATGTTTCACTTGGTTTAGAAACTTAGATTGTGGTTTGAACTCTTTCATTATGTTTTGAACTCTTAGATTGTGGTTTGAGACTTGTTAAACTTATTTGAATTTTCAGTTTTAGTTGCTTTAGAAGTTATTATTTTGTATGCACTTTTAGACAAAGTACTTTAGGCCGGCATGGTAGGAAGTTTATACCTTTCCGACCTGAATGTTAGTTGCACCTTTTAGGTACAAAGTACAACCCATTGAATGCTCAACGGCTAGAAATTTCAAAATCAAGATATTAGGTATGTTTTTATTATAAAAGCATTCCCAACTTCATCTTCAACCTTGCATAAAGAATGGAAGTTTCACCACCAAATATTTGTAGTCTTTGTACACTAAGTGGTCATTTTGCAAGGGATTGTCCATTTGAAGGAAGCAAATGCACTATTGAAGGTTGTAAGGGATTCTTATTTCTCATGAAAGCTGCAATAGGAGGTGTATATCAGCCGTATGCTTCAAAATGCACTTGTTGTGGGTTTTTGTATTGGATAGATGAGCGTGTAGCTCCATATGAAGATGAAGTTGCTAAAATCAACCTTCTACCATGCACGAGATCCATGTTGCGACGGTAAGATGAAGCTAATTACCTCTCCTAAGAAATTGTGTACCGGAAAAGATACTATATATGTCCCAAATGTGTTAGGGTAAAGTTTTTAACGTTTGTATGCTTTAATTAAGGTTTGTATCCGATGTATAGTCGGCATTGTCTTAAATTAGAAGCTTGCCGGCTCCCACTTAGTCGGCATTATATTAAAAGATTTCCGACGGTTGTCCTGTCGGCATGGATATTATAATACACCTTACCGGCTTAATAGAAAATAACATTCATGAACAATTTGTGGTAGTTCTAAGCCGGCATGGTTCTGCTAAATAACAATACCGGCGCAATTAAAGCCGGCAACCTCTCAAAACCAGGACCGTGCCGGCTTAATAGTTAAAAACATCCAGGAACAATTTTTTAAGGGAGTTCTTCGGCGGCATGGTAAATTTCATAAACATCGCCGGTGAATAAAGCGCCGGCAGCTTGGCAAAAGCCGGACCTTGCCGGCCATATCAGGCAGCTTTTTCCTGTACTGCGGCCGGCAGTCTGAAGAAATAATACCGTGCCGACCCTGGGATAGCCGGCATGTTTTGGTAATGAATATGATGCCTACCAAATGAGAATACACCCAAAAAAACACATCCATTTCATTCATTCGTAGCACTCCAAAGTACATTACACAAAACACGCATGCGATTACAAAAGTACTCAAAAAAGTACGAATGTTTTGTCTAGTACTCCATTGTACACTACACAAAAAGCTGCTTTATTCCCTAATCATAATCACTCCTCACTCAAATCTATCGGAGGGAGTTCATTCAAACCTATTGAACCTCCTTTAGTCAAATCTATGGGACATTCCCAAGATTCATCTATAACATTCCAAAGGGCCATGTTGTCCTCATAAATTTTCATCCATTCCTTGCTCTTGTTGTTTGTGAACTTCTCCCACAAACTAAACCTACATAGAGGAGGTAATGGACATTCCTTATTGAGTTGTAGACCAATAAAATGATTTTTATCCACCAAAGCCATGACAATTCTTCTATGCTTGAGTTGCTCCACGCAAACCGCATGTTTCGGTGCAAATGCTATAGATAGTCCCTCACTAAAAAAATGTACCACGCAATTCCAAGTATCTGCCAATAGATGGCCACACTCCGGCATTCTCAACCAATGCTCCCATTTGATCGGTGCGTTTCCCTCCGGGCCTTTAACACTAGTTAGCAAACCTTTGAAAGTTGATTCTTTCTCCTCCATGGAACATTCTAGAATCATTGAGATATGGAACTCCTTGTCGTGTTCTAGTCGAGCGGCCATCTTCTTTCTAATGTATTGGCATTGGGTGAGATTCTCTTCAACCGCTCCACTTAGGTGTCCCAATTGTTGCGAGATAACGTGAAACCCACAATTTCCATCTTTCGGAACATCGTCGGTACCAATCACGAAATCTTGAATAATTGGAGGGAGTTGAGTACGATACTTTTGCAACACCGGTTGTACTACCTTCTTTGTACGACCTTTTTTCTTCGCAACATCTCCTTGGCTTGCTTGGCTCTCAAGAGGTAGAGTTCCATTTGTATTCAAGTTAGAGACGGTTGGTGTAGTTAAATCCTTCTTTGGCCGACCCCTTTTCTTTCCAACAAATTCCACGCTTGCTTGACTCTCAAGAGGTAGAGTGCCATTTGTATTCAAGTTAGAGACCGTTGGCGTAGTTGAATCCTTCCTTGGACGACCTCTTTTCTTTTTAGCGGGCTCCTCCTTGTATTGCGCCTCGGTATAAACATGTCAGGATGGATCGCACTTTGTACTCAAATGCTCCTTAATGTTTTCCCTTTTGGATTGATCACTATTTCTACTTAAAAACTCTTTGATTTGTTCTCCTTCGGATTGATCTTGATCGCAATTTGTACTCAAAACTCTTTGATTTGTTCTCTTTCTTCCGCCTTCGTCTTTTTGGTAGTTGGTCTACCATTAGGATCTGTTTCTCAGGTTCTTCAAGTTCTTCCATAAAAGGGTAAACTATCGGCATCAACTTGTGCTTCATAGTTTGTTTGTCCAACCTATTCAACTTGGGGTATTTTTCGAGGATTATTCTCCCAAGTTCCATGTCGCCAAACTCTTCACCGGGATCTTCTCTTGGAGCCGGTTTGAAAGATAATTGCTTCAAATAGGGATCGATATCATCAAGAGGAATGGGAGTTTTATACCTACCAAGCATATGACGACATGGAAGTCCGATAGCCTTCATTATCCTACACTTACAAGGAGTGCTCAATTCGTCATACTTTTTATACTTTTTAAACAAAGCGAGATGTTTCATCATAAAACGATTGCCCAATGCGATACGTTGCAATGTATACCAACAAGCATCCAATTATCCTCCTTAAACTCCCTCAACTTCCTAAGCTACTTTCTTGGAATTGCTTTTTTATCTTGTTGATATCATTATTAGTGTACTCATGGATAGCATGTTGCACCGTCACAATCCCATTTTGACTCGTGAAAAGTAGACCTTTTAGTCTCCCATGTGCTTGCTCTACCATACTTGTGGATTCAAGTTTGAAATGTTTATAGTCGTAAGTATAAGCATACACAAACCTCTCTTTGTGTGGCCTCAACCATTGTTTCTTGCAATATTCCACTACTTTGGGGTAATTAGTCCCCCAATCATCCTCGAAATCCTTCAAGTTTAACTCATATCTTCCCACACTCATCGACCAAACCACCTTATCCCACGCTTTCATGAATAACCCAAACTTAATCTCACCTTCTTTCCATTCTTCGTCTTCTTTCTCTTTCTCCTTCTCTCGCTCCTCTTTAGTTAGTTTGCTAAGACGTTCGTCTTCCTCTTTTTCACGTTTAGTTCCTTTCTTTGCTTTCGGTTTTTGGATATGACTTCTACAATTCTTTCTAAGATTGCATTGTATATGCCAAGTGCAAAGGAAATTTTGTGCATTGGGAAAGACTATCCTCACGGCGTTCATTATTGCTTGCTCATTGTCGGTGACTATAACCCCCGGAGTTTCGTCTTCGTGGTAGAGAAGCTTCAAAGTTTCCAATGCCCAAATATAACTATCATCCTTCTCACGATCCATAAAACACCATGCCACTGTGAACGATTGCTTATCCGAGGTTTGTCCTATAATGTTCAACAAATGCATGTTGTACCTATTCGTCTTATAAGTACAATCCATGAACAAAACTTGGTAAAAGCAACGCGCCAATTGAATCATATCGGGATGTGCAAGAAAAATACGATCCACCTTCCCCTTCGATGACTCATGGTGTCTCACCGTGTAGTTGTATTTGTGTATTAACCATTGTGATTCTTCCATCACCTTTCTTCCATCCCATTCAATTCTTTTAATAGTTGCCTTGGCCGCATAAATTGTAGACAATGAAGAGAGGTTATGCGGGTCGTCCCTCTTGAACTTACTTAGGAGCTTACTTGGTTTAATTCCCCAACTTGTTCTTACTTGTTCGAACTCGTGCGGTTTCAGCTTGGCAACTTGACAATGCCCAACAAGAGTGTCCGGATCTTCATGGTTATGCCAACCAACATCAACTCTACTCATTCTCCACACGTTGTCGGTATCTTTGTTCCTCCCAAAAATAATCTTGAATGGGCATCCACACTTCTTTGACTTCGTCTTGTACACCCTAGTCGTCTTCTTATCATACACATAACCCTTTCTCTTGTGACTTTCCTCGGCGATCCATAACACTCGCATACCATTTCAAACCGCGTATCTCTTTGTTGGGTGTTTTCACTAGAACGCACATCTTCTCTTTGGCTTTCTCAACAATCCAATTGACCAGCGTCGTCTTTTTCCTTCCATTCCAAATCATTAGCATAATGTGAGGAAGTATCGGGACCCCTAATTTTCTCGAGCTTGAGGGCTGATCCTCCATAGGTACCAATGCCACAATCTACAAAACATCAAAAGTTTAGTTGATGTGTATTACCACGGTCGGCATGGTCGACATATAAAACAATGCCGGCTAGAAAAGACCGGAACGTAATAGAATATAAACATTGCCGACATGGAAACAGCCGGCAAGTTATGTAAACATGACAATGCCGGCGTACGCATTTTCAAGTAAGGGCTCCTGTGTTTCAAAAAATGAACGTCAGCAAGGTTCAAATTTTCTATATTGCCGGCGTGGTACTGCTCATGAAAAGTCGGCACGTTGTTCAAAGTAGAACCGCCGGCTTTTATGGCTGGGCATGATCGACAAGCGTCGACCTTGCACACCACGTACTGTGAACTGAAAAAAACCCAAAATCGATCATTTGCATGGAAAAATCACAATCTTCACGGCGTAGGTTGTCTACCTGATTACTTGCAGCTCCATTCTCTTCTTCTTGGTCATTGGATTCTTCGTTTGGCTCAATACATTCATCACTTCCATACCCATCATGAGTTTGAGGAAAATAAAAGTGAGGGTCATGCATGTAATCCATTTGATCATGGTCAGTAGATCATCATACAAGTACTCATATGTAGGAGGAAAGTTAGAAGACTCCCCACTTCAAAATCGGGATTAGAATCACTCATCTCACTCATATCACAAATTTCACAAAAACCCTAACTTTCCCCCCAAAATCTCCTCTACTCCTTCATACTAATTCTCTCTCTAAATGATTTCTAAAACTCAACTTATAACTAAATCAACTAACTAATCTAACTAATTTAACTAATCTAATCATTTTAGTTAAATTAGAGTTAATCATTGTGGGGGCATTTTAGCCATTTACAAAAATATAGGTTAAGGGGTGGCTTGGTTTTACTTCATAATGACCTGATTTTGTCTTATTGGGTATACCCCAATCTCGCCAGGTTATGAAAACCGAAATCATACATCCCATAAATCCAATTTGCAACACAACATAAATATTCAACAGTAAATAAAGTATTTCAATTACCTCAATCTTGTAGGGAATTGAATTATGAAACCAACGCAAAAAGAATGAGGTCATTCCGAGTTAGGATGAAGAAGTTATAGGCAAAACAGTTTTATACTCCTTCGTATTGCACCTCTCACTAGGATCGGTACCCATGTGTTGCACCTCTCACTAGGATCGTTACCCATGTGTTGCTAGTGAAGGATCACAATACTAAACTGTTTTGGTATAATTTTGCATACGATGTCCGAATTCAGTGATTTTTGGCTCGTCTTAACCGTATAAACAAGAGCTACACATATATAATCAGAAGATATCAACATCATAAACTCAAAATTACCGTTTCTATCAAAAGCTCAAATATAGATAGAGAAAGTATGAGTATAGAATAAAATAAATCTCCCTAAAGATGTTAATTAGTCATATAATAACTAAGAGATCATGTGCTCATTTTTCATGTGTTTCCTCACCTTTCAAAAGATTGAGCACCAAGGTGAGCATGCACATTCTAACACAACTAGGTTGTGTTTATTTTTTCCTTGACTTCTTTGTCACTAGGGACTAAGACAGAATCATCATTCTTGACCTCTTGCTTGGTTTGTTTTCTCTTGTTCCATCTCTTGTTTATCTTATTTGACTTGTGATGAAGAGTGTCATTATCACAACGTCCACTAGTACAAGAGAATTCAGACATGATGTCTCTCTTTAGTCTTTCAAGAAAACTCTTGTAATTATTGTCACCAACAATTAAAATCTAAGAGTCATTCTTGTGACTAACTTTTGGTCCCTTCTTGGCTATGGAGGACTTCGGGACCCATTTAGAGTTGGGTTTCGCAGGAACAGCTTTCTCCTTCATATCATTAGGACAATTATCCTTTTGAATACTTTGCAAAACATCCTTTCTCCAATTTGGAACATCAGATCTTGTCTTAGTGATAGGTGTCGTAAAACACCTAATTTTATATCTAGTATTTATGCTTTCTTTACGAGTTTTCTTGTAAATTATGTATCTTATGTTTACTTTTGAGTTATTCAGGTGCAATGGAGTCATTATGAGCAAAAGAAAGAGAAATCAATCACTTTGAGCAAGGAGCCGAATTTGGTCATTTCACAGACGAGCGATACTCGGAGCCCAGTCCTAGATAAGGGACAACCCATTGAAGTCTAGTGAAATTTGCTAAAGGCACCCATGGGTGTCAATAGACGTTCCATACTCATAGTCATAGTTAGGTCGAACTTAGCTGTTTCAGACATCATTTCACTTCTTCTCTTCAGCTGCAAATATCATGATGATTGCTTATGATTTTGGTCCGAGTTTGGGAACAGTGGATCCGTGATTATGGAGAAGATTCAGAAGGAATGGCTCGAATTACTGGAGGGTCTGTGACAAGTTTGTAGAAATTCCAAGCTAGGGTTTGATGGAGATGGTAATTCAGAGATGAGAAAGAAATTTAGGGGTTGAATGTTGGACGAATTATAAGATGGGTTCTCTACGGATGATTGTCAGGGGCTAATGAAGCTGTGTTTGTAGCTGATTCAACAAATTAGAGAAAAAGGCTGCTTCAATCGATTCACAGATGAAGAACTCAGTGAGAATATAAATGGGGGTTCTGAGATTTGAGAAGATACATGGAGGAGGTTATGAAATTTAAAGATGGTGAAGAACAGATCCATGGAAGAATGGGTTTGGTGATTAATGGCAGGAAATGGATGAGAAGCTGGGGTTTGTATGGAATCTGAGATGTTGTGAATTAATCGATAGAATTTAGGTTAGGGTTCTTGCTATGAAGAAATTGATGCGAAAATCAAAGATGGGTCGGTTCTATAATTTGAAGAGATTGTGGTGATGCTGGTAGGAAAGAAGGGGTGTCTTGGATGAAGCTGAAATGGAGTCGGTGGCAAGTGATAGAGCTTACGGTGGAAATGGTTGATCTTTGGCTATGGCGGTAGTCAAGGCAAAGTCAGTAATTGCAGTTGCACTGACCAAGTGAGTAAGCAATCAGTACAATTAGAAGATGCACAAGCAATGGTGATGGATTGAGCTGGTTAGATGGACTCAGGTGAAGAAGCAGCTGATGTTAGAGCAGAAGATGATGGTGATGAATCTCAGAAATGGGTATTATGGGTTTGTGCCAGTCCGGGCAGAGGCAAAAGAAATGAGTTGCGATGAGTGTTGCGGGGTTGCGAGACAGATGTGGAGGAATTTGTGGTGATGCTGGTGCGGTGGCCTGAGAAGCTGAAGGCTAGGAGCAGAAATGAACTGAGTTGGATGGTTGTGACAGGTGCATTGGTGAACTACAATTGGATTGGAATAGTGAGTATGAGGCAGAAGCGGAGAAGATTCGAGAAGTTGCAGTCAAGTCAGGTTCAGGTGAAAAATGGCAGGAGTGGCTTTGAGGTTGCAAAAGGTGAATGTGGGTTGTATGGAATGAATGTGTGCTTGAAGTTGCAGCTAGGTATGAGAATGCAATATGGACTTGAACTCTTGTGATGGTAGCGGTTGAGACTAGTGAAGAAATTTGTTATGTGAAATAGATGAATCTTAGGAAGAGCCGCAATCGGAGTTGGCTCGAGATGGATTTGTAGAATGAATTACGGCTGCAACTCGGGAAATGGTGGTGTTAACTGTTGTTGGCGGTGTTTGCGGAGTGCGAGTCGATGGGTAGAGTTATGTATGAGATACGAGGAGAGATTGGAGTTGAAGATGGTCTGAGCTTGAGATTTTGGTTTATTTGTGCTGTGGGTTCAAGGAAGTGGTGAAGGTGATGTTGTGAGAAACAAGAAGAGGTGATAAATCTGATGGCAGTGGCAAAAGAAACTGAGTTGGAGCTACAGCAAATGGATTGAGTTATATGCAAGAATTTGAGTTGCAGGTGGTGTCAAGTAGGTTGTGCCATGTTGGTTACAGCGAATTATGGGAGAATGCAAGGTTAAGATGGTGTTTGTTGCGCTTGCGAGTAAGAACTGGATTGTTGAATGCAATTGGAGTGATGGAACTGCAATGTAATGTTGGTATGAGCTGGTGCTGCTCAGGGGAATGAAATGGTTTTGGCTTGAAGTGCAGGCAAGAGACAAAGCTGCAGATGTGAAGAATGCACAGCCAGAATGGCTGGAATTGCTTGGATGAAGCACCATCATGGTGCATGACTGGATTACAGCCTGTGCAACTGCAACAGCTCAGGTTCTTGTCAGGATCACTCAGCTGAGTCAGGCTTGTTAGACTCTGACTCAGGTCTGACTAGACCACCTGACTCATATGACTCGGTTTGACCGAGTTGACCCGAGCTGACTCGTTGACTGGTGACCGGGTGGACTTTGCCGGTCACCTGAGCTACTTTCCGGTGTCGGATTCCGGCCGATTTTTGGCCATAATCCCAGTTCTCCGGCGACGAATTTTGGACATAATTTTACATGGGTTTTTTCTCACACATGGGCTTGGTGGACCACTTGGAGATGGGTTTTGGGAAGACCTAATATTGGAAGGAGTATCCTTTATGGAAATTGAGAAACATATAAAAAGAGAAGACTTTTACCTAATCAAGGGGATCTTTTATTATCTTTTGCCTCTACTTTGTTTTCTAGGGTTTAGAAACCATGAAGTCTTTTCTCTTTCTTCTTGTTATGAACTCCATGAATATGAGCTAGAGTTTTCTTTTGGTTATGAATTAGTTGGATTTCTAAACATGAATATTTGTGCAATAAATTAGTTTTCTCTCATATTATCGTTTATGATTCACCATTAATATTGTTACATGATTTGAATGCTTACTTAGTCGAGTCGCGAATCGATTGAGTTTGCTTTCATCTTTATTGCTAGATTATGGTTATTATACGCAAAAGTGATAATTCCTGATTGCAAGTAGCATAAATAAGATTATAGTTTGTAGTGATATATTCTTATGATCTTATGTGAACCATAACCTTTGTTAAATCAGATTAGTGCTTTTACACGTTCGATTGCTCTGATTGGCCTGATTTTATAGTACGTAACGCATCTAGGGAATTAAACTTGATTAGTGCTTTTACACGTTAGGTTGTTCCTTTAGATAGAATTCATATTCACATCTTTTAATGTGTTTGTTGATGACAAGAGGAGATTAGCGGGATATTCTTGCGATCAAGGTATTCTAGGGCCTTTGATAAAAGTTGAGATTAAAATATCAATTCTAGTTATTGTGTTGAAAACATGTTTGTGAATGAAAACGAAATCCATGACCAATACTTTCTCATTCTTGATTTGCGTGTTTACTTTTTATTGTTTTGCTTTTAGTTTATTTTCGTTTATAAAAATCGAGAAAAACCTGTGTTACTTATAAGATACAGAAACATATTGACAACCAAGACCTCTATGTGGGAACGATCCTTTCTTGCCCTTGCTTCATTATATATTTTGAGTAGTAAGAAAGTGTAATTTATTTTTGACGCCTACGACAGCGATCAAATTTTAGGCGCCATTGCCGGGAGGCGGCGGTTGTCACTTGTTTTTGGTTTCTTATTTTTGTTTTTAGTTTTTGTTTTATTTTTCTTATTTTTCGGGTTTTAACCTTGGTTTGAGAATTTATTTCAGGTGCTTGTTTCTCATGGAAGGAGCATACTACATGGATGGATACGGTTTTCAACAACCTCAACAATATGACAACTACCAATTCCAGGGGTATTAATCAAAACCAATTTATTGGTTATGACCAATATTCCATGGAACCTTATGGTTTTCCTCAACAACCTTATGGCGGGTATGTGTGTGAACAACCACAAGGATGGGAGGATTCTTATGCTCGTGAACAAAAGTCTCTAACTTCATAGACAAAATTTCCAACTTTTTACAAGAAGAATTTCAAAATCAAAGGAGACTACAAACGAGCAACTCCAAGAACCGTGAAGGTATTGCTAGCTTGCGAAGAGGCATTGATCAATGCAAGGAAGATATGGATAATTCTAATGTGCATATGGTTTGTGATGAATATTTGATTGATGCTAATGTTTAAAAAGGCCAATCCTTGGGCACTTTCGTTGATAATTGTGTAGTTAACTCAACTCTTGATCGTAATAATGATCATTCACCTATTCAAAAGGATGAGTTCGAGATTAGCAACACTAAATTCTACGAGGACCAATCTTATGTTGACTATGATAGTGACGGTGATTATGATACATTGCTTGAAACAACTCATGGTGACATCCCCGAGGAGTGTACAATGGAGTCTTTTTGGGATCAAGATGAAGACGAAGAGGAATATGTCGACACTTGTGTAGATTACTCAAGCATTGATCTTAATAATGATCAAGAGCCTATTCAAAGGGTGGAGCTTGAGGATGATGCATTTTCGAGTGTTCTAAAAAAGTTTCTTATAATAAAATTTGGATCCGCAAAAGAGTATGTGCCTTACAACAAAAAGGAGTGTGTTGAGAATGAGACCGGTATGACCAATATTGTGGAAGACCCAATTGAGCTTGCATATGATTGTAATGATGATGTTTATGTTGAGACTTTGGTTAAGGCAGAAACGGAGTTGCAAGGTTTGATAGAGGACCATGATATACATGAGGTGAATAATTCACTTGAGTTTTTCAAGGATGAAGAGGATTCCGTGATACAAGAGATTGTGCAAGGTTTGTCTAACCCGTTGCCTATTGTTTCTTCTCCTTTACCTCTTATTGGTTTGAATGTATGTGCTTCGAGAATATTGTTGAATGACTTTGTTTCTCGATATCTTCCATTAGAGATACTTGATTCTCATACTATGCAGGTTTTGGAACAAGAAACCGTGGAAGTACCCGACTTCTATATTCTTTATACACTCCCAAGTGTGGACAAGAATAAGTGCGGGGGAAGCTTTTATCGGTTCATAACTTCACTTTTGCTTTATTGTACTAATATTTGTGTGAAGCTAGTGTTTGCAAAACAGGTTCTATGGAAGGATCCCCAACTTTTCAGATTGTTGGTATATGGGGAACGAATCTTGCAAGGATATAGTCGGGCTGACGACTTTAAACCAAGCGCTGCATGGGAGGCAACCCATAGGTTTTGTATCTCTTATCTTTTAATTTTTCTTTTCTTGTTTTTTCATGCTTTCTTGTCGCAAATTATTATATAATTTCCCACCTTGACTTTCTTTGGACGAGTCAATTTACATTGAGGACAATGTAAAGTTTAAGTGTGGGGGAGTGGTTAAGCTTTTGCGTTGTAAATTTTTGAAAATTTTCAACTTTTGTGTAAAATAGTGAATAAATAAACTCCAACTTATGGTTAGTTTAGAGTCACATAGTATACATGTCACTAAGATTACATCGAGAATCTCATAAGAGTGACTGAACTTAGAGATGACAGAGAACATGATCGGGTTTCTTAATTGTATGAGAGTTAAAGTTGGATTTAACCATGCCAGTGGCAAATAAGGTGCAGAATGAATTCAGTATTAGAGTAGTGGTCTCCTATAGTGGAGACTACCCATGTTACATAATGTGAGGCAAGGACCTTCAATTCTTTGTACTGTCTAAATATGTGCTTTTAGAGTGTGTGTCCTTTGTACGTAAATTCCGGGCAGAATGGTGAGCTGCCCAAACTCCCACCATAGAAGCACTATTTTGATCTCTTGAGTGCTATTTTTATCAATCATGATGGTGACATCGAATTGCTAACTTACATACCACTTGTAATCTTGTTCGCAGTTAGCACCATCCACCTTATCTCTCTCCACACCAACAGGTCCATAGAAACACCATCATCACCAACAAGAGGAGCATCACAAATTTGAAGGAAAGTTGAACACGTTCGAGGTTTACAAGCAACGGTACAAAAATTGAGCAGATTTCAGATTCAAGTATAACAACAAAACAAGGAGCAAAATTTTTATAAGTTGAAGACTATTGTACAAGAGTGAAAATTATCAAGGATGAGAGTTCGAAAAGTTTATGATATCAAGACATATAAGTTGTGAAGAATCAAGCGGTAAAGTACTTACACCATGGCCTTTGTACTTACGTTTTTATTTTATTTTGTATTTATTTTTCTCTTGTCTTAAAAAAAAAAAATTAAAAAAAACGAAAAAAAAAAGA
Source organism: Papaver armeniacum (assembly GCA_023531295.1). Classification (NCBI taxonomy): domain Eukaryota; kingdom Viridiplantae; phylum Streptophyta; class Magnoliopsida; order Ranunculales; family Papaveraceae; genus Papaver; species Papaver armeniacum. The sequence continues at coordinate 227,556 of JAJJWW010017180.1, forward strand.
GAAAAAAAATGAAAAAAAAAAAGAGACAAGAGAAAATCTTTAGGTTCATTACTAGTTTTATTGTTTTATTTCGTTTTTATTTTGTATTTGTTTTATTTCTTATTCTCAAAAAAAAAAAAAAAAAAAAAAATGATGCTAGTAGTGGTTTTGGTAGTTTCATTTTTATCGTTTAGGTGTTACGATTCAAAGAGGAGTTGGGGCCCAGCTTGTTGCTAGGTTGCCAACCAAAAGCTCTGTGTAAGCTATTATATTAAATAAAGAAATTAATTACATTTATGATTAAAAAAAAAATTTAATTCAATACGAAAATTTAAAAAAAAAAAAAAAAAACAGAAAAAAAAGAGAAAAGAAAAAAAGAAATTTATTTTGGGTTTGTATAGTTCGTTTTTAGTTTTGTATTCTTCTAATAAAGCCAAGGGAAGAAGGAATATCTATAAAGAAGTTTCAAGCAACAAGGAATTAGAGGAAAGAATCATATTGTCAAGATTCTACGAAGTTCAAGAGTTATCATCAAGAGTTGAAGACCGAAGACGAAGATGAAGACACCGATAGAAGACCGAAGACGTTTCTATGGATCTTTGTGAGAGTGGTGCTAGTCGCACGCCGAACGGATACGAGGTAAGTAAGCATATTCCCACCTTCGTTAAGTGGTTGATTTCCTTTCGAAGAGATTGTCAGAAAAATGGGTTTTCAAAATGAATAAAAGATGTGGGTTTTCAAAATACTTCGGAGGGTTTTTACCTTCCTACCATTCAACGTGTCGCAGGATTCTCTCTTCATTCCAACCTGGACACATGTGTGACCCATAAAAAGTTGTTTACTATTGAGAGCGATTTCATAAAATCCTTTCTTGTGAGGCAGAGTCGAGACTTTTGATCACTCCGAACCCGAATTTCTTTCGAGAAGGGATGGTTATTTCTCTCTCAACTTTTAAGGATGAGATTGTGTTCATTTATGTGTCTATCTTCTTATGACTAGTGTGCAGAATTTCTATGTCTTCTTAGCGCGTTGGATGCTATCAATACAGAGAACTAGTAAGTTGGAAAAGTAGGTTTTGTGGGTATATCTCTAGTAAACCCTCAAGAGACTACAACTCGTCCACTAGGGACACCTAGGGGTTTAAAGGCTTGTTATTTATGCTAAAAGTGACCGTAGACTCGACGACACGGAGTTGTATGTATGCTTAAGAATTTATTTTGTTTGATTTGCTCGAGGACTAGCAAAGTCTAAGTGTGGGGAATCGATAGGTGTCGTAAAACACCTAATTTTATATCTAGTATTTATGCTTTCTTGCGAGTTTTCTTGTAAATTATGTATCTTATGTTTACTTTTGAGTTATTCAGGTGCAATGGAGTCATTATGAGCAAAAGAAAGAGAAATCAATCACTTTGAGCAAGGAGCCGAATTTGGTCATTTCACAGACGAGCGATACTCGGAGCCCAGTCCTAGATAAGGGACAACCCGTTGAAGTCTAGTGAAAATTTCTAAAGGCACGCATGGGTGTCAATAGACGTTCCATACTCATAGTCATAGTTAGGTCGAACTCGTTTGTTTTGATAAAGATTTCACTTCTTCTCTTCATTTGCAAATATCATGATGATTCTTTGGTGATTTTGGTCCGAGTTTGGGAACAGTGGCTCCGTGGTTATGGAGAAGATTCAGAAGGAATAGCTCGAATTACTGGAGGGTCTGTGACAAGTTTGTAGAAATTCCAAGCTAGGGTTTGATGGAGATGGTAATTCAGAGATGAGAAAGAAATTTAGGGGTTGAATGTTGGACGAATTATAAGATGGGTTCTCTACGGATGATTGTCAGGGGCTAACGAAGCTGTGTTTGTAGCTGATTCAACAAATTAGAGAAGAAAGGCTGCTTCAATCGATTCACAGATGAAGAACTCAGTGAGAATAGAAACGGGGGTTCTGAGTTTTGAGAAGATACATGGAGGAGATTATGAAATTGAAAGATGGTGAAGAACAGATCCATGGAAGAATGGGTTTGGTGATTAATGGCAGGAAATGGATGAGAAGTTTGGGTTTGTATGGAATTTCTTTGTGAATTGATCGATAGAATTTAGGTTAGGGTTCTTGCTATGAAGAAATTGATGCGAAAATCAAAGATGGGTCGGTTCTATAATTTGAAGAGATTGTGGTGATGCTGGTAGGAAGGCAGAGCTGGTGCTGCCGGATGAACTGAAATGGAGTCAGTGGCAAGTGATAGAGCTTACAGGGAAATGGTTGATCTTTGGGCTATGGCGGAGAGTTTGAAGGAAAGTTGTAATTGCAGCTGCATTGAAGCTGAGTAAGCAACTGGTAAAATTAGAAGATGCACAATCAATGGTGATGGATTGAGTTGGTCAGATGGACTCAGGTGAAGAAGCAGCTGATGTTAGAGCAGAAGATGATGGTGATGAATCTCATAAATGGGTATTATGGGTTTGTGCCTGGTGCTGGCAGAGGCAAAGAAATGAGCTGCGATGAGTGTTGCAGGGTTGCGAGACAGATGTGGAGGAATTTGTGGTGATCTTTGGTGCGGTGGCTCGAGAAGTCAAGGCTAGGAGCAGAAATGAACCGAGTTGGATGGTTGTGACAGTGCATTGGTTTGAACTACAATTGGATTGGAGTAGTGAGTATGAGGCAGAAGCGGAGAAGATTCGAGAAGTTGCAGTCAAGTCAGGTTCAGGTGAAAAATGGCAGGAGTGGCTTTGAGGTTGCAAAAGGTGAATGTGGGTTGTATGGAATGAATGTGTGCATGAAGTTGCAGCTAGGTATGAGAATGCAATATGGACTTGAACTGTGCAGTGGTAGCAGCTGAGACTAGTGAAGAAGCTGTTATGTGAAATAGATGAATCTTAGGAAGAGCTGCAACTGGAGTTGGCTCTGAGATGGATTTGTAGAATGAATTACAGCTGCAACTCAGGCAATGGTGGTGTTAACTGTTGTTGGCAGTGTTTGCAGGTGCGAGTCGATGGCCGAGTTATGTATGAGTTACATGGAGAGATTGGAGTTGAAGATGGTCTGAGCTTGAGATTTTGGTTTATTTGTGCTGTGGGTTCAAGGAAGTGGTGAAGGTGATGTTGTGAGAAACAAGAAGAGGTGATAAGTCTGATGGCAGTGGCAAAAGAAACTGAGTTGGAGCTACAGCAAATGGATTGAGTTATATGCAAGAAGGCTGAGTTGCAGGTGGTGTCAAGTAGGTTGTGCCATGTTGGTTACAGCGAATTATGGGAAAATGCAAGGTTAAGATGGTGTTTGTTGCGCTTGCGAGTAAGAACTGGATTGTTGAATGCAATTGGAGTGATGGAACTGCAATGTAATGTTGGTATGAGTAGTCTTTGCTCAAGGGAATGAAATGGTTTTGGCTTGAAGTGCGGGCAAGAGACAAAGTTGCAGATGTGAAGAATGCACAACAGAGAACCATTTGGAATTGCTTGGATGAAGCACCATCATGGTGATTACTGACTGTCTGGTAACCGCAACAGCTCGGAGTTCTTGTCGGGATCACTCATTTTGAGTCGGGCTTGTTAGACTCGGACCTGTGTCGACTAGACCACCTGACTCATATGACTCGGTTTGACTCGGTCCGACCGAGTTGACCCGAGGTGACTCGTTGACTGGTGACCGGGTGGACTTTGCCGGTCACCTGAGCTACGTTCCGGATTCCGCCGATTTCCGGCCATAATCCCAGTTCTCCGGCGACAATTTTGGACATAATTTTACATGGGTTTTTCTCACACATGGGCTTGGTGGACCACTTGGAGATGGGTTTTGAGAAGACCTAATATTGGAAGGAGTATCCTTTATGGAAATTGAGAAACATATAAAAAGAGAAGACTTTTACCTAATCAAGGGGATCTTTTATTATCTTTTTGCCTCTACTTTGTTTTCTAGGGTTTAGAAACCATGAAGTCTTTTCTCTTTCTTCTTGTTATGAACTCCATGAATATGTGCTAGAGTTTTCTTTTGGTTATGAATTAGTTGGATTTCCAAACATGAATATTTGTGCAATATATTAGTTTTCTCTCATATTATCGTTTATGATTCACCATTAATATTGTTACATAATTTGAATGCTTACTTTGTCGAGTCGCGAATCGATTAAGTTTGCTTTCATCTTTATTGCTAGATTAGGGTTATTATACGCAAAAGTGATAATTCCTAATTGCAAGTAGCATAAATAAGATTATAGTTTGTAGTGATATATTGTTATGATCTTATGTGAACCATAACCTTTGTTAAATCGGATTAGTGCTTTTACACGTTCGATTGCTTTGATTGGCCTGATTTCATAGTACGTAACGCATCTAGGGAATTAAACTTGATTAGTGCTTTTACACGTTAGGTTGTTCCTTTAGATAGAATTCATATTCACATCTTTTAATGTGTTTGTTGATGACAAGAGGAGATTAGCGGGATATTCTTGCGATCAAGGTATTCTAGGGCCTTTGATAAAAGTTGAGATTAAAATATCAATTCTAGTTATTGTGTTGAAAACATGTTTGTGAATGAAAACGAAATCCATGACCAATACTTTCTCATTCTTGATTTGCGTGTTTACTTTTTATTGTTTTGCTTTTAGTTTATTTTCGTTTATAAAAATCAGAAAACCCTGTGTTACTTATAAGATACCGAAACATATTGACAACCAAGACCTCTCTTTGGGAACGATCCTTTCTTGCCCTTGCTTCATTATATATTTTGAGTAGTAAGAAAGTGTAATTTATTTTTGACGCCTACGACAACGATCACTTAGTATTTATAAAGTCATCTTTCTTTCTATATTTGGGTATTTTATGAGATGGCCTTGTCGAGCGATAGGCAAAATTTGAAATATGATTATAATAATTCTTTTGTCTAAACATTGGACAATATCAATCTGAGTTCTTTCGGGAAGCAAACTTAGCCAATTCGTTTGATACAAAAGAAAGTGCATCTTGCATCTTACGAACTTTGCATCCCCATCGCAAGTGCCCTTTATTACCACAATAATAACAATGCTTAGTATAAATATACGAAGTATGAGTTTTAATGTTACCATTTTGTGGATCCTCTTGCATTGGAGCTCGACGAGTCTTCTTCTTCTTCTTCTTCTTCTTCTTCTTCTTCTTCTTCTTCTTCTTCTTCTTCTTCTTCTTCTTCTTTGTTCAACGTTCTTACTTTCTTGACATTGACAGAAATGCCTTCTTTGATTACTACTGGTTGAACACTATTCTTAGGCTTGATAGAGTTTTCTTTTTTACAAGAAATAAGAGCATCTTTTTCATCAGTGGAAGCCTTTGATTGAGAAGAATTTGTAGCTTTAACAAATTTTACCTCTTTGCTATATTTGAAGCATCTATTCCCTTATAGCCCAATCCTCGTGTATCACGATGATTTCTACTTGCTTCTAAAATTGAGGTTAACTTGTTTGAGCTTTCATTGGATTTTTTCAGTTCCAAATTTTCTTCTTCCAACGTCTTGATTTTATCAAGAGTACTGGCTAGATCAGCCTCAAGGCGTTTTTCTCGTGAGAGATATTCACCTTATTTCTCTTCAAAACTCTTTTGTTGAGAGTTAATCCTTGCATCAGATTCAACAAGTTTCTCTTCCAACAAGTGATTTTTTTTAAGAGCAACATCATCTCTTTCTCTAACAATTTTGTTTGAGATAGACTAGCACCGGCTTTTTCTTCGTATTTGTCGAGAATTAAACAGATTCAAAGACGTTTTCTTTTCGACAAAAATAGTTCTCTTCGAAGATTTTCACATTCAAATTTCTTAGAATTTAGATCGTTTGTACGATCTTTAAGAAGATATTCAGCGGTGCGAGAACCACAATATTGTCCTTGAAAAACTTTTCTCAACTTCTTGTTCTGTCGACATAGAGGAGTTAAGAGATCAATGACATCAGAAGTTTTGAGTTTACTCTTTCCCAAAGGCTTTAATATATTGGAGTATTTTAAGATATCATCATCCACATCTCGATCAATATCTGAGTCACCATCATCGGATATTTCATCCAACTGATTTTCTAGGCATGATTCCCAGTTATCACCAGTTTCTACATCATTAACAAGATGAACTTGTCTAGTAGTTTCCCTTTCATGAAGGTCTTCAGATATTCAATCGAAGATGCCATCATCAAGTGTTAATTCAAAACTCTTGATGTCTTGTTTTACGTTAACTGAATCATTATCAGGTTCTATAAAAACCATTTCTAGATTCCAGTCTTATAGGTTGGATCGTACCAAACACATATTGTTAGATCTTTTCGTGTGTGCCTGCTCTGATACCAATTGAAAAGATGAGGGTACCCAAATATACCTCAATCTAAAACTTTTCCACCTATAAGTCCTTTCTCCGAAAGTGATTGTCTATGGACTGAGTCGAGACACTACAATCTTTTCACACTTCGTGTGATCGTCTATGGATACGAGATCGAGACAATATAACAACGAAGTATGTTCACTTGATAAGAGTTTCGGACTTCACCAAACACAATAGGATTACTATCAAGTGAATAGGAATTAACGTTTGTGTATTTTACTTCTAATTATAATAAAAACAATTATAATTACGGAAATAGAAAAGTAAAAGACACATCAAGATTTTGTTAACGAGGAAACCGCAAATGCAGAAAAACCCCGGGACCTTGTCCAGAATTGAATATTCTCGGGATTAAGCCGCTATACAAAATCAAACCAACTTTGTATAGTTGAGACCAAGCAACTAAACATATAGTTCACATAGTTCCGTCTGTATTCCCACGCCTCCAACTTGTAATAAGTCACGTACTTGGAACAATTCCTTTGGTTCGTATTCCAAACAGTAAAGGAACAACAAATATGTTTGGTAACAACTCTTTTCAACCAAGTGATGTGAGTTCGACAAAAGGCTCTTACGTTTATCCCAATAAACTCCTTTGTAAGGTCCTTAGATCTATCTACTAACAATTACCGAAGTAATTGTCTAGATTTTGCAATCAATACTTTGAATCACAAAGAAATGTATTGATGCCGATATACTCAACTAATCAATCCAATCTACCACAAGGATAAACTGATTATAGTTGGATCCTCTTTAAGCGAAACAAGTATTGTGCACACCAAAGATTATGAACCCAAATCAGAAATCTTCAAAGTCTTCTTTGTCTTCAAATCTTCTTAGATCTTCAATAAACACCTGCAAATAATCAACTTGAATCTCTTGTGATCAATCACGCACAGAACTGAGTGCATTAACAATGGATTATCACAAGACGTCTTTAGATCTACAAACAGTCTAAAGATCCCCATCGAAACTTTGATCTAGTTTGAGTGAATCTTATATCTGATGAGAAGATTCTCAAGCATAAACAAACTAGGTGCAATCAAAGTTCAACAACCGTTAGTCAATCAAATCAATCGAAAACTAATAATAAACCGCAATTATCTAATTTCCCACCAACGGTACTAATAGAGCATGTCAATCCCAAAGAAGTCTTTAAACTGAGCGGCCGTAAGAGATTTCGCCTAATTAGGTTACTTTCCTCCCCGAATAGGTGTCTCCACCAGTAACAACACAACTAGGTAGTTTTAGTGGCTCTGAGGATTAGTTTGCTAGAACTGCGAACTTTGGTATTTATAGACCAAGGAAGGTTGGACGCCAAGGAATTTCCAAAACCGAAAAATATTCTCAAGATATCCAATATATTCCAGATTCGGTTTCCATAATTCCTGGAAATGCTTTGTCCAAACATTGACCGAAAATCTCGTATAAAATCTCCAATTAGTAAATGCACATTACCAATTTTCTTTTTCCAAAAATAAAATTAAAAACCTTAATTAGAAGATTCTCAACTTATTTTTCGATCCGGGATTTTCCTTTAGCTATTAAGGAATATCTTTGAACAATAAAAGATAAGCGTTACTGCACATGTTCAAAGTATGTCGACATCTTTACTTTGCAAGTCCTCTTTCATACTTACAATCTTGAAACCGATTTGCCACATTTCCAAACGAGTTTAGAATTGGTTCATCTGACTTTCAAGAACTATGTGATTGATTAAGAATACTCAATCACAAATCATGGGTTTCACGGTTCTACCAAAAAAAGTTTCGGTTCTACCTCCATGTGAGAACCCTGCATAGTCACACTAGCTTTCCAAAAATTCGGTTGATTAGGTACTAGGATCGGTTCCCCACATACTTATGGTAACTACTTGTATTTGCTGCACATATCCATAGGATCGGTTCCCCTTTCACTAAAAACTTGTTGCACATGTTCATAGGATCGGTTCCCCCATCTACTAAAAACGTGTTGCACCTCTTACAAGGATTGATTCCTCTCTTGTGATCGGTTGCACCTCTTCATAGGATCGGTTCCCCTTTGCCTAGAGTTGGTCATACCAATAACACTAAATCGATCATACCATCTCAGGTGATTACTTAAGATCGGTTTCACTAATAAAAGTCATACCAATAAAAAGTCAGGCCTTGTGAATAGTTTTACCAAGAACATAAACAAGTCATGAGCGGTTATACTAATCACACATATTGGTAGTTCAAAAGATATGCAATGAATAACAATACCAATAAGCCTAGCGATTTCCCTTTCGATTCACGAAACAAGTTCATGAATTTACTTCCTTTAAACTAATGTAAAACATTTGTTTTCTAGGATGAAATCTTCACCTCATACCCATGCATAATCACAATAGCATTCAAACGATTATGTCGATGTCTTATATATGAAGTTCAAAAGATAAGCGTTATACTTCGTATTGTATTCCTTAATACTACGTCTAACTAGAGCGTAATCATTCATGCTTCACAGTTATGTTTTCAATATGCACGACTTGAATGATACGTTAGGGAATGAAACATTTCAAGTCAAATATCACTAATCTCAAGTGGAAGGATGATGTTGTCGTTGTAGCTCCTTACTTCTTTACTTTTTCAATTCTTTGCAATACTTGTAATGTCTCATTTCCTAATACTTTCAAGCTAACCTATACGAAGTTGACTCTAGTACATAATCAAGAGACTCTTTAAATGAATTCACTAAAATATGACAACCAAACTTGACATACCAACGCTTGGTGGGTTCAACCAAGCTATGCTCTAACAAACTTGATTCCAGACTTATGATCGGTCACCCATAGAACATAGGCTGTTTGTTAGAGCATGGATCGGTTGAACCCACCAAGCGTTGGTATGTCAAGTTTGGTTGTCATATTTTAGTGAACCAAAACTCAGTTAAAGAGTCACTGGATTATGTATTAGAGTCAACTTTATATAGGTTAGCTTGAAAGTATTAGGATATGATACATTACAAGTATTGCGAAGACTTGAAGATGTGAAGAAGCAAGGAGCTACAACGACAACAATCATCCTTCCACTTGAGGTTAGTGATATTTGACTTGAACTGTTTCATTCCTTAACGTATCTTCAAGTCGTGCATATTGAAAACATAACTGCGAAGCATATTTGAACTCTAGATAGACATAGTATTAAGGAATACAATACGAGGTTTATTGCTTAACCATTAAACTTTGTAGATAAGACATCGGTATAATCATTTGAATGCTATTGTGATTATGTATGAGTATGAGGTGAGGATTTCATCCTAGGGAACAATGTTTACATGTGTTCTAAGGAAGTAAGTTCATAAACTTGTTTGTGAACCGAAAAGGAAATTGCCATGTGTTATTGGTTTTGTTATTCATTGCATATCTTATGAACAACCAATATGTGTGATAGAGTATAACCGCTCACAACTTGTTGTGTTCTTGGTAGAATTGTTCACAAAGGCCTGACTTATGTATTGGTATAACTTTTATTAGTAAAACCGATCTTAAGTAATCACCTGTGGTATGATCGGATTTTGTATGTGTGACCTTGTAAGGGAAAGAGAACCGATCCTTGTAAGGGAAAGGGAACCGATCCTAGTAAGGGGTGCAGTACATCAAAGGGAACCGATCCTTGTATGGGGTGCTGCAAGGTTTATAGCAGAAATGGAAACCGATCCTATGGACATGTGCAACACATATAAGTTAGATACCATATATATATGTGAGGAACCGATCCTAGTACCTAGTCAACCGAACTTTTGGGAAACTAGTGTGACTATGCACAATACTCACATGGAGGTAGAACCGAAACTTGTTTTGGTAGAACCGTAAACCCATGATTGTGATTGAATATTGGTTTGATCAATCACATAGTTCTTGAAAGTCAGATGAACAAATTCTAAACTTGTTTGGAAGTGTGGCAAATCGGTTTCAAGGTTGTAAGTGTGAAAGAGAACTTACAAAGTTAAGATGTCGACAAACTTTGAACACGTGTTGTGACTGTTTATTTCTATAATTATTCAAAAATATTCCTTAACGGCTAAGGGAAGAGAATCCCAGGATCGAAACATAAGTAAGTTAAGACTCTTTTAATTAAGGTTATGTTTATGGGTGAAAACTATTCTGCCGGATTTGGTAATTTGGGGTGTGTGGATGAGGAATGAATCTAAACCCTAAACAAATGCACTGCTGTAGCGGTGAGTGCTTGTAGATTAAAGGAAATCAACATGCAAGTCCGGGCCTAAACCAAGAAATGGCCATTCCAGACTTGTTTCGGTCACAAAGTGAAGGGAATGGGGTTGATCTTAGGGAGGAAGCGAAGAAGGTGTTGAGAATGTGAAGGTGTTGGCTATAAATGACTCAGAATGAAAGGTGAGCAAAGCTTACGATTGACGCAAGCGAGGCTTACGATTGATGCAAGCTTGAGCTCGGGTGTTTGAATACGTTGTGTATTAACACTTGGTTTTTGTCTCAAATGCGGACTTGTGTTGTTTTTCTCCTGTGTGGAAAATATGGAGGAGAACCTATTTATACAAGTCATTTGAGCCTTATTCACGTCTCTCGTGGGAAGTGGAGGAAGTGGAGTGATGGAGTAGTGGAGGTGTGTGCTGGTGTTACACGACCGGTCTTGCCCACTTCTCCCGTCATCTTTAACCGTCCATGACTTCCGACACGTTCTTGTGATGGCGCGTTGCACGCCGCACGCCGTAAACCGCGGACCAATACCCCAAAGTATGTATCCCCCGTTTGTGACATGATTGATGTCTCGAGTGTGTGGATCGTGGGATCCACAAAAGGTAGCATGTAATCTTTAAATTGAATAATGCGTTATTCAGGAAGTTGATACTTGTGAAGTATCATGTGTATTTTATGCAGGTACTGCATCCTGGTGTGGTAAAGCGACGGGTGGTGATCACCATGACGCCTTATTGACCAATTAACTCCTGACCAGGTTGTATAACCAAGCCGGTGAAGTCGGACGGACGAGATGATCTTTGAGACACTCATCTGCGGCCGTTGATGGAATCGGGGTTTTGAAGAGGTGCGCATGCATCACTCTTGACTTGGTCGAAACCAAGCATGGGAAGGGTTTTGGAAAGGACCGAGTAGGGCATGCGTGTAAACAGCATGCCGGTGTACACGTCCGTACCTCTCTGTCCCATAAAGGCGCGATCTAGGCCACTCGATTTGACCTAAGCAAAGAGGGGTGGTTGAGATCGGTTTGCGGCGTAAATTCATTCCGCAAAGGAATTGGAAACCGCGTGACATGTCTAGTTTGGACGCGCGTTCCAAGACGACCAATCTTGGTCGGTCTTGGTCGATCGATCCGGCGTGTAGGTGGTAGGTGGTGTTCACGCCTATACCGACTATCCCATGAAAACGTGATCTAAGCCACTCAAATCGTCCGGTGAAGTTGAGTGGTCGAGATCGGTTTGCAATTTGGGAAGTGTAACCACGCAAGTTTGGACGCGCGTTTTGGGATAGCCAGGCATGATATGCCTTGGCCGATTAGGTGAGGGGATAGACGGGCCCACGGTGGGCATACTGGTATGACCGGGACGCTTAATCTAACTGGGACCCTCCATTCGTGCTTAGGAGAAGATGGACGCTCGTGATGCTCGAAACCCTAATTTTGGCTTTCACGGTAGTGTAACCATGCTCCGTTTGGGCGCACGGTGGGACGACCAACCATGGTTGGTCCCTGACCGATTGGTCAAGTATGTAGGCGGGCCCACGGTGATTGTGTTGACATGCTTTCGGGCCCTTTGAATCTACATCTACACCCTCCATCTATACCGCGAAGATGGATGGTTGAGACTTTTTGCGACACATGTAATGTGCCGCAAACCCTAATTTAGGGTTTTCCGCCCATACCGCTTCTGGTTTGGACGTTTTGGCAAGCTAGGCCAATTATGGAGGCCGACCATGCGGGGTCCGCGTTGGTTCGGCAAAGGTGAATATTCCATACACGCTTGGGGATTATGGAATTGATCCGGGCCATCCAATCATCCGGTGAAGTTGGATGAACGAGATCATATCCATCTCGATACTGATCCAGTCAGGATGCTCAATCGGGCTAGTATAACACACCGAGAGTTCTCAATCGGGCTAGTATAACACACCGAGAGTTGCAACGTGCGGGTATTTCGTACATGCTTTCATTATAATGCTTGGAGGTTCGTGTTGCTCTGTGAGAGCAACACTCGCCGTCATGCCGCACCGATAATGAGTACAAGAAATACAAGGCTACTCACGCATTAATTAATAATGCTATAAATTCACGGGGTATATGGGATTGTTGCTACATGCTCCAATCTGGATGAATTTCGTGTATTTAATTCACAGAATGGGATTGTTGCCACATGCTCCATTCTAGGTGAATTAGTAAAGTGAAGGAGTATCCAACACTTATTAATGGCTTTATATTTTACAATATGTCAGCGCATGATTTTCTGGTTTTTTACAATTTTAACATTAAATGAAAATCCACCATCAACAGGTTATTAATTTCATTTTTCAGGGAAATTACAGAATTAGTAATGTGCATTTACTAATTAGATTTTCCGAGAGATTTCGATCGTTATTTTTGGATAAGTGCATTTCCGGGAATTATGAAAACCTAATCTGTGCTTTTATGAATATCTTGAGAATATTTTCGGTTTGGAAATTCCTTGGTGTCCAAACTTCCTTGTCTATAAATACACGAAGTTTGCCTTTCTAGCAAACTAATCCTTCGTAACAACAGATTTACTCTTTTGTTGTTGTTCTCTAGTGTAGTTGCCTATTCGGAGAGGAGAGTAACCTAATTAGGCGAAATCTCTTACGGCGCTCAATTTAAAGTCTTCTTTGGGATTGAGAAGCTCTAGCGTGACCCGTTGGTGGGAAACTAGATAATTGCGGTTTATCTTTGTTTTCGATTGATTTGATTGACTAACGGTGGTTGAAATCTGATTGCACCTAGTTTGTTTATTCTTGAGAATCTTCTCTTCTGATATAAGATTCACTCAAACTAGTTCGGAGTTTCGACAGGGATCTTTAGACCGTTGTTAGTTCTAAAGACGATCTTGTGATAATCCATTGTTAATAGACTTCGTTCTGTGCGTGATTGATCACAAGAGATCCAAGTGATTGTGTGCAGGTTTTTATTGAAGATTTAAGAAGATTTGAAGACAAAGAAGATATTGAAGATCTGACTTGGTTTTTATAATCTTTGGTGTGCACAATACTTTTTTGGGTAAAAGTGGATCCAATTAATAATCGGTTTATCCTTGTGGTAGATTGGATTGATTAATTGAGTAGATCGGCATCAATACATTTCCTTGTGATTAAAGGTATTGATTGGCTTAATCTTAAATGATTACCTTTGGGTGATTGAACATAAGATAGATCTAAGGACCCGACGAAGAAGTTTATGTTAAGATAAATAGAAGAGCCTTTGTCCGACTCATATCACTTGGTTGAATAGAGTTGATACCAAACAGATTTGTTGTTCCTTTCTTGTTTGGAATACGAACCAAAAGAATTGTTCCAAGTACGTGACTTATTCACAAGTCGGAGGCGTGGGAATACAGACGGAACTAAGTGAACTATAGGGTTATTTACTTGGTCTCAACTATACGAAGTTAGGTGTAATTTTGTGTAGCGGCTTAATCCTGAGAGTATTCAATTCTAGATAAGGTCCCGAGGTTTTTCTCGCATTTGCGGTTTCCTCGTTAACGAGAATCTTGTTTGTGTCATTTACTTTTATTTTCCGCATTATAATTGTTTTATTATAATTAAAGTAAATCACACAAACGTTAATTCCTATTTACTTGATAAGCAATCCTATTGTGTTTGGTTAAGTCCGAACCTTTGTATCAAGTAAACATACTTCGTTGTTGTATTGTCTCGATCTCGTATCCATAGACGATCACACGTAGTGTGAACCGATTAGTTGTATTGTCTCGACTCAGTCCATATACAATCACTTTCGGAGAAAGGACTTATAGGTAGGAAAAGTTTTAGCTTGAGGTATATTTGGGTACCCTCGCCTTTTCACTTTTAACAATGGATAATCTCAAGTCAATGTTAAACTCGTTTGAGTGACCTTATGTCTGAAGAGAATGCTCTCAAGAATAATCAAACTATGTGCAAATAAAGAGCTAACCACCTTTAGTCAATCAAATCAATAACCGAAAACTAAAATAAGAATGTTATTCTAGTTTCCCACCAACGATACTAGTAGACGCTTTTTGATCCCAAGGAAGTCTTTAAACTAGCGAACGTAAGAGATTTCGCCTAATTAGACACCAAGGAATTTCCAAGGAATGTTATAAGTTTGTGAGAAGAACAAACTTTACTATTTATAGATCAAGGTAAATTGGACACCAAGGAATTTCCATAACCGAACATATTCTTAATATATGCAATAAAACACCTAATCTCGGTTTTATAAATTCCAACCAATATCCAACTGTAAAACCGAAATCTTCATGGACTACTCAATATTATCTAGCAATTAACTAATATATATTTCCATAGATATATTTTGGTTGCTGGTAGAACAAAACATATTAATTTCGAAATCTCAAAAAGACTCTCTACTATTTCAGTTTGGGATCTCACCTTGAGTATCAAGGTATATCTTTGAACAATTAAGAAATAAGATTTCAGCACATGTTCAATTTACTCACTATGTCGACATTTTGAACTTTTATATTTTCCAAACCCAATCTCCAAATCACACAAACCCTAAAATGTATATGACTTAGAGAAATCAGTTTTTGCCTATTGGGAATAGTTCTACCATGATACCTAAAGCAAGTTAGGATCAGTTCTATCTTTACTCCAAATATAGGTAGGGCCTGGTTCTACCTTTTCTCTTTTATACCTATTATAGGGTGATCATCACCAAAAGGTAAATCATACAAAGACATACCAAAAATTTATAGACCGGATGTTGTTTCTTCGCCAACCTTTATTAAAGATATATAGTAAAATGGCACTCACATCTAATCGAATTTTCGATTCGTCTAAAGTTCCTACTAAAGGATGATGATGATTACTAAGAGAACTTCTCTCTCTTTTCATGTTCTGTATGTAGCTATTTGAGTAGGGTTATGAATTCATGTCCTCACAGTTGTAAATATGAAACACAACACATGCTCACGTTTAGGAATTAAAAGGATTATTATTATTACTAGTTTGTTACCCGTGCTACGCACGGGTCCATTTCTTGCTCGTGGAGTCGTGTGTTATCTAAAAACAAAAAAGTTATCAAAAAAAATTACTAAAACAATGATAAGCTAATATCTGAATTCTAATGCAAAAAAAAATACAAAAATACAAAAATGCAAAAACAAATATAAATTCCTGGGAAGACAATGCAATGAAACGAAACTTCGTCTTAACATTCTTTCTATCCTAGCCACCTCTTATCTGTCCAGGTAAGGGTAAGGAACAACGTTGTCCTAGAAGTCAAACATTATTTCACCAATTTTAACATGATTTAAAGTAAAGAAAATATTAAGTATTTGTTACAAACCAAACTTGTTTGGGTTGGTTGAACATAACCATACCAATCTTATCTAATCGATAAATTAAATCGGTTTTCTCAAATTTCCTCTTTTCTTGTGTATCTCATAGTTTTCTTTTTTCTTTTTTTTTTTGATGTAAAGTCCTTCAAGGTAAAGATAAGTATATTTTTCTTTCTCATGTTGTTCTCTAAGTATTCGTTACTCTCCTTTTTGATACTCTGTTAGTTTCTACCATTTTTTGTTGTTCTTTTTGATGATTGTGTTTTCTTTTGTTAATTTCATGTAGGTAGTGATACTCGTATCTGTATCTGTTACGTATATCTTTCAATTCCATTATGTGATTGCAAACCTTTTTTTTTGTGTTTTAAGCCGTATTTCATGAAGATAAATAGAGCACATTAGAGTTTTACATGCATATTTTTGGAGTATAGAAAATTATTTCTACATTTTGCTTGGATTTCTATGATACTTGATAAATCTTAAAAATAGTTCCAAGGGAAGTAATTTGGGATTCCGTTTTTGGAACATAAACGATTATCTGTATTTTGAAATTATGATGGGTCCTAGTCCTAGAAATAGTTCCAAGGGAAAGGAAGATGTGAAGGGTAATTATGAGGACTGGTGTGAATATATAGTAATCTTCATCAATATATGATTACAGAAGTGGACTATATTTTAGTGAATAAAATATATTCACCAAAGGCGAACACTAAAAGAACCCAAACATCCTTGGGTAGAAGACTTGGCCTAGTCAAACTTGAGCTACCATTGGAACTCATTGAAGTGTTGCTCAAATCTAGACAACTTTGTATCTCGGGTTCTCCTTAGGTACCTTGGATTGACCCAAATATGAATGTATCTACTAATTACCTTAATCATGGTAGAAATTACATTAAGTTACTCATGTTTATGATAAATTTCCAAATAATTAAAATCATTTACATTAATCAAATCCTTAAATTTGGGGATTTTGGGGATAATAGATAATGATACCAGTTTTAGAGATATGTCTACATGCTTTCCCAAATTAGTTCGACTACGTTAAGAATGTAAAAATTATGCTTGCAGCTTGCTAATAGTTTTGAAACACGCCAAATGTTTGGGTTGGATATGAGTTGGAGGTTGGAACTAATGAATTCCTGACACCAAATCACGAGAAATGTTGTAGATTCAATGATTCGCTTGGCAAATAATACGACCGTCTATAAATTTAGAATTGTTGATGTGCAATGGTTTCGGTATACCCATTGGGTAAATAGTTCTTCTTTAGTTCTTCTTTCTTGGTGACAATGTACGTGAACATCAAGTATTAACCAGAGCATAAGTTATAGTGATGCATTTAACCAGAACACGTGATCAAACATTAACAAACAACATATGGAATTGTGTCCCAAAATAGGAATCCTGAACATAAGTTATTTTCAAAATTCCATGGTATCCTGGTGATGGGGGTCTCATTTCTTACTCATTTGAAGCATGTATAATTACGGTAAGTATAATTAACCCACATCCCATAACCATAAAGACAGACACTAGATTTTATCAAGGAAAGAGCGTGACTAAAAATTTGGCGCAATCAGCTCGTTTATCAATCCGAAGACTAAACAAATTAAAATTTAACAATGTATAATAAATATCATTATTGCTTTTGCTTCCAAAATGAAATTGCCTCTTGGGAAAAATTCTCAAAAATAAGTTAAGAAATTAGCCATTGAATAGTAAGTATTCAGTTGAATCGCATTTTTTTGTGCTTGTATTCTCCACCATCTCAGATGTTGAAATTTCCTTCCTGCAGATAAGCCTCAAATGGCATTATGATTCATGTAAATTTAGTAAATGATTCATGTAAATGAGCGTAGGTTAAAGATTCATTGAAACAATTACCTCTCCAATGCACGACTTTCTCATACGTTCTAACAGGGTCAATGGGTCTTAGCTTTGCATTTTATTGGATGGCGTATGTCACCTTGCTGGTGACAATGTATTTTTCCACTGTTTACTGATTTTCCAACTCATTAAAAACCATCAATAGGAAATTATGCACTATTAACTCCAATTTGGACCTGTGCAATTTTATCCATCAATTCTGTCGATTGGCTACAGGATATTATGTTGACAGTATTTTTGTTACCTTGATACAGGTATTTCGTTTCTTAAAAGACACATACATACTCTCTCTACCAATGGTCAAAAACCACGTAAGTTGTCATTGTTGACTTGCATTTTCATGCACACCACGTTAAAAATTGGTATAGCGACTGAGTACTTATAATTATATTACTTGTTTTTCTTACTTGTGGCAAAAGAAATTTTTTGTTTACTAAACCGCATCAGGCCCTTTCGCAAATTTAATCTATTATGCAAAAGTATCTCTTCAATTGGTTTCTGCTGTCTTCTATCAATATGCAGTATTGGCAAGTAGTATCCACATCTATTAATTCAACAATATTATTAACTTCTAAACTAAACACCATACCCAGAGAGACTGTACAACAAAACTTGTGGTATGTATAAATAACATACTTACTTTTTTTTCGCATGGCCTCAACTTCCGGTACGCGACGCAAGTCTACATATATTTTCATTTAGAGAATAGACTGTATTAATTTAATCTGCACTTTTGTAAATTGATGATTAATACATCTCACCGAGGTATTAGCCGAAATAAGTCGTAATAGGACTATTTAATTTTCCCACTAATGACGATATGATTATAAGAATGATCTTCTTTTAAAAAAAAAAAGAAATTGAGTAGCAAGCATCCCAAACCGTAACTCTAGCTAGTTCCGTTCCATTTTTTATTGTCTATCAAAATAACCAAGTTCCTAATACGGCCAAACTTTGTTGTTAATAAATCAGAAAAACTAAGTTATCCCCGAAGAAACTCATATTTCTCACAACTATGAGAACCAAGAACCTAGAGTAGATTAGGACGAACCTTTCAATCCAATAAAAGCAATTACTTTTCCTCTTCCTTTTTTGAGGTATCATTAACATCTTCAATAAAAAAAAAGCAACAAAAGAATTCCCAACAATATAAAAAAACATAGGATTTCACAATTTTATACCTTGAAAGAGTTTACTATTTTGGCCACAAAGCTCCGGAACAACTGATATCAATTCTCATGAACTCCGCGGCCGTATCCATTGATCACACTGTCAAGGTTGATGCAAAACAAATAAATATATTAGACAACAAAACCCTAAATCGGAAGAAACAAAAGGACATAAATCAACCAAACCCTAGCAAAAAGAAGAAAAAAATAACAGACGACGGGAGGAAGTGTAGGCTTGGGTGCGTTATAAAAGAATGACCATGCGTAGAATTTCCAAAATAGAATACCCTATTTTGGAAATAACATTAATTAATATCTCAAAATTAATATTATTTTTAATAATTATGGATAGACAATATATATTTTTGGATAGCCATTACTCTCGAAAATATTTGCGTCCAAAATTTTTGCATATCCTTTAAGAATATAAAATATCTCGATTTTATTTTATTATTTTCTTTTGGAAAGTATAATTTTAAGAGAAATAGTTACAAAATTGAATTTTCTTTTGGAAAGTATAATTGTTCTTACTTCACGATAATTATTTTTTGTTTGTTTGTTTTATATTTTCTTCCACTGATCTTTTTTGTGTTTTTAATTTTTTCCAGGATTGTGTTTAAAGTTTTTCCCTAATAGAGGAAAAGTATATTCTGATCAATGACCAATCATAATTCAAGGTATTTTCATTTTAGGTTTTTATTACAGATATAAATTTGATCAATAATTTTTAAAATTTATATTGATTAAAATTGTGATTATATTTATCGTCAGTAGTTTGGAATTCTTATAATAATTAGTTTGATTTTTTTAAGAAATGTAACTGGACATTGGACATTATTTTTTTTTTATTTTATAATTATTTTAATCATGTGATTATGATAAAATCGTGATCTATTTTGTTTGATTTGATATTGATATAGTTATTTATGTTTGATTTGATTCATATATAAGATTTAGTTGTTTTAGGAAACTAAAATATATTGTGGGATAAAGATATATTTACTTAGAAAAAATTTCCCGAATTTTTTATAATTACCAAAAATAATAAATGGTGGGGCCAGAATCAACCAGAAACTCCGATTAACCACGTCGCTCGAAAAACTCTATTTTTATATAGAGAATTATTACATTGATAAGCACATGATATACAATGCACTTAGAATTTAAGTACAACAAAAGCCAACTATTGAATGAGAAAGAACAAACGCATTCGAGCGTAACAAATCGGGGACATAAATAAACAAAAGCAAACACATGCAAGAACGGATCATAAATGAGATCCATATAATGATTGATCCCTTCCCTGTGGTGCATAAGGATTATGAAATCACTGAATGAGGATGACCTGATACTTAGTAAATCTTGTTGCGTCCATACAAACCAAAGTCAGCACCATATCCATGATGAAGGAGGGAAGAAGTGCGGGTACAAAATACCGCACACTCATTATGTATGCGAAGTAACTCCATTGGTATCAAGCGAACACAAACGTGTACGACATATCCAGGATGACGAACCAAATGACGTCACCTATCACGAGTAAAGTGTGAAGATCTATGCGGCAGTAAAGAAACCGTGCGGCAATGGTGTTACTCCCATGCGACATTGACGCACGTCAGATCCGAAATAAGGGGCTTTATTAGCTGTCCTCCACTATGTAAACTCCTATATAAGGATCCAAGCATCTTTGTAAAAACAGAGAGATCTTTTAGAGAGCTTAGACAAGATATTTAACAGAGAGAAAGATTATTTGCTTCCCAAGTTAGGGTTTTCACATAACTTTGTATTTGATTGAAAGATTTAATAAAAGTTCTTGAGATTCTTATGATGGTTTCTTAAATTGTTCTATAGATTTTACTAAGGGTGTGGTTGTGAGATTTCTCGCAACTACATTTTGGCGCTAGAAATCAGCTCGGAATGATATACCCTGTTGGTGAATTTCTTTAAAAATAAGTCTAAACTTCTTCATAGTTTTCCATCGATCTATTTACAATCTTGGAGAGTTTCAGAAATTTAGATCTAAAAGGTTAAACCAAAAGTTTTCATCTCAGAAAAACAGATTTCATTAGTAAAGTTTTCATATATTTATTTCGTCAAGAGAAGATATAGTTTTAAGAAATTTGGTAAAGTTATTGATTCCGCACAAATGGACGAAAAAAGTAGCAAAGAACGGATTCGACAGAAGAACAATTACAGAAGCGAGGTAGATGTTAAAACACAAAGAAAACAAATGAAAGCAGTAAGGATCGTCAGAGCAACAGATGGAAACAGGAGTACACAGTGTAACTCAATAACAAAAACGTAAATCAATGATTTTTATGTAGGAATCACAGGAAAAATACATAAGCGTGATTTTGAAGGAAGGAAAATCTTGACAGTGGAAAAAATATCTCCCTTGAAGGAGTGGGAAAAGCAGAAGATAACATTTGCAGCAGATGAGATACCAGAAGAAAATTTAGGGTGAACAGATCCCCTGGTGGTTACCGTAATAACAGAACGAATGGGAAGGAATGAAAGCGCGAAAACATCAGAAGAATGTGCGGTAGATAGAACTTTGGTAGACACGGGTAGTTCGGTAGACATCTTGTTTTATCGCGCATTCAAGAGTATGGGATACAAATATGCGAATATGTCACTCTCAACATACAACATTCATGGTTTTAATAAAACAACAAAACCAAAAGGCGAGATAACCATGCTAATACTGTTGGGAGAAATAGAAACGCATATAACTTTATGCGTAGTTGATGTAAAATTGCCATAAAATATGCTATTGGGACGACCATGGGTGCATGCGATAAAAGGAGTAGCGTCGACTCTTCATAAATGCGTGCGTTTCCCTATACCAAGTGGAGTAGGCGAAATCAAAGGAGATACTAGGAATGCGAAAGTCTGCAATCAAATAGATGTAAAGAATTATGAAGAACGCGCAAAGAAGCGAAAATATAGATGGAGAAAGGCAAGAGAATCAAAAAAAGAAGAGGAACTGAGAATATACATGATAAGAGCACAAGAAGGGAAAGGAATACCAAGCGAGATTCCGGAGAAAGAAGGCGAACCAATGCACAAAATAAAAGCACCAACACCACTGGGAGAACCAAAGGCAAATTTCACCGCGGTAGAGCCAACGAAAGACATCAACGTTGGAACAGAAGAGGAACCAAAGATATCAAAGATCGGAACGAAGATGGACAAAGAAGAAGAAGAAAGGATAATCAATCTCCTGTGGGAATATAGGGATGATTTCGCATGGAGTATGGATGAGATTCCAGGCATAACTCCTAATGTCGCGTGTCACAAATTAGATATCAACAAAAACGCAAGGCCCTTCAAGCAAAGAATAAGGAAGATAGCAACTACATATCATCCTCAAATAGAGGCAGAGTTGCAGAAAATATTGGATGCGGGAATAATCGACCAAAGACAAAGTACCCGGAGTGGATAACAAATATGGTGGTTGTACCAAAAAAAAATAAAGGAATACGGATCTGCATCGACTTCAGTGACCTGAATAAAGCGTGCCCAAAGGACATCTTTCCACTTCCAGATATGTCGCAAATGGTAGAAGCAGCATCAGGACATGAGAGATTATCGCTAATGGATGGATATTCAGGTTACAATCAAATCCCATTGGCAGAAGAAGATCAAGAACACACGGCTTTCTTCGCGCCAAGAGGATTGTATTGTTATAATCGAATGCCTTTTGGTTTAAAAAATGCAGGTGCAACGTATCAAAGAATCGTAGAAAAGCTATTCGCGAAATGGGTGTATACAACGTTAGAGATCTATGTAGATGCCATGTTGGTGAAAAGCAAAAAGGCGAAAGATCATGTTGAAAACTTGAGAGAGATATTCGAACAGATGCGGCAATTTAAGATGAAGATAAACTCGACAAAGTGTATCTTTGGAGTCGCATCAGGGAAATTTTTAGGTCACATTGTATCAAAGGAAGGAATAGAAGTCGATCCAGAAAAGGTGCAAGCGGTGCGTGACATGCCATCACCCGCAACTGTGAAAGATGTGCAGAAATTAAATGGGCTTCTAGCCTCATTAGGGAGGTTCATTTCGCGCTCTTCAGATAAGTGCAAACACTTCTTCAACATCCTAAAGAAGGGGAACAAATTCGAATGGACAGAAGAGTGCGAGAAAGCACTGCAAAGCATTAAGAATTATCTAATGAATTTATCTATTTTGCAGAAAGCAGAACCAGATGAAGAGTTATTAATATATCTAGCGTCAACACTGCACGCATTAAGTGCTATCTTACTTTTCCTGGATCAAGGAGTTGAAAAGCCAATATACTACATAAGCAAAACCTACAATGCCGCAGAGAAAAATTACTCAAAGATTGAGAAGCTTATCCCCGCATTAGTCTATGCAACACAAAAGCTAAGAATTTATTTTCAAGCTCACAAGATTAAAGTGCTGACAAAAGTACCAATTGAATCTGCAATGAAGAATTCAAAAAGATCAGGAAAAATAGAAAGATGGAACGCGCAAGTAGGGAACTTCGAGATCAAGTATGAAATACTATCTTCCCCAAAATCACAAGTCATCTCAGATTTATTGGTAGTATTTCCATTAGAAGAAGATGAACATGTAAAAGAAATGATGGATATAGATGAAGAACAAGGAAATCCTAAAGACCTGTTAACAGATAGTAACTCAAATAGATGGGAGATACTGGTGGATGGATCATCAAACGGAGAAGGAAACGGAATTGGAATAGTATTCATTTCGCCAAAAGGAGCAAGAGTGGCTTACTCATTTTGGTTGGAATTCGCATTCACCAATAACGAAACCGAATATGAAGCAGTGGTGCATGCGTTACAACTAACAATTTAAATGAAGATAGAAGATGCTAGAATAACCAGTGTTTCGCAATTGGTAATACGTCAAATAGAAGGGGTGTACAACACAAATGAGCCATCTCTACAGAAATACAAGAACCTTGTTGAAGGCCTATCAGCAAAAATTCCAAACATAAGTTGGAGGCACATATGCAGGAAAGATAACCGCTTCGCAGATGCAATGGCGTACATTGCTTCTATGTTGATAGATCCAACCGCAAGGTATATAAATATATAGACGCTCTCTTCTCCCTCAATCAAAAAAGAAGAAGAAGACGACGCAAATGTAATGATAGCGGAAAACACATAAGAGGATCATGCGGACAAAGACGCAGACTGGAGAGCCCAACTTCATTTATATCTAGAAAAAGGAAAAGTCCCAAGGAATAGATTGGAGGCGCATAAGCTGAAAAGTAGAGTGACAAATTATGAACTAAGAGAAGGCGTACTCTATCGAAGGTCCTTCCTTGGACCATCACTAAGATGTTTAACGCGAAAGGAAGGAATGAAAATATTGAAGGGAATATATTATGGAGACGCATGGAACCACATCGGTGGAAGATCATTAGCTTATAAAACAAAATTACAAGGGTATTATTGGCCCTACATGCATGAAGAAGCGAAAGTGGTATCAAGACGGTGCGAAGAATGCCAACGTCATGGGAAAAGGATACATGCACAAGGAGTGGCGTTAAACTCATCAACAAGTGTGTGGCCATTTGAAAAATGGAGCCTAGATATTGTAGGCCCATTTATACCAGGAATAGGGCAGAGGAGATATCTCATAGTCGCAACAGACTACTTTACAAAGTGGCCAGAAGTGAAAGCAGTCCAACACATTCGAGATCGAGATGTCTTCACTTTCATATTTGAAAATATATTTGCAGATTTGGAATACCCTTGCAATTATTCTCTGATAATGGAAAGCAATTTGAGGGCGAAAACATAGAAATGTTGTTTAACGCGTTCAAGATACAAAGTGGAAAATCAACTCCTTTATATCCTTAGAGTAATGGGCAGGATGAGACAACTAATAAAACAATCGCAGACATATTGAAGAAAAAGCTCGAAGGACACAATAAAGGATGATGCGAACAAGTACATAATGCAGTATGGGCATACAGAACAACGCGAAGAGAAGCTACAGGAATGTCACCTTCTGCATCTAACATATGGAGTAAGCAAGATTACCAACCGAAGTTATTATTTCCACAACAAAGAAAGAAGCATGGGAAAAGAATTTGAACACAGACTTGATCTTAACAAAGCTTGATGATCTTGAAGAAAGTAGAGAGGTTGCCCTGCAACATATGGATAATTACCACAAGACAAAGAGGAGAATATAACAAGCGCGTCAAAGAAAGAGAGTTCCAACCAGGAGAACTAGTTTTAAGAGAAATACCGCCTATCGGAAAGGAGGATACGGAAAACTAGAGAAGACATGGGATAGACCTTGTATAATAAAAAGAGTTATGGGGAATGGAGCTTATCAGTTAATGGATTTTGAAGGGAGTAACTCGGCGAAATCTTGAACACCCGTGGAATAGAACTTATTTAAAGAAGTATTATCCATGAGTCATGCGACAGTTATCATACATCTGGAGAAAATTATTAATAGGTGAAAATGATGCACAAAAACGAACATAATTGAACGAGTCGTGCGGTCCTTGGATCTAGCTAATTATTATGTAAGCGAATAAATGAAGAAAGAAGAAGTCAGTGTTGTACTAATCAAGCATATGAATGAAAATGAAATATTCTTCTTTATATACATAAAAAATTACAGAAAGGCAAAAATAAGACCTTAACAAAAAAGGCATCAGAAGTAAAACCTCTAACAATGGAGGTTAGGCATCCAATTGTGGTGTGCACCCTAGTTCGCACAATAGCAAGAGGCAAAAATAATACCTAACACGCGTCATAATTGGGGAAAACCCTGAGAAATTAGCATGACTCGGGTGAAAAGGGTCATACTACCTAAGGACCCTCAAAGGTGAAGTATTGCAACACCCTTGGAATGCAGTGTACCTAAAAAAGTACTACCCGTAAGAGAATGGTGGTTACTCAGGAGAAGAAGGGAATGGAAAATAGTCCACCATGTTTTGTCCCTGACCGAAGGTATTATAAACCTTACTAATCAATGAAAGAACCTTTTTGCTAAGAGAAAGTCAATTTTCGATTAGGTACAAATTGGGTTAGAATAGACACCCTCTGTCAGGATTGACGATGCGACAAGGCAAGAAATAACTGCGCATATGTCAATACTCGGATCCTCGGAGTGATAGCTCCATTCATGAGGCAATGAGAAAAAGTAAGATATCCCCTATAGAGATACCTTGTCGAAGTAAAGCAGCCTTCGCGCTGAACGTGTAGGGTTATAGGAAAACTATTGCCCACGTAGGAGCCCTCGCCACCACGGTACCTTCTGGCCAAAGGATACTTAGGTAGGATGAAGAATGTTCCACCCAAGGTTAAACATACCTTAGCACATTGTGACGACTTGAATTGCAATCAACTAGACACAATACGTCTACAAACAAAATATTTATGCAATAATAAAGGTACGATAATAATGTTACCAAAATATAACTTTCATGTCTTAAAAGTTGCAGATAACAAAGGTTCAAACCATAACGAAGCATTGGAAAATGAGACGATACAAAGACCCCTCAGCTGGGGGCATAATACGACAAAGAGTTCAGCTAAAAATAGACTGGGCACGGCACGATCATGGGTAAGGAAGACGAGGAAAGACTACCCCTTCATCCCGACGTTCAGCTTCCGCAAAGGCGTCGTTGATATAATCAATGGCCGACTTCTCGAACTGAATATTCATTTGGGAGGCCTGAGCCGCCAAATCAGAGGCAGATTTCTGGCTGAGTTCCCTCACCGGAGCACTGAGCTGATTATTAGCTTGCTGAAGCGCCTCAGCCTTAAACTTAGCAGCAACATCAAATTGGAAAGATATCTCCAACGAAGATATTTTACCCTCAAGACGGTTAATCTTGGCATTTGCACCCACCATCTGCTCTTGGAGACCTGCGAGTACAAAGTGTGTAAGCAATAAGAAGAAACAACAAAAAACACAAAGGATGCTGCTGGAATATGAGACCCTAAGATACCTCCTGCATGGATAAGGGATTCTTCTAAACTATGTTGAGCCTCAGCAAGGTCCATCTCAGCGGCCTCGAGATCCTCAAAGAGGGTATCACGTTCAGCTCGGAGGTCATCAACATCAATTCGGAGCGAAGCATTCTCAGAGGATAAAACTTGGTAAACATTCTCTAACCCTTCCAACTTCTTAACTAAGGACGCATGAGACATGGAAGATGACGCGGAGCCTGCCTCGACAAGTCTATTCTTAAGAGAACAGAACTCAGAAGATAAAACGTTATGCTCTGCAGTAACCTTAGCTAATGAAGCACAAGCGTCTTCAAAATCCGCATGATATGTCTTGAGGATGATTTCTTGGGCTGAGAGGCATCTATCAACTAAGGAAATATCCTCCTTTTGCTTTAAAATGAGACTCTCCTTCCAATTAAGGGCTTCATCACATTCTTTACGAAGCAAAACCATCTACTTCACTAAATCAGCGATATGAGCAGACTCAAGGGAAAGTTGGGCCTCATTATCAACGGTTATGTTCATCAACCTATCAGACTTCTTCTGATAATACCAAACATCGGAGGTTAACTTGGCTACTTGATCCCGGAGATATCTAAGCTCACTAGAGCTACCAGCTGGCAAGCGAAGGTTTCTTAGGACTATGCAACCAAACAAGAGAAAAAACAAAGCTAAGGGAAAGAAAAAACGAACCTATGGCTTTGGAGGACTCAGCAGCCAGAGCGAAATCAGCATCTTTACACCATTCCTCAGCAACTTTAGCAGCATTGTTACCTCTCTCGAGATCCAACAAACAAGCCTCCAAAGACCTTTGAGTCTTCCTCAAATCATCCTCCAACGAGGATACCCTAGCAATAGAAGAAGCATCACCTGGACGAAGGTTGCTGTGAGCTAACAAGGGCATATTCTTGACGAGTACGTTCCAACAGAGCGCTCAAGTGAGTACACTTAGCCTTATAAAAATTGAATAAGGTGCAACCAACATCTATCTGTTTGCAAAGCTGCAAACAAAGGAGTATAAGAGCAGATGAAGAATCAAAATAAAAGGCAAAACTGTAAGGAAAGAATCACTTACCGAGAATGCTGAGAGGCGAGGAAGGAAATCAACATAGGTATCCATAAAAGCCTCCATATCTTGGATGCTACCACTACGGATTTCACTAAAGCTCTGGCTAGAGCAAAGGCAATCCGGGTCGAAGAATAGATCCTTCGGTGCACGATATTGAGCAGACATCACATCCAACCGCGAAGCTACCTCAAAAGATCTATCCGGATGATAACGATCAACCTCGGCAGAAAAGGACCCTCGAGTCCCATGAATGGCTTCAAGGATGGCATCATCATAACTACCAAGGCTCAAGTTATCAGGCAGCTTACCCTTGCTAGACTCAGCAACAACTCCATCAATCGCTTGAGAGCGAACATGGGGCATGACTGCTGAACCCCCACCACGACGAAGAGACGACATGGTGGATGAGCTGGGAACCGAAGAAAAATCTTGAGCACCACCTAAGTCCATGTCACCAGCGGAAGGAATAGTACCCATTCTGGTCCAATCTGGTGACGAAGGCGGAGGTCCAATAGCTTTGCTAACAGGGGTAGTAGAAACAAATTGAGTGCTCCCTAACGAGGTTGGAGTAGCATTGAAGGAGAAGCTGGCCAGTGAAATCACAACCTTCTTCTTCGGCTGAGAATCCGAGCTACTAACCCTCACCACCGGGGTGACAACCTTAGAAAACTAACCACTTGATTGAAGCGAAGTAGCAGGAGACGAGGGAAGACTCTTGAAAGCTACAACAACAGCCTCAGCAGTAGCAGAGACAACAGGCAATGCTCCGCCAAGGGTAGAAAATGAAGGCACCTTTGAAGACAAAGTAGGAACCGGAGCTTGAACACTAACATGGTTGATCAACTGATCATCACCACCAGCTAGGAGATTCTCACCCTCCACTGAGCCAGCACGAATGGGACTAGGGTTGTCCTTGGAAAAATCTTCCTCAATATCATCCAAATGAGGGCTGAGGCCAGTATCCTCAATGTCCTCCATGTCTTCATCATCCGGCACCTCCTCGCCAGCCTTTGGATCCTAATCCAATGCCTCAAGATCAATAACAACCTTCAACTTTCCCTTTCTCTTGGAAGACTGTGGAAAAAAACATGCGCCAGCTAAGGATCAGGGGAAAGATACTAAGGAACCTACAAACACAAAGGTATAGCAACAATCCTTACCTTCGCAGGTGTTAGCGTAGCTGTTTCAGCCGAAGCGTTCCTTTTCCTAGTCCTAGTGGCTACAGAATTACCAGCAGAGCCCGGAGCAGTTCTAGCAGAAGAAGCAGGGGCAGACTACAAAAGAAAGCCCTCAGAATATCAAATAAAGACATTAAAGCAAAGGCCATCAAACATAAACGAAGGTTACCTCATGAAAAGCAGCAGGGTTGAAAACCGAAGGCTGATATCCATCATATTTCTCAGGAAGAGAGAAAGTTGTACGAGGAACATGGGGATCTGCGGTGGTAAAACCGTAGGCCCAAGGACCCACCACACGAAGGGGAGTACGCGCCCAACGGTCATCGTGATCAAGACGAATGCGGTCAGACTTCGGCAAGAAGAGCTTAGCAGAGTAAGGGATGATAGTCAGCCCAGTCTTATCAATATCCTCCAGCAGACGATGACTGTTACCTTCCCTAATCTGCCGAGCAGTAACATGAATACGGCGTGGACCAACACTCCAAGGAAGAAGATTAGTTTTCTGAATAGCATCAACATATGTAGCATTGAAGTTGGCAAGGGTATAATCCTCCCCGCTAGACCTTCCTCAAAGAAAGGGGTCATAAGACTCCGGAGTAGTCTTACCCTTGCTACGATACCAAAGACTCACGAAGGTCACGCCAAAAGTTACCGAGCAGTATTGCATAACTCCTGGACCCGAGTATTGTTCATTTGGGTCATCCCCAGTAGACAAAACGTCATAGTAGAAGGGATCCTTTATACTGAACAAAGGGAGGAACATACCTTCGGCCAATTGGCCAACACTAATCATAAGGTTATTCTCATCGTAAGGAAAATCCCGGATAAGGGACTCGGTGAGAACATCAAGGCCATTGACAAAGGAGATATCGAACTTATGGAGGCGAAAAGACTTGGTGATCTCAGCCAAGGACAGATGAGCGTAGCTATCTTTATCACGAAGTGTCATCATTTGAAGTTCATAATGAGGAGGAGGAGGTGGAAGATCCTCAACAACAACTTCTTCTACCTATGGATCCGCAGCAGCCTCAGGGACAACAGCCACCTCACTACCAGCAGGTATCTCAGTATCCTCAGGGGGGTGGATACGGCGTAGTATCAGGGTGATCCATCCGCGGAGGTGGATCAGTAGACGAAGAGGTTCTATGCCCCTTACGCGTAGGCTTCTTCGGAAGTCCCATAATTCCTAACACCAACAGGAAGAACGGCTCATCAACAATGGCGGACTGAAAATCATAGGCGACTCAAAAACAAATTGGGGGCAAAAACATACATATTTTTGGCATGGGTTTTACTAAACCAACCAAAGGAAAACGGTTTAAACTCATCATAAGGAAAAATCGAAGGCCATTCATCACCATGAATAAAGTTGCCGACGAGGAACAACGATGGCAGAATCGTCATCAAAATACGAAATGGGAACAAACTCAAGTTCACATACAACATGAACAAGTAAAAGAGAATTAAAATTCTCACATGCAGGTACAACAGCAACTTCAAACAAATTGAAGAAGGGAAGACATAATTAAGCATGAAGAAATACGAAAAGCAACAACAAAGAGCAAAGCATCACTTACGTGTATATGATGATCGAGTATTGAACCAGAAAGCTTCGGAAAATCGAAGGAAAGATTGGCAGTCGATGGTGGAGGAAAATATCTGTGGAAGAGACAGAGTGCGACAGTTCGATAGGAAGAAAAGGAGTTAATGAAAATTCCTCCTCTTTATTCTCTTCTTATAGGCGGCTGATGAATCCAAAAATTTGGACGTACCGAAATTCAAGGGGAAGTTATTGCATGAAAAGACATATAGGTACCACCCAATCGGTACGTGCAAAAATGGCGTTACGGGAGATTTCTTCCAATCCTACCAAACGGTAGAATATGAAAGAAAAGAGGCAAACTGTGAATACCAATATTCTGCGGAGCACGTGGCACGATCTCAGTGGTCGCATACAAGATAAATTTTTAGCCCTCGCTATATTGGGAAATCCGAGTGTCAGAGGATACCTTCGTAGATCTACTTTATCTCGTCCCAAGAAAGGATGCCTCGACGACTGAGATGAAAGAAGTAAAAGCCTAGTCTATGGGGAGGCAGCTGGCGAAGGGAAAAAGGTAGATGACATATCTAATAAGCATTAAATGCACAAATCTCTTATCTACACGCATAATCAAGGCACGTGGAGAGAGACGATGTGGCGGAACCCAATTGGCGAGAGGTGGCGGTGAACGAAGGTACAATCAGACTAAGGCTGGGAAGTTCCCGAAGGAACGTGGGTCAACTGAGGTGGCAGAGTTCGACTGGAGAAAGTATGCGGCGAACGAAGGTAACATCTATACTAAAGGTATATCAGGAAACGATGGACCCAGAGGCAACAAAGAGATACTTGGAGCAGAAGGGGCTATAAATACCACGCCTCACCAACAAACTAAGGGCATTCATGATCTAGGAGAGAAGATCTAGTCTTAAGCTTATTTCTCTTTAATGTTTAGAGCTTAAGTATTTACTTCAACTTGAGTTCTCTCTATTACTTTGGGAAGCATTTAAGATCTTTGTAACCACCATAACTCAATACAAAACAATCACTCATTACCCCGTGGACGTAGAATAAAGTCGAACCACGTAATCTCTTGTGTCTCATGATAACTTAGTAGCTTTTACATTATATTTGTGTTCTTAGTTATTATTGCGATCTTGAGTATCTTTTATTACTTAGCATTATCAGTTCAACAGAGGCATCAATACTACTTAGTATCCAATTCTATGAGGTGTAAACATTACGTAGACTATGGGAAAACGAGTAATCACAGTTTGGCGCTAGAAGGTTTTGCTCACAAGCTTGAGTTTTTATATTCTGTCATTTATTTTACATACACATCTTCTTTAACGAAGAGATCTGAGTTCAAACAGCGATGGATCTCACTTTCTAGTGAATGGTTCGTCCATTGTTTTCGTAAGTTCTTTGAGTTCACAGCCTTTAAAGACTAGCAATCTCACAGATCTACAAAATTTTTCACAAAAACACACTCACAAAATGTTAAAACTTTTGTTTTGTACTAAAACAACCTTTTCCGACAAAGCATCCTTTAAATCTGAGTACCTCTGACTGCAGAGGATTCTCAGTGAGATTTTAAGGAAAAAAGATCTTCTAAAGCATTTAATAACCGTGTTTTTTGGGAGATCTGACACCCCTTTTCTAATTGGTTTTCAACGTTTAAGGTTGTTTCTCCCAAGGGTGTCATAAAAATTTAATACCCGTCTTTCAAAACGTCATTTCAGTCATTTTTCTGAAAAAATCTGCTTAGCCGTCTTCTGTGTCAGAGCATTAATTGCTACTTTTGACGAAGGCACCCAAGTAGTAGATTTCTGTCATTTTTTCTGTGACCACAGGATAACAAAGGCCGAAGGCATGCAGAAACCAAATAATGCACCAACAAGCTCACGACCAGCAGTTACACGAGGAATATCTCAAAAGACGTCTCAAGCAAACCAAAGAACCGAAGCAGAGGACGGACAAAGTGAAATAAAAAGAAGATCGATTGCCAACAAATCACCTATTCCTGCTGAAGGGATGGGGCAAACATCGGGAGCTCAACCACTTTACGGCATGCCGTTACCGGAGCATCCCACCATTACGAAGACACCTTAGGCCAACGCAGGGTTACCTAGAACCTTAGTTCCTACGGGACGAGGGTTGGGAAACCTAACTCCAATCCAGATAGATCCAGACGCACCGGTCATAGAAGAATAAGTGGATAACTCGAGGATCCGGACGACAAAGACTCCTCGGGGTGGTGGAATCCACAACTAAGAAAATGGAAAAGACAAGTAGCATCTTTGCTACTCCGTAACAAGGAGCATGAGGATGCAATGCACGAGATGGCCAGGGAGAACTAGAATCTCAAAAACATGCTGGACATACAGATCGAAGGTTCCCAAACTCACCCTCCATTAAAGAGGCGTGAGAACGAAGCTATCTCAGGAAGACGAAGGGTGGATCTTAACCCACCGAAGGCTAACCCACCAAAGGGAGCCAGGAAAACGCACCATGATCCAGACGAGATGGATTTAACTTACAAGCCCTCTCAATCCTACTATGATGAGGCATTTTCCAGAGATGCTCACAATGTGAACATGGTTATGGAGCAAATGGAGAAAATACGAAAAGAAATACAAGGGCTGAAAACTGGCCATGCTGGCGCAAGGCTAGAAGAAGTATTTCATGAAGTGACAACATCTCCGTTGTCTTTCCGCATTTTGAGGGAGCCTATCCTGCGAAATGCCAAGACTGCGTTTCGGACCTACAATGGTACCCTCCGATCCCATGACCCACCTACGATACTACACTCGTGTCCTTGCCCATTGGGAAAGAGATAAGGTAGTACTTTGTAGGTACTTTCCTGCAAGCTTGCAGGATCAGCATTGGCCTGGTATGACAATTTACCATCAAACTCAATTGACTCTTTTGAGCAATTGTCTACGGTGTTATTAGAGACATACATGTACAACAAATCAACAAAGGCAGGGTTAGATAGGCTATTTGCTTTAGCTATCGGACCCCGGGAATCATTGATGCAATACAGGGTACAGTGTGGCAAAATACGTGCCAAGCAATTGGAAAAGTCAATCCAGAAATTAGCATTAATTGCTATAAGTACAGACTTGATGGAACCTCAGCTATCTTCGTGGAGCTTCACAATAGAGCCCTTGATTCCGAAGGAGAGCTCAGGATTGTCCAAGATCGCTATATAAGACTTGAAGAAATCCAGAAGGACAACCCCGGGGCACAAGCAAAAACAACAACAGGTCCGTAACGAAAGAACTCTCTGGAACCAATTTCGGAGGTACCTAAGAGGCAAAACGAGACCGGGGGAAGAACTAGCTCTCGAGACAAAAGATCAAAATACGGAGACGGGAAAGGCAGAGGAAAAGGAAGAGACGAGTTCCTAGATAAGATATACACAAAGCTAAATACCACATTCTCCCACATCCTAAGCAAAGAATGAGAAAAACCGGGCTTTCCTTACCCTAACACCAGGGGAAAGCAACCTGATAAAACGAAGGAGGCTAAGGAGTCCTGCGAGTACCATCATTACTATGGGCGTACTACTGATACATGCTATCACCTAAGGAACACAATTCAGAGATTCATAGACGAAGGCAAATTCATGGAGTACGTATAGACAGCTAGCCGAAACTGAGGTGGCCCCGAAGAAAAGGGTAGAATTATCTCAGGACGACAAATACATTAACATGATCACCTTCTCCAGCAGAGAACAAGAAGAACTGCTCGAAGACATCCTCGAGTTAGCTCGGAACAGAAAAAAGCTAGAAACCCACGAGGTGTTCAAGCTAAGCGGACCATCTACTAGCACTAGGGAAGAATGGATGGCCACGCCATTAACATTCTCAACAAAAGACTTCAATCAGGAGGTCGAAATGCATAACAATCCACTTTTGATCACTCTTCCAATACATGGATGGAACGTTACGAAGGTCCTCGTCGACGGGGGCAGCTCGTTAAATGTATTATTTTATGAACCCTACCTACATATGGGTTTAACATTGGAGCAAATGGATTCTTTCACTTGCACAATATACGGTTTCAATGGAGCAGTCTCTAGACCAAAAGGAGAAATTGTCTTGCAGGTAACCAATACAAGGTTCTGTGTGGTAGAAGCACCTTCGCCTTATAATGTAATTATGGGCATACTATGGGTCCATGGATTACGAGGAACAACTTTGACATATCATAAGTACCTTCAATTTCCTACACCCATGTGTGAAATGGAAATCAAAGGTGATCAGTAGGACGCGAGGCTATGCAATCTAGCAGAGGTCAGACTCAACGAAGAAAGAGTTGCTGCTCAACAACAAGAAAGAAAAAGACGAAAGGCAAACACCAAAGTAGTGAAGGACGGAGCCTTCTTAGTACCCATCTCAGTTCCAGAGACAAGCACCTCCGCCACCCCAGGGGCGCACGTCTCTTCCAAATGACAATTACAGAAAAGCACTCCTCAACGTACTCAGAAACAAACCTTCTCACCGGTGGAACCAACAAAGAAAATCAACATCGGAACGGAAGCAGAGCCAAAAATGATCAACATCGGAACTTTACTTGAAGAGGAAGAGGAGATGCAACTACAAAGGATACTAAGGGACTACGCAAATGTATTTGCGTGGTCAATGGAAGACATGCCTGGAATTTACCCGAATTTGGTCTCCCACCACCTTCGGCTCAAACCAGAAATCCCACCATTCAAGCAACGCATCCGTAAGGTGGCAGACATCTACCAAGAATCGGTATAGAAGGATTTAAAAAAGCTACTAACCGCAGGGTTCATACGAGAAGTCAAGTATCCCACGTGGATATCCAACATGGTGATTGTGCCCAAGAAGAATGGAGGCGTACGCATTTGCATCGACTTTAGTAACCTTAACAAAGCATGCCCCAAAGACATCTACCCGCTTCCAAACATTGACCAACTAGTCAATGCAACCGAAGGTCACCGAGGCTATCCTTCATGGATGGATACTCGAGTTACAAACGAGATCGCCCTTGAAGAAGAAGAACATGAGCATACTGCGTTCTTTACCACACGAGGCTTTTATTGCTATACAAGGATGCCGTTTGGACTAAAGAATGTGGGGGAAACATACCAGCGATTGGTAGACAAAATCTTTACGCCGTGGATAGGCAAGATCCGGAGGTCTCACGTGGATGATATGATTGTCAAGATCAAAGAGGCGAAAAACCACCCATCGACCTAAAGGAAATATTCGAAGCCATGAGAAACTTCCACATGAAGGTGAACCAGGAGAAATGCACATTCGGAGTAACCTCGGAAAATTCTTGGGATACTTGTTAACTAAGCGAGGAATAGAAGTGGACCCTGAAAGGGTCAGAGAAATAATGGAAATGCCATATCCACAAACACTAAAAGAAGTACAAAAGCTAAATGGAATCTTAGCTTCCATGGGAAGATTCATAGGAAGATCGTCAGATAAATGCAAGGCATTTTTCGATACACTAAGGAAAGGAAACAGGTTCATTTGGACCACGGATTGCGAACAAGCCTTCCAAAAAATCAAGGAATATTTGACGGGTACCCATCCTACTGAAGTCGGAGCTGGGTGAAATCCTTACCTTGTACTTAGCTGCAACAAGCTACACCGTAAGCGCAATACTAGTACGAGACCAAGGACAAGGAGAAAAGCCCATATACTACATCAAAGAAAACACTCGATTCGGTGGAGCGTAATTATACCAAGGTGGAGCAGCTTATATATGCCTTAGTAATGGCAACACAAAAACCAAGGATATATTTCACGCACATACCATCCGAGTCTTCACAAAGTCTCTAGATAATCCAAATCCTCGACAAAGACAGGAGAAAATTGGAAGGGTGGCAAAATGGAATGCCATGATCAAGTAATTCCATATAATCTTTAAATCAAGGAAGGTTTGAGAAATCACAAATCTTAGCAGACTTTCTAGCGGACCTACACCCAACGACGAAGGTGAGATAGATGACATCCGAAGAATGGAGGAAGACAAGCAGGAACCAGAAGATCTCTTGGAACCTCAGAATTCACGAAGGTGGGAGATATTCGTAGATGGCTCCTCCAACGGAGAAGGCACAGGCATAGGGATTGTAATAACAACACCTACCGGAGATCGACTCATCTATGCATTCAGGTTAGAAACATCACAGAATACGAGGCAGTCGTACATGGTCTACGCTTGGCACGGGAGCTAGGCTTATCGGATGTTCATTTGACTAGTGACTCACAGTTAGTCATTAGACAAATCGAGCTCAAATATCAAACTCGGGATCCAAACTATCTTCGTACCTAAAGTTAGCACGGGAGCATGTGTCAAAGATAAACAACGTTACATTCAGACATGTCTGTCGAAAATATAACATACACGTATATGCCTTAGCATTCATATCATCAATGCTAAGGGACAAAAATACCACCTCTGTCCAAATTGGAAGGATATACGAACCTTCGATAGAAGGACCAATCTCAGGAGCTAAGGAGACTTTGGCCTTTCAAACTCGGGCAATGAGAGAAGCTGAGAAAGAGAAAGAAGACGAAGAAGAACCAGATAACGAAGTCGAGGGATTTGACAAAGACCAACCTACGTCGGACGAAGACAACGAAGACGAAGCGGAAGATGATTGGAGGATTCCAATTCACTAATACCTCGACAAAGGTACCTTACCAGCCGATGTCAAAGAGGCTTGGAAACTTGAATCAAAAACAACAATGTACAACCTTCGTGATGGAATACTATATAAGAGGTCATTCACTGGGGCCTCTATTGCGGTGCCTCTCACGAACCGAAGGTAGAAGAGTACTACATGATATCCACAACGGAGAAGCTGGCAATCATAGCGGAAGAAGGTCCTTGGAAATTATAGCCAAAATGCAAGGATACTATTGGCTAAGCATGGACGAAGATTCAAAGAATATGGCTAAGTGCTGCAAGAGATGCCAACGCTTTGCCAGGAAGATTAAAGCACTGACAACATAGCTCAATTCAGTCATCAGCCCTTGGCCATTTGTCAAATGGGGGGTTGATATTGTCGGACCCTTGATAGAGGGAACCTCAAAGAGAAAATACCTTATTGTGGCTACGGATTACTTCACCAAGTGGGTGGAAGCCAAGGCTTTGGAAAGAATTAGGGACACAAATGTCTTTAAGTTCTTGTTTGAGCAAATCATATGCGAGTTCGGAATACCAGCTTGTGGTTAGACATAGTCGACAATGGCCCAAAAGGAAAAAACATAGATATGTTGTTCGATACTTTCAACATTGAGAAAAACAACAATATATCCTAAGAGCAATGGACAAATGAGGCGACTAATAAAACAATAACGATGATATTGAAGAAAAAGCTGGGAGCATACAAGAAAAGATGGTGCGAACAACTTCACAACATCCTATGGGCCTACCGAACTACAAGAAGGGCGGCTATGGGAGAAACTCCATTCTTGCTAACCTACAGAGCTGAAGCGGTCATCCCAACGGAGATAATACTTCTAACAACAAAAACAGAGGCTTCGGAGAAGAACCTAACAACGAACCTAATGCTAGAAAAGCTCGATGATCTTGAAGAAAGGCGAGAAGTGGCTTTGCAAAAGATGGTAAACTATCAACGAAATACAACAAACGGGTCATCCCTAGAAACTTTGTGGTCGAAGAATACGTTTGCGTCCGATACCACCATATCAAATAAAGAAGGAGTGGGGAAAGCTAGCTCCGACATGGGACGGGCCCTACATCATACACGATATCACTGGAATAGGGTCATACTACCTAAGGACCCTCAAAGGTGAAGTATTGCAACACCCTTGGAATGCAATGTACCTAAAAAAGTACTACCCGTAAGAGAATGGTGATTACTTAGGAGAAGAAGGGAATGGAAAATAGTCCACCATGTTCTGTCCCTGAACGAAGGTATTATAAACCTTACTAATCAATGAAAGAAACTTTTTGCTAAGAGAAAGTCAATTTTTGATTAGGTACAAATCGGTTTAGAATAGACACCCTCCGTCAGGATTGACGATGAGACAAGGCAAGACATAACTGCGCATATGTCAATACTCGGATCCTCGGAGTTATAGCTCCATTCATGAGGTAATAAGAAAAAGTAAGATATCCCATATAGAGATACCTTGTCGAAGTAAAGCAGCCTTCGCGCTGAACTTGTAGGGTTATAGGAAAACTATTGCCCACGTAGGAGCCCTCTCCACCAAAGTTGATCGCATGATTTAACCCGGCCTAGACGAGCCCTAGCAGAACAAGCTATCACCGTGATGACCATGGCGGCCTATTTATGCCCTAGTTGGTTTAATGTTACACTTTATTTCCAAAGATGCCAAAACGCCACCCCAAAATAGGGTGGCAGCTGTTGCTGGGAAGAAGCTCGAATGAGCAAGACTGCTTGAGACAGTCTTAAAATGATCGTGATCGTCCAACTTCACTAGCCTGACTGGACGGCTTAGATCGCACAAAATATGGAGGGGGCGCCAACACGCACATTGGCGGGCCCACTCCATCCCCACCTGAACGGTTTTCTCACGACCTAGTCCTAGAGCAATGAACGCTTGCTCGAAGTGTGGCTGACGTGATGCTTAAAGGGTCGTGGAGATTCCGCTAGCGTTTTAAATCGATCACAACCATCCAACTTCGCCCGCATATTTGGATGGCTTAGATCGCGCCTTGGACCATCGAACAGGTACACATATGTTCACCGTTGGCCCAATGTGGGCCCACACGGTCGGTCTCCCCAAAGGAGGATCATAGCCTGCCAAACCGTTTGGCCAAAGTTGCGCACGCTTGACTGATCTAAAACCCTAATTAGGGTTTGCGGCATTACATATATTTCGCAGTTTGATCATGACCATCCATCTTCGCCAGCTCGAAGGGAGGGTATACATATATACTAAGGAGGTCCGGAGAGCATCAACATGATCACCGCGGGCCCACCTACGCATGTAACCGGGCGTCCAAGGTGGAGCATGGCCAGGCGCCTCGAAACGCGCTCCCAAAGATTGCATGTCGTGGCCCCCTAAAATCCTTTGAAGCAAAGGATTTCTGTCGCAA
Source organism: Papaver armeniacum (assembly GCA_023531295.1). NCBI lineage: Eukaryota > Viridiplantae > Streptophyta > Magnoliopsida > Ranunculales > Papaveraceae > Papaver > Papaver armeniacum. The sequence goes on from JAJJWW010017180.1 coordinate 267,270, forward strand.
ATCGATCACAACCACTCATCTTTGCCAGAAAAATTGAGTGGCCTAGATCGCGCCTCCGCAAGACAGATTGGCATGGACTTGTACACCTAAGAAGCGTCACACCCATGCCCTGGGGTCGGTCCCACCAAAAATGGTGTCCATGCTTGAATTCGTTCAAGTAAAAGAGTGATGCTTGCACACCTCTTACAAATCCTAAAATTCCTTCAACGGTCCCAAATGAGCGTCATAAACCATCTCGTCCGTCCAGCTTTTCTAGCTTGGTCGGACAGCCTAAGTGAAAAGCTAGACGATCAATGAAGCATCCCGATGATCACCGTCCGCCACTCTTCCACAGGGAGTGATCTACCAAAGCATGGATTGTCTATGCAGCCTCCAAACGATCACTCGAAGATGGTTGGACGTGATGCTATTTTAAGACGCTTGATCCGCAACTTATTCGGTCAAGCTTAAAACATCGATGCTTCATACCTGATTGTTTGCGATGCATTACATGCATCAAACATACACGATATTTTGTGAATATCAATTCCTTAAAAACTTAGCATTTTATGCTATTTTCTACTGATGGGTCCCACGATCGCTCATTCGAGACATCAAGCATGTCATAAAACTGGGGATACTTATTGGGGTATTGGTCTAATAAGCGGTTTTACGGCAAGTGTGCGTGTAACGCGCCATTACAAGAACGTGTCGGGAGGCATGGACGACACAGTTATGGGAAAAGTGGGCAAAGACGTGGTCGTGTGACAATCACTTACACGACCCCACTACTTCATTACTCCACTTCCTCCACTTCCTACGAGACACAGGTTGTGCTCAATGACTTGTATAAATAGGTTCTCCTACCTATTTTTAAAACAACACAGACAAGCACAGAAAACCAAGTGTTGTCATTCGTATCTAGGAAACACCAGAACTGATAGCTTACATCATTGCAAGCCAGTTCCTCTTTCTGATAACAGCCAACACCTTCACAATCTCAACACCTTCTTCGCTTCCGTCACTAAGATCAACCCCATCTCTTTCACTTTGTGACCGAAACAAGTCTAGAACGACCATTTCTTGGTTTATGCCAGAATTGTATAGATTGATCTCTCGAATCAAAAAGCACTCCCGTGCAGTGCATTTGTTTAGGGTTTAGATTCATTTCTCATACACACACACACACCCAAAATTACCGAAACCAGCAGAAATAGTTTTCACCCATAAACAAATGTTACCAAAATATGACTGACATGTCTTAAAAGTTGCAGATAACAAAGGTTCAAACCATAACGAAGCATTGTTTCAAGGAAAAGGTGACGATATAAAGACCCCTCAGCTGGGGGAATAATACGACAAAGAGTTCAGCTAAAATAGACTGGGCACGGCACGATCATGGGTAAGGAAGACGAGGAAAGACTACCCCTTCAGCCTGACGTTCAACTTCCGCAAAGGCGTCGTTGATCTAATCAATGGCCGACTTCTCGAACTGAATCTTCATTTTGGAGGCCCGAGCGCCAAATCAAAGTGATTTCGTGAGTTCCCTCACTGAGCACTGAGCTGATCATTAGCTTGCTGAAGCGCCACAGCCTTAAACTTAGCAGCAACATCAAATTGGCAATATATCTCCAACAAAGATATTTGACCCTCAAGACGGTTAATCTTGGCATTTGCACCCACCATCTGCTCTTGGAGACCTGTGAGTACAAAGGGTGTAAGAAATAAGAAGAAACAACAAAAAACACAAAGGATGTTGCTGGAATATGAGGACCCTAAGCTACCTCCTTCATGGCTAAGGGATTCTTCTAAACTATCCGAGCCTCGGCAAGGTCCACCTCGGTGCCGCCTCGAGATCCTCCACGAGGGTATCATGTTGATTGGAGGTCATCAACATCAATCCGGACGAAGCATTCTGGGAAGGAGGATAAAACTTGGTAAATATTCTCTAACACTTCCAACTTATTAACTAAGGACGCATGAGACATGGAAGATGACCCGGAGCCTTCCTCGACAAGTCTATTCTTAAGAAAACAGACCTCAGAAGATAAAACATTACGCTCTGGAGTAACCTTAGCTAATGAATCACAAGCGTCATCAAAATCCGCATGATATTTATTGCGGATGATTTCTTGGGGCTGAGAGGCGTCTCTCAACTAAGGCAATATCCTCTTTTTGCTTTAAAATGAGACTCTCCTTCCAATTAAGGGCTTCGTCACATTCTTTACGAAGCAAAGCCATCTACTTCACTAAATCAGCGTTATGAGCAGACTCAAGGGAAAGTTGGGCCTCATTATGAACGGTTACGTTCGTCAACCTATCAGACTTCTTCTGATAATACCAAACATCGGAGGTTAACTTGGCTACTTGATCCCGGAGTAATCAAAGCTCACTAGAGCTACCAGCTGGCCGACGAAGGTTGCCTTAGGACTATGCAACCAAACAAGAGCAAAAACAAAGCTAAGGGAAAGAAGAAACGAACTAATGGCTTTGGAGGACTCAGCAGCCAGAGCAGAATCAGCAGCTTTACGCCCTTCATCAGTAACTTTAGCATCATTGTTAGCTCTTTCGAGAGCCAACAAACAAGCCTCCAAAGACCTTTGAATCTTCCTCAAATCATCCTCCAACGAGGATACCCTAGCAATAGAAGCAGCATCACTGGACGAAGGTTGCTAGACTCAGCAACGACTCCATCAATCGCTTGAGAGAGAACATGGGGAACGACTGTTGAACCCTCACCACGACGAAGAGACGGCATTGTGGATGAGCTGGGAACCGAAGAAAAATCTTGAGCACCACCTAAGTCCATGTCACCAGCGGAAGGAAGATTACCCAGTCTGGTCCAATCTGGTGACGAAGGCGGAGGTCCAATAGCTTTGCTAACAAGGGCAGTAGAAACAGATTGAGTGCTCCCTAACGAGGTTGGCGTAGCATTGAAGGAGAAGCTGGCATTTGAAATCACAACCTTCTTCTTCGGCTGAGAATCCGAGCTACTAACCCTCACCACCAGGGTGACAACCTTAGCAAACGAACCACTTGATTGAAGCGAAGTAGCAGGAGACGAAGGAAGACTCTTGGAAGTTACAACAGCAGCCTCAGCAGTAGCAGAGACAACAGGAAATGCTCCGCCAGGGGTAGAAAACGAGGGCACCTTTGAAGACAAAGTAGGAGCCGGATCTTAAAAACTAACAGGGTTGATCAACTGAGCATCACCACCAGCTAGGATATTCTCACCCTCCACTGAGCCAGCACGAATGGGACTAGGGTTGTCCTTGGAAAAATCTTCCTCAATATCATCCAAATGAGGGCCGGGGCCAGTATCCTCAATGTCCTCCATGTCTTCATCATCCCAAGCACCTCCTCGCCCTGACCTTTGATCCTCATCCAAAGGCCTCAAGATCAATAACAGCCTTCAACTTGCCCTTTCTCTTGGAAGACTATGGAAAAATACATGTGTCAGCTAAGGATCAGGGGCAAGATACTAAGGAACCTACAAACACAAAGGTATGGCAATAATCCTTACCTCCGCAGGTGTTAGCGTAGCTGTTTCAGCCGAAGCGTTCCTTTTCCTAGTCCTAGTGGCTACAGAATTACCAGCAGAGCCCGGAGCAGTTCCAGCAGAAGAAGCAGGGGCACACTACAAAAGAAAGCCCTCATAATATCAAACAAAGACATTAAAGCAAAGGCCATCAAACATAAAAATGAAAATTAAGGTCCCTATTACTAACCATCTGTTTATCATAATTTTACTTGTCTTGATATATTGATACGAAGATATCTGGTTAAGGTTAAGGTAACGAAGGATTAGCAGCGTGAACCATTAGTCATCTCTTAGCATATACCTTCCCAAGCCCAAGACTCCACGTAACCACTGAGACAGAGTTGCGCAAACCAGAGTTCTTGTAAGTACGTATAACGTCATCACTAACTAACCGGAGTCAAACGTTAATGTGTCCCGCTTGGCTGGCATTTGGGATCGGTGCTAAGGATATCAATCAATTAGCTAACAAAATCCAAACGATGAACTTAGCAACATACCAACAAGTGCTAAGGCACCAACTAATTTACTGTGTTTTTTAGAACTACTACACTAGGTTGACCGAGCATAACTAACTAATTTCTTGCCGTTGTCAACCATTTATCTCCTTAGAGAGACCAACACCAGGGTCGGTCCTGAGTTGTTTTTGCCCTGAAGCGTAAAGTTTTTTTGTTGCCCCCATAATTACATCAATGATCATTTTTTTCTAGAACGATCGAACAATATCAAGAGCGAACTATCTAGAGAATAAACATATACAAGCATACAAAAGAAGAATGAGAGATTGAATATGAGAATTAGAAAACCTTTACAAATTCAATCCTAAATCCTAGAAGCTCTGATCATATTTTTTTTCTTTTGTAATCCCGCCGGTAATGATTATCTGATGGAATGGGTGGAACACTTCCATTTTAGCACTGACTATTCAATACTTTGTCCGGTATATACAACATAATTATGAATAAGCACCTAAAATATTTTTATTTTTAACAAAAACCTAAATTGCAGAACAACTAATTTGTTGCCCCCTGGGCCTTGTTGCCCCGAAGTGGGGCTTTCCCTGCTTTCCCTATTGGCCCGGCCCTGCCAACACTCACCAAAATAAACTAAATAGTGGTAACTAATGAGTCCCCCTCTTCTAAACCGCATTACATGTGCATCCAAATTGGCGCAACTGTCGCAGTGTTGACTGCCTTTTGAACGATGGGCGCTCTTGACACAAGAACTGACAAACTTAAATAAGGAGGTAAAAAGGTATAAAAAAATTTACTCGGCAATGTATTTGCCACGAATGTCATATACACTTTGTGCATGACTCTCATCCTGCACAGACACTTTTCTCGACCGACAGGCCAAGATAACCTCCTTTTGGCTGTATGAAGTGTCGAATCGAAAGGTTCCCCTCATTGCTGATTGGTCGGAGCATTTCCTTTTATCGAGTAACTAGTGGATTGCCCGTGCCATGGCCGGTCGGACCGGAAAAACCGTGATCCAGTCACCTTTCCGGTCCGATTCAACACTGACCCAGCAATTTTAGAAAAAAACGTTCTCTAAATCAAAAACCGGACAACCGGACGGTTCAATGTCCGACCCATTTGACCAAAGACGGTCTAACAAATGAAGTCGTCCTCAGTATCATTACATGTCACAAAATCTAAAATCCATCAACAAAGATTTTTTGATATATTCTTGTGAATCTTTACCATTCCAGCGTATCATTCAAAGTACATGGAGATAACTTCAAATCAAAAATCGAACACATCCACATCATGATTTAATTATAAAATTGATTTAGCTAACATCCATATAAGAAGAGTTTACAAAAGGGAAATTGGTTACAAAGAAAGAAAATAAGAAGAACAAACTTCTTGCAGAGAGTTGAAGGAGACACAGATAATAGAGAAGGAGACGGGGAGATTGATAACCCTACTTCTCTCTTTTCAATTTGGATTTACGGTTTGTATTTTTGTTTGACCATGTGGGACAAGTGGGTTTGTGAATAGAACGTGCTTGCTTAAAACACTGGACACGTATATGTTCATAAAAAAATCAAAAAAATACTACACTACACACTATAAGAGTTGAGGAAGAAAAATATTAGTTTTGATATGACCCAGTGAACCTGGGTTAAACCACTGGTTGGCCTACTGACCCTTCACCCAATAATTTTTCCGGTCGATGACCGGACAGTTTGAGAATATTGTAGTACGGATAACCCCAAGCATTGTTGGAAAAAAATTAAAATTTTGTGGAAAGCATGATCACTATCGCATACAACAAAAACACATTCACTACTGATACATGGTTCAAAGAATACCTTTGTATAAATATCAAGTGCAACATTTTTCTCAAATGTTTAAATGAACTAACAACAATTGCTTATGTAATGTTAATTATATATAGAAAAATGCGAACAACAACGTATCTATTTGTATATAGTGAATGAGTGATAACGATGTTCCCCGAAAAATATGTTGGAATCTTGCAACAATGAACAACACGTTAGATGTATCAAAATAATATGTAAAGAACTAATGCGAAACAACTCTACCGAAATAACTTATCGAGGGCGAATCACGGGTTCAACAAGTTGTCCTTAACACATTAGTTCGCGGGTATACTCGAGTTGAGTAATGCTAAACCCCTCACAAGCGAAGATGTGTCCAGGATAAGACTGCCCGATATAACTTGAGTTAGCAAAACGCAAGTTACTCTCTCTTCAAACTCAGCAACGGGGATGGAGGTAAAAAACGTATGGAGAAACCCTAGAATAAAAGAAGAATTTTTCGGTGTGTAGAAAACAGATTTTCGAGTTGTATTTATAGGATGAAAGTACTTGCAAATCAAGTTAGGTTTTGGTTTTTTTCAAAAACAAGTAAAAGGAATTTTACCATAAATAAAAGGGAACATTATCTAAATACCCCTACTATGAGGCCCCTTGAAATATACCCTTATCAACTTTACAAATACCCCTAAGCCTACTACATTACTAAAATACCCTCTTTATATAGTGTATATACAAAACCACCACCACCACTATTCAAAAAAAAAAATAAAAAAATCTCTAATGGCCACACCACTGTCCACCGCCAACCACCACCACCACTGTCCACCACCACCGACGACCACCACCACCACCCACCACCACCACCACCACCGACGACCACCACCACCGAAGACCACCACCACCACCACCGACCACCACCACCAACCACCACTACCGCCAACCACCACCACAGTATACCACCACCGCCAACCACCGCCACCGCTTAACGAACACCACCACATTGTCCACTACCACCGCCGCCGCCAACAACCGACACCCACCGCCGCCGCCAACCATCACCGCCGTCAACCACCATCGCCACCGCCAACCACCACCACCATGTGGAGTCAACTTGCTGAAGTTGTGTCCATATCAGAGGCAACTAGCTCAAGTTGTCTTCAACAATAAAGGCAACTAGCACAAAGTTGTCTTCAAAAAAGTGAAATCAACTAGCCTAAGTTGTCTCCATATATGGAGGCAACTAGCACAAGTTGTCTCCAAAAAAATAAAAATTATACACAAATAAGTGAACCTAGTGTGAATCGAACACATCATCTCGACATATAGTCACAGCTACAATTGCACCACAGGTTCGCCACACCATCAGTGCTCAACCAACAATTCAAACAACCACCATACAAGTACAAATGGACCCAAAAACATAACCAAGTTACCTCCGAACTGGACTCAACTAGCTCAAGTTGCCTCCAATCTGAAATCAACTAGCTCAAGTTGCCTCCAAAAGTGAAAGCAACTTGGTCAAAGTTGTCTTCAAAGTTGGAAGCAACTTGGTCAAGTTGTCTTCAAAGTTGGAAGCAACTAGCAATAGCATCATCATCAACACCAGCCATTCCTCTTGAATGAACCAATACTCAATCTACAACTTCTCTTGACTGAACCAATACTCAATCTACAGCTTCTAAAACAACTTCATAATCTGCACATTTCAGCTCATGCCTCGCAATCCAACTCAGCAATGATGCACCTTGGCGAAGCCGTCTCATTACCATTGCTCCCTTTCTTTCTCTAGCACCACTTGTCTCAAGATTACCGGCTCTCATTTGTTGCTATAACTGTAACTATACTATCTCACCTTGCAAACTCTTAAGCCAACACATATCGCCACCACTCCATCACGTGAGAACCATCACGAGCTAGAGCACGAGATTGACTCATTATCTGTCACATCAAAACCTATAATGCATCTTCCCAAGCCAACGACTTCACTTCCATTCTCTGCCTGTCTTGCCACAAGTACAAAGCCAAACAAAAATCCACTGCAATATCATTCATGCCACAACTTCCCTGCACAAACTAATCATTCATCTATTCAAAGACTCCAACACTAACCCATTAAATCCTTCCCCATTCATATCTTCTCAAGAGGCAACCATGGAAGCTTCATTACTTCATATCAATTTGCATTGTCGGCACAACTCAACAACAACGCATATTCTTTAATCAATCACAATTGCCATCATATATTTTCTATGTTCTTCTTGAGCACCATCATCGTTTAACCGACTCCTTAATTCATCACCATACTCCATCTAGTGGTTGTTCAACACTTCTTGTGCATCTTCACCTCAACCTGCCATCTCCTTTCAACTGTCCCTCATTTAGTTCCATGGAAACAACACCTGCAATCATGCAGTCCTAAAACATTCATCTATTTCGATTCATTGCACAACAAACCGCACTACAACTTCATAATCCCCTCAGAAACTACTCGGATCCTTGGAAATGACATACTCAGCTCCCTGTTAGCTTGTAGCAACAACACCAACATTAATCCTCTGCACCTGCAACCACCTCAAACCATTAACAAAACATTTCTCCTCTCTATTCTTCTCCATTAGTCACATTAGCAGTCTCATCAGCATCTCGAGAGCTTACATCCATACCATAAATCCATTTAACCTTATTTGAATGTGTTACCCGAGAACCCATTCTCCACCGATTTTTGTCTTGAAATTAGCCTCATGATTTTAATATGACTTTTTTAATGTAAAAATCATCAATACACAATCGATTTGTATCGATCCATATGAATACTCCATCTCCGTTTGATAAATCTATGCAACAAACATCGAAAATTTTCATAAATTGAAACCTTAAACTACGAATTGCGAAATCGAAAAATTAGCTTCGATTTAATTTTTGCATAACCTTAGTTTCCATTTTTATCCGGAAAAGGAAGTTGTCGTTGTTGTTGAAATGGTGGTCGTTGTCGTCGTAATAGTGGTGGTGTTGGCTTCTCGCCGAAGATTGTGATTCCTCACTGCAGATCTAATGATTCTTCATCGGTTTAGTTTTGTAAATCAAAATCGATTGTTTAAGAGTTGGGTGTGGTGCTATAGGTGGTGGTTTAGGTAGTGGCAGAGCTGATAATCGCGGCGATGAAGATGGTGGTGGCGGAGACGAAGATGGTGGTGGCGGTGAAAGGATGAAGATGTGTCTGTTCTCTCGAGTGAGAAATAAAGAACGAAGATGGTGAAGGTTAAAAACGGGATTATGAGAATTATTTTGTTGAACATAATTTCGGTTTTGCCATTAGGGGTATTTGTAAAGACCCATAAGGGTACTTGTGCAGGATCCATGGATAGTAGGGGCATAAATAACATTCCCACTAAATAAAACTCTTAAGAAATAAGTTTGGAATTAATTTCCTAAAGAAAAACTCTCCAAAAATAAACGTGTAGAAAAGGGACTTGGTGCATGGCATACGCGCATATCGTATGGGTAAAAATATGTATTTTTGCCCACCCGCTCCACCCACTCCACCCACGTTTTACAATTCATACATAAGTGTATGATTATATAGTGGAGCTCCTCTTTAGTTTTCCACAATGTGAGACTAAAGGTTCCACTTCATTCACCCAAAAATGAGTGAGTATCCTTAGACCCTTAGGTCATTAGATCAAACCACACCAAGACCATAAAAACCTTTTAATTAAAACTCATTTTCTCCAACAAAATAAGACATCAAATTCGTAGACATATAAGCTGCAGTAGTGTTCGCCCTTGTAAGAAATTTGAGCCCTGAGTTGAATTTGGCAAGCACTTCCTTGAGAAAACTCTTAGATTGGATCCTAGGCTTTTGTATTATACATAATTCCTTTGAAAATGTAACCAATACAAGGTTCTGCGTGGTAGAAGCACCTTCGCCTTATAATGTAATTATGGTCATACTATGGGTCCATGGATTACGAGGAACAGCTTTGACATATCATCAGTACCTTCGATTTCCTACACCCATGTGTGAAATGGAAATCAAAGGTGATCGGCGAGACGCGAGGCTATGCGATCTAGCGGGTGAGGTCGACTCAACGAAGAAAGAGTCAGCTGCTCAACAACACGAAAGAAAAAGACGAAAGGCAAACACTAAAGTAGTGAAGGACGGAGCCTTCTTAGTACCCATCTCAGTTCCATAGACAAGCACCTCCGCCACCCCAGGGGCGCACGTCTCTTCCAAATAACAATTACAGAAAAGCACTCCTCAACGTACTCAGAAACAAACCTTCTCACCGGTGGAACCAACAAAGAAAATCAACATCGGAACGGAAGCAGAGCCGAAAATGATCAACATCGGAACTTTACTTGAAGAGGAAGAGGAGATGCAACTAAAAAAGGATACTAAGGAACTACGCAAATGTATTTGCGTGGTCAATGGAAGACATGCCTGGAATTTACCCGAATTTGGTCTCCCACCACCTTCTGGGCTCAAACCAAATCCCACCATTCAAGCAACGCATCCGTAAAGTGTATGGACATCTACCAAGAAGCGGTAGAGAAGGATCTACAAAAGCTACTAACCGCAGGGTTCATACGAGAAGTCAAGTATCCCACGTGGATATCCAACATGGTGATTGTGCCCAAGAAGAACGGAGGCGTACGCATTTGCATCGACTTTAGCAACCTTAACAAAGCATGCCCCAAAGACAGCTACCCGCTGCCAAACATTGACCAACTAGTCAATGCAACCGAAGGTCACCAGAGGCTATCCTTCATGGATGGATACTCAGATTACAACCAGATCGCCCTTGAAAAAGAATAACATGAGCATACTGCGTTCTTTACCACACGAGGCTTGTATTGCTATACAAGGATGCCCTTTGGACTAAAGAACGTGGGGGAAACATACCAGCGATTGGTAGACAAAATCTTTAAGACGTGGATAGGCAAGATACTGGAGGTCTACGTGGACGATATGCTTGTCAAGATCAAAGAGGCGAAAAACCACCTGTCAGACCTAAAGGAAATTTTCGAAGCCATGAGAAACTTCCACATGAAGGTGAACCCGGAGAAATGCACATTCGGAGTAACCTCAGGAAAACTCGTGGGATACTTGTTAACTAAGCGAGGAATAGAAGTGGACCCTGAAAGGGTCAGAGCAATAATGGAAATGCCATATCCACAAACACTAAAAGAAGTACAAAAGCTAAATGGAATCTTAGATTCCATGGGAAGATTCATAGCAAGATCGTCAGATAAATGCAAGGCATTTTTCGATACACTAAGGAAAGGAATCAGGTTCATTTGGACCACGGATTGCGAACAAGCCTTCCAAAAATCAAGGAATATTTGACTTGTGCACCCATCCTACGGCGGTGCCAGGTGAAATCCTTTCCTTGTACTTAGCTGCAACAAGCTACACTGTAAGCTACAAGACTAGTACGAGACCAAGGACAAAGAGAAAAGCCCATATACTACATCGACAAAACACTCAAGTTCAATGAGCGTAATTATACCAAAGTGGAGCAGCTTATATATGCCTTAGTAATGGCAACACAAAAACCAAGGATATATTTCGACGCACATACCATCCGAGTCTTCACAAAGTCTCAGATAATCCAAATCCTCGACAGCACAGAGAAAATTGGAAGGGTGGCAAAATGGAATGCCATGATCAAGTAATTCCATATAATCTTTGAATCAAGGAAGGCTGATGGTAGGCTGGGAAGATGGTCTGATTTTTGCCTACTTGTTATAACCGCAAGTGCACGGTATCTAGTTTGTAAGACGGGGCAGGCATTTGTGAGTCGAACCATGAGACTTGTGGTCTTTGTGTGTGATCAAAGGCTTGCTAGATCGAGTTCGTAGAATTGTAACACAATATTGGTTGTTGTCGATGCGACCGAGATGAAGTTATGACAATGAAATAAATGTAATACAACAAATGAGAATAAATGGGTGCCGGGATTATCAAATCCACTCTAAATCATGTTGTGTGTCAACTAGTTGGAGTATTCTTGTTCCCTGCGGAGACAAAGGGTAGTTTGTCAATTCTATCACCTATCTAAGGAGTTTCTCCTAGTGATTCTTCAATTAACGAACTAAGGTACTAACCTAGAGCACTAGTTGTCTAATTAAGCACAACTAGTCAAGAGAATTAGCAATAATGATTGAAGCAAAGAGTGAAACACACTCAACACAAGATATAACCTAACTACATTGTATACTTGGCATGCATTGTGAGAGAAAAGCATTGAGGTGTTATAATTGAAGTTATCGATAAAATTAAGCATTCAAGAACACTAAAGCAAAGTTGAAATCATAATATTGACTTAGGGTTTCATTGAAACCCTAGCAAACTAAATTAAAACATCAAAAACAACAATTAACCTACAATTAAACCTAAATTGGTTCCTGCTAGCCTGGGCATACCTTTCTAACACACAATACCAATTCTATTTATACATGGAAACTCAAACCCTAATTTATTTCAAAAACAAAAACAAGGAACTAATCTCTCACCGACGTTTGAATCATGCTCTCCACCGTCGATTCGGCTCCGAGAATGCCATGCATGGGTTGTTGGTTAACCCTAGCTCTAGTTTTCTCTAAGTTAGCTTCTAGGGTTGAGAGAAGCTAAGAGAGAGAAAACTAGCTCTGCAGAGAGGTAGAAAGCAGGCTGATGGAGAAGATGGAGTGGTGGTGGCAAGGTGCATGTGCGGAGATGGTGGTGATGGCTCTGGTTTGTCAGGGAGAGGGAGGAAGAGAAGGGGATGGATTCTCTGATTTTGGGAAGAAGAAAGAGAAGAGAAGATGAGAAATGGGTAGGTTCGATGAGGGGTATAGGGTTAGGTGGTTTTGCTGTGGAGCGGGCGCAGTGAGAAGACGATGCGAGAAGGTTGGGAGCGAGCGAGGATGAAGATGCACGAGATCCGGCGGCTCGGGAGAATCGGGGCGGATTTGGTGTTGAGCGGGGCACGAGAAGCGATGAGGAAGGCGAGCGGCCGTTGGATCTTGGGAGGCGAAATCTCACGGCTTAGAAATGATGGGCTTGGATCCGGGTCGGGTCTTGGATAGCTTGGGCCCATGTCTTGTTAGATGGGTTGCTCCTTGTTGGGTTGCAATCGATGCGCGCGGCTTTGGCTTTTCGCTCCATAGACGCTTGCCTCCAATTCTTCGCTCTTTTGGCTCCTCAATTTCTCCGAGCTTTATTTATTACCTAAAAACACAAAATTAATTAGTACAAATATTTATTCTTGAAAACAAAGAAAATACAAGAACTGGGATAATATCTCGATTTCTAACACAAAAGATGAGTTAAATGCCAATAAATAGATGTATAAATATGCAATATTTGGCACTCATCAAATACCCCCAAACCCGAATTTTAGTTGTCCTCAAGTGAAATGTAAATGAAGAAATCCTAACTATACCCCTGTCCGCAGTCTCTCGAATGCATTTAGCGTATGCACTAAGCCTTTAAACCCTAGGTGTCCCTAGTGGACGAGTTGTAGTCTCGTGAGGGTTTACAAGAGATGTACCCACAAAAACTTCTCCAACTTCAGAGTGTAAAAGAGTCTCAAGCATCCAAGGAGCTATGAGGACATAGAGTTTCTGCATGCTAGTAACACGAAGTTAGAACTATCGAAGAACGCATTCTCAACCTTAAGTGCTGAGCGAGAAGTAACCATACCATATGAAAGAATTTGGATTCGATTGTGATCGTAAGCCTCGACTTCTACCTCACCATTAGGGTTTTATGATAATTGCACTCAAAAAGATCGCCTTTTTAGTCTCTCATGTGTGCAGACAGGAATAAAGAGAGAAATCCTGCACACGTTGTAGGTAAGAAGGATAACCTTCCGAAATAAAAACTGAGACTCCACATAAGTGTGGACAAAAAGAATCTTTTTCCGATGATCTCTAAGGAAGGAAATCAACCATTAGCAAGGATGGGAGTACTCACTTACCTTCACACCCGATCGGCAATTAATATCACTCTCTCATAAGAAACCATAGAAAACGTCTTCAATCTTGGTCTTCGGTCTTCAACTTGTTGATGACGAACTTCTGAACTTTACAAAAAACTTGACAATTTTTTTTTTTTTTTTTTTTTTTTTTTTTTTTTTTAAGTACCAAAAATAATAAAACTCAATTTTTTCACAAACTTCATTAATTCTCATCCTATTTTCATCCTTTTTCTTTTCTTTGTTGCATGTAAACCTTGGACTATCTCAACTTTTCTTCAAATATTCGATGATGCTCCGTTTGCTGACAATGATGTGTTTCTATGGGTCTTGCTGATTGAGAGTGAGAGTGATGCTAACTACAAATCGATATTTAGAAGGAGTTTTCATCTTTAAACGTCACCCTTATGATTGACAAAAACTAGCACTCAAGAGATCAAAAGTAGTCTTGAAAATGGTGCGAAGTTGGGTAGCTCACCATTCCTACCCGGAATTGACGTACGGTGACACACACTCTAACAGCTTTTTCTAGAAAGTTGCAAAAATTGAAGGTTGGTGCCTCACTTGATGTAAAATGGGTAGTCTCCACTATGGGTGATCACAATTCTACTACTGAATATCTAAACACACCTAATTCGCCCTCAGGGTATGGTTAAATCCAACTTTAACGCTCTAATCAACTAAGGAAACCCGATTGCGTTCTCCGGGTACTTCTAACTTTGTTATTTCGGTCGATTCTCTATGTAAACATAGCTAGAAGCATGCTAGTGACTCTAAAATCTCTAAAAGTTGGAGGTTTTTACAAAAAAGTTTTGATTTTTTTTTTTTTTTTTTTTTTGAAAAAAAAAAGACTAAAAACTCTATATGCAAAAATATGCAAACCCCCAAAACCTAAATCAAACATTTTCCTCAATGTGTCAACAGAGAGAAAAATTTAAACAATCACATACCAAGAGAACTATGTTGATAGAGAAAAGGAAGAGATTACCTAGGATGTCGGCGGGAGCAATGTTAGAGCTTCATTAGTCAAGGCTAGAATCCAACATTCTCAACGGAGATCATATCGGATTATCACAAAATATGCACAAGAAGACTCAACCGATTCAAGAAAAGAAAATTTAACAAGTCCTACTGGATTATATACAAAAAATTCACCATATACTAACAATCTAAAGAGTTGAGGGTCAACCCAATAGAAAATATGTACAAAATCAACAGTCTTACACAAATATAATATGAGAGTGCAAGTAAGACTGTGTATGTGAATGAGTTTCCCCCAAACCTAAACTTGTCAACAGGTGTGTTTGAGAGCACAAAATCTTGCAATTTTAAAAGGTACATCATGCACAAGGTCTAACTCAAAGTGAGTTTTGCTAAGAACAGTGCGGAGACATACACATACCAATTGTGGCTCTTTAAAAAGTGTTATACTTTGATGCAAAATAGTCCAAGAGGACTTGGGAAGCACAAAGCTCTAGGCCTAGATTAGGCATTTTTAGAAAAGTTGGTTTTGCAATTTTGTTACAAACTACACCTAGGTTTGGTGGAGGAGTTTCAATATGTGACTCGGGAGAGAGGTTAGGTACATCTAGGTTGTTTTCATGTGTAAAATCATTTGCACCATCACACACTTTCCTAAAGTCAAAGAGGGTAAATCATGTTCACCCGCATGAACAATTCATCAATCTCCATGTCATAATCATCATCACTCTCATGCACAACATAACCAGAGAGACATCATGCCGTAACCTAGGCATGGAATTAGACACATGCATTTAATCATCTATGTCAACAGACAACCAACTATTCCTAGGTCACAAGCAATGTGGTAAAGCATGCTCACTTTCAGGACAATTCCACAGGTTCCAAATCATCTTCATATATATGAATATTAGAAGAAGCATCATTCATAGGGTTCACGAAGAGAAACTTAATGTCTCCGAACCTAAAGATTCAACTATATTTTCAAAATACACATTCTCTTCATATTCATCATCATCATCATAGCAAAAATTCATCTCTCCATTCAAAATGGTAGTATTTTTAGTATACTCATCTACCTCTAGATTAGGTTCATATTCATTGTTAGTTGCATGAGTAGGACTAGAAACACTATTTTCAACATTATCGGGAATAACAAACATCCTATCATTTTGTAACTCAATCGGGTTCCTTTGAAGAATCATAGTGAGTTGTTCCTATTGAAGGAGAGTCTTCACTAGTGGGTATGCATTCCTCATATGGATATTCATTGTATGGTTGAGCATGAGGTTCACTAGACAAGGGAAATTCGGACATGTTGCTATATGGATGGTCATGTATTGCATGTAGTTCAAGCCTAGCATTTTGCTCCATGAGTGTTTCCATTAGTGATTGCAAACAAGGAGTTGGGGAAGTACAAAATTGTTCAACTCCCACCGTGGTTGATGATACATGTGCTCATGGTCATTAGGGTTCTTAGAATATCGATCGCAACCTTTGAAAGGTTGATTATGGTCCCAATAATTACCAAAAGATAGTCACTTCTAGACAATTCGTACATTGGATTATCATGGTTTTCCCTAGACTGTCTAAAATCATGCAAAATAGGTCAGTTCTCGGCGGGGGTGGTCTAAGCTACCACATAAGGTACAAGCATACATTTCATATTGCCTAGGGAAATTAGATCAATGAGTTCTCATGTAATTGCCTTTCTAAAGCAGATACTTGAGCTTCTAATTGATCTAAAAGTGATGACTGGGTATGAGAAAAGTGTTCATTTTCAACCTGTGGTGGATGATGCATGTGCTCATAATGATTAGGGTATGTGAGGTCAGGGCCCTGAGAAGGCTCATAATATTCCCTAAAATCACTATGGTATGTGGGGAGTTCATATTGTGAAGCATGCCCGTAAGCAAGCTCTCTAATGGATTTGTTTCCATCCCCAGATGCAGACCAAAATCCTGACATGGTCTAACAACTCAATTTGGGCTCAAAAAGAAGCACTATAGCCTAGCACACATCAAATATACTAAGTCCAGATGCAAGCCCAAGTTATGCAAAAACCCAATTGTGGTGGGCTCAGTTTGGTTTATGTGGGCTTTGGTTTGGTGGGATTTGGTTTGTTTGGGCTGAGTTTGGTTTATTTGCAGAGCCCAGGTATGTGAAACTGTACAGCCCAGTGAAGAGGCAAAGCTTAGTGGTTGGGCTTCAGCTGGTTGCAGCCCAAGATATGTGTGAGTTTCAGTTAGGTTTTGTGCGCAGCCTAGTTGTTGCAGTTTGCACAGCTTGGTCAGGCCAAGCACAGAATAGGTGCGCAGATTGTGTACAAATCAGGTTATGCAAAGAGCCTATGCACAGGTTGGCAAAAACAAGGCTTATGTGAATGGCACAGCTGCATGACAAAGACAATGTGCGAGGGTTTTAAGTGATCAAGATTTGGTTATATGCACAAGTTTATGTTCACTTCTCTGCAAAGACAGAGCGCCTATTGATATCAAACAGATAAACTCAACTCACAAAACGACACCCAAATTCTAGCACCTAGGAGGTCTTTGGATGTCGTTGTTTAGAAAGACACAACTCGGGAGTGTGATCTTTGGTGGTGCAAAGCACTGAGGTTAGCTTATGCTCGGACTAGGTTATGTACAACATAGCTCATTCACGGCTCGAGCTTTGGTGATCACGGGTATCAACAGATTCACAAATTGAACTTTTTACAAAAAGACAAGGTATCCACAGCAGGCATAACATTCATGCATTCATCACGCTTTAGCGCAATGTAGATATAGATTTCACAGAGATGCAAAGTAGGGTTACACGGATGGCAAACTAATCGAACAAGAACTTCCGTCACTCTTGACCGCACATATGCACGTGATCGATGCTCGCAGGGTCGGTTGACCTTAGTGCTCACAAGGTCATGCTCGGGGGTTTGTCAACTGGGCTTGTAACAAACTTGGAAACCTCTACCTTGTAGCTCAACTCACAGCTGGGGGCGGAGCTGAGCACAAACCTTGTAGAGGCCTAGTTTAACGGCAAACTTATATAAAAAAGACATTTCGGGATGGTCTATGCACGGATCGTGTCACTCTTAGTTGAGCATCACAAGTTCACGGTTCAACACAATATAGATATGCAACCTTGCAAATGTAGCGATTAACCAAAGCAAATGAACACTACCTACAGTTTCCACATGCTCGGGGTGTCAACACGGTCAAGAGGTACCCAAGTTATCAAAAATTTGCAGGCGTAGTAAAGCTTGACAGAGTAAACTCGTGGTCAACGGGGTAGTTGATATCAACCAGCCAGGTTGATGCAACAGACTTGGGTATCTTTAACTCAAACTCACGCTTCAGGGGCTGGAGTTAAGCTCGGGGTTAGTCGACAGTGGTCCGTCGGCAGGTTTTAAGCCCAAAATGTAAGACGAGAGGGTTCACACAAGGCACACAGTGCACAAACAAAGATGCTCGGGGTGTGTGTACTACCTAGCACGAGTTATAGCAAGTATTCAAGGTAACGCTTATGAGATTTTCAATTAACTCGGGGGTGATTACCTAGCAAGGTAGCTAATTTATTGGCACCGGGGCAAATGATTATACTCACTCAAGTTAATCAACACTCATTCGGATGTTATAAGATCACACAATGCTAAAACCAATTCACAAATGCAAGCAAGGTTGACGGGGTTGATGGCTTACAATTTGATTGACTCAGAGTCACATCACAGGTTTGCACAAGTTGCACATGGTGAAGATGACTTGGCATGCGATACGGGTAGTTACACGGGTGTGTCAACAACCTTGGTTGACTGAGTAGAGTATGCAAAGGCTGGCATCTAGTCTATCATGCAAAACATGGTTCACGTGGCAATACAATGTTTGGTAGGCTTACCTCAAGTTGCCTGGCTTTTCCTTGGTTTCCTTGGGTTGGCTCATTGCTCAAGACAAAGAAGACAGTACTGTCAATCTCAACAAACAATCTTAGTTTCCGAGGATGCAAATGAGTATGACGAGAAGAACACTAGTACGGGAAAAATGTAAGGTATGCTCTGCGAGAGATGATGGAATTGGAATGTTGCAGGCAATGATGATATGCGAGATGATACAAGAATAGAAAATTAACTGACTAGAATGCAATGATAGAGTAACACTATGCTAAGTTACACTAAGACAGGGAAATGATGCAATAATACAAAGTAATTATGTACAGGGTTAAATAAACTCAGTAAAGGCAGCAATTTATCAACTTAGCACATGCCAAGTCCCCGGCAGCGGCGCCAAAAACTTGGTAGGCTGGGAAGATGGTCTGATTTTTGCCTACTTGTTATAACCGCAAGTGCACGGTGTCTAGTTTGTAAGACAGGGAAAGTACGAGTCGAACCACAGAGACTTGTGGTGCTTGTGTGTGATCAAAGGCTTGCTAAACTGAGTTCGAGAGAATTGTAACACAATATTGGTTGTTGTCGATGCGGCGAGATGAAGTTATGACAATAAAATAAATGTAATACAACAGTGAGAATAAATGGGTCTTGGGATTATCAAATCCACCTCTAAATCATGTTGTGTGTCAACTAGTTGGAGTATTCTTGTTCTGTAAGGCATAAGGGTAGTTTGTCAATTCTATCACCTATCTAAGGAGTTTCTCCTAGTGATTCTTCAATTAACAGCTAAGGTACTAACCTAGAGCACTAGTTGTCTAATTAAGCACAACTAGTCAAGAGAATTAGCAATAATGATTGAAGCAAGAGTTTGGAAACACACTCAACACGAGATATAACCTAACTACATTGTATACTTGGCATGCATTGTGAGAGAAAAGCATTGAGGTGTTAGAATTGAAGTTATACGATAAAATTAAGCATTCAAGAACACTAAAGCAAAGTTGAAATCATACAGTGACTTAGGGTTTCATTGAAACCCTAGCAAACTAAATTAAAACATCAAAAACAACAATTAACCTACAATTAAACCTAAATTGGTGCTCGCTAGCCAGGCATACCTTTCTAACACACAATACCAATTCTATTTATACATGGAAACTCAACCCTAATTTATTTCAAAAAAAAGAAAAAACAAGGAACTAATCTCTCACCCACGTCGCTCGAATCATGCTCTCCATCGTCGGTCGGCTCCGAGAACGCCATGCATGGGTTGTTGGTTAACCCCTAGCTCTAGTTTTCTCTAAGTTAGCTTCTAGGGTTGAGAGAAGCTAAGAGAGAGAAAACTAGCTCTGAGAGGTAGAGCGGGGCCGATGGAGAAGATGGAGTGGTGGTGGCAAAGCGGGCGTGGCAGGAGATGGTGGTGATGGCTCTGGTTTGTCAGGGAGAGGGAGGAAGAGAAGGGGATGGCTTCTCGATTTTGGGAAGAAGAAAGAGAAGAGAAGATGAGAAATGGGTAGGTTCGATGGGGGGTATAGGGTTAGGTGGTTTCTTTGTGGAGCGGGCGCAATGAGAAGACGATGCGAAGGTTGGAGCGAGCGTAGGATGAAGATGCACGATATCCGAACGGCTCAGGGAGAATCAGGCGGATTTGGTGTTGAGCGGGAGCAGCGAGAACTGATGAGGAAGGCGAAGCGACCGTTGGATCTTGGGAGGAAGAAATCTCACGGCTTAGAAATGATGGGCTTGGATCCGGGTCGGGTCTTGGATAGATTGGGCCCATGTCTTGTTAGATGGGTTGCTCCTTGTTGGGTTGCAACTGATGCGCGCGCGGGCTTTGGCTTTCTGCTCCATAGACGCTTGCCTCCAATTCTTCGCTCTTTTGGCTCCTCAATTTCTCCGAGCTTTATTTATTACCTAAAAACACAAAATTAATTAGTACAAATATTTATTCTTTAAAACCAAGAAAATACAGAATCTGGGATAATATCTGATTTCTGAACACAAAAGATGAGTTAAATGCCAATAAATAGATGTATAAATATGCAATATTTGGCACTCATCAGCTGAGAAATCACAAATCTTAGCATACTTTCTAGCGGACCTACCTGTCAACGACGAAGGTGAGATAGATAACATCCCAGGAATGGAGGAAGACAAGCAGGAACCAGAAGATCTCTTGGAACCTCAGAATTCACGAAGGTGGGAGATATTCGTAGATGGATCCTACAACGGAGAAGGCGCAGGCATAGGGATTGTAATAACAACCCCTACCGGCGACTCATATATGCATTAAGGTTAGAAACATCACTGAATACGAGGTAGTCGTACATGGTCTACGCTTGGCACGGGATCTAGGCTTATCAGATGTTCGTTTGACTAGTGACTCACAGTTAGTCATTAGACAAATCGAGCTCAAATATCAAACTCAGGATCCAGTACTATCTTCGTACCTAAAGTTAGCACAGGAGCATGTGTCAAAGATAAACAACGTTACATTGACATATGTCTGTCGAAAAGATAACATACACGTAGATGCCTTAGCATTCATATCATCAATGCTAAGGGACAAAAATACCACCAAGTCCAAATTGGAAGGATATACGAACCTTCGATAGAAGGACCAATCTCAGGAGCTAAGGAGACTTTGGTCGTTAAAACTCGGGCCATGAGAGAAGCTGAGAAAGATAAAGAAGACGAAGAAGAACCAGATAACAAAGTCGGAGGATCTGACAAAGACCAACCTACGTCGGACGAAGACAACGAAGACGAAGCGTAAGATGATTGGAGGATTCCAATTCACCAATACCTCGACAAAGGTACCTTACCAGCAGATGTCAAAGAGGCTCGGAAACTTGAATCAAAAACAACAATGTACAACCTTCGTGATGGAATACTATATAAGAGGTCATTCCTGGGGCCTCTATTGCGGTGCCTCTCATGAACCGAAGGTAGAACAGTACTACATGATATCCACAACGGAGAAGTTGGCAATCATAGCGGAAGAAGGTCCTTGGCAATTAAAGCCAAAATGCAAGGATATTATTGGCTAAGCATGGACGAAGATTCAAAGAACATGGCTAAGTGCTGCGAGAGATGCCAACGCTTTGCCAGGAAGATTAAAGCACTGACAACAGAGCTCAACTCAGTCATCAGCCCTTGGCCATTTGTCAAATGGGGGGTTGATATTGTCGGACCCTTGATAGAGAGGGAACCTCAAAGAGAAAATACCTTATTGTGGCTACAGATTACTTCACTAAGTGGGTGGAAGCCAAGGCTTTGGCAAGAATTAGGGACACAAATGTCTTTAAGTTCTTGTTTGAGCAAATCATATGCGAGTTCGAATACACCAGCCGCCATAGTCTCCGACAATGGCAAGCGATTCAAAAGGGAAAAAATATAGATATGTTGTTCGATACTTTCAACATTCGAAAAAACAAGTCCACTCAATATATCCTAAAAATTGGAGGTAAAAAGGTATAAAAAATTTACTCGGCAATGTATTTTCCACGAATGTCATATACACTTTGTGCATGACTCTCATCCTGCACAGACACTTTTCTCGACCGACAGGCCAAGATATCCTCCTTTTGGTTGTATGAAGTGTCGAATCGAAAGGTTCCCCTCATTGCTGACATGGCTTTGGAAAATTGTGTACATGGTTCTAAAGCAACCGGGATTGGTCGGAGCATTTCCTTTTATCGAGTAACTAGTGTATTTCCCGTGCCATAATGGCACGGGGTGAAAGGGGTTTATCGATCTATCTGGTCGACATTCACCATTTTTTTTAATAGTACGACAAGAAATGAAACTGCGACCATCGGCTCGGATTTTAAAATCGTGATCCAGTCACCTTTCCGGTTGATGCGTGTCGTAGGTGCAATCAAATTAAAAATTGTCACGAAAGGAGGGTGTAAAAAGCAAAAGAAAATAAACAAAGCAATTAAAAGATAAAATTGAAAGCAATAAGAGAGATAAGATCAAGGAATCCTTCTTCGTTACGAAACAATGAATCAAGTTATGTTCTTTTCTACTTGTTATTAGTCACAAATTATCACCAACCGTAGGTAAAGCCTAGATCAGGTGCTAAACCCCTAAATCCCTTATATCTTAGGGACACGGAAGTTCTCGACTACAGGATTCTATTTACCAAACCACCTAGTAGTAGATCACTCTAGATGTAATTTAAATAAACGCATTAAGATTTATGAACTTATTAGGTTAATATTAGTAGTTAGACTCTTAGATCAAGGTCTACTTTCTAACGTTGTTTTCACACACAATTGCTCCACGGAATCCCTCCGCAAGGTCTCGTGTTTGCTACTTATGTAAAGAGTCAAGAAACGATTACTTATCCCCTAACTTTCACTAGCTTTAGATTAAATCGACAAATCAATTTAGTTGGCCACCCAAACAATCTATCAATCAATCATGAATGTCTTTAAGATCATTCCTATTAGTAAAAACAAACGATAATCATGTGAAAAAAATTCAAGATAGAATTGAAAACAAAAACTCAAAACATAAATTAAGAACTAGGAATTCATCCTCAATCAATAAAATTAGCTACTCATGTTAAAGAGTTCACACAAAGAATAAAGAAAAGAGAATTATTGTGTGTGTAGAGATGTGTGTAAAAGATGTAGAAAACTTCTCTATTTATAGGCTTCAATATTCTCCAAATCTTCCAAGGAATAGAATCCTTTTCCTTTAGCCATTCAATTTCCAAATTCATGTCTTTCTCTTCTTCCATCTTCTCTTTCCAAATTTGAGTCTAATTCTCCATCCAATTCCAAGCCCAAGTCTTCACACCCATGAGAGAAGTCAATAGAAAATTCTGGAATTTTTGATCGCCGGAAAACTGGGATTATGGCCGGAATCCGGTCGGAAAACGTCACCGCCGGCCACCCGAAAATTTCTCCGTCGGTGGAATATTCGACGGAATATTCCGTCAGTCCACCGTTAGGACTAACGGTCAAAAAGTCAAACCGTCAGTCAACCGGTCAAGGTCTGGTCACGAGTCAGAACCGAAGTCAAGCATCTGAGTCCAGCCCAACTGGGCTGACTTCGGCTAAGTTGCCATGGCATAAGCCATTGCTCGCCGCGACTGTGTGTTGCACTGTGATGGTGCATCACTGTGCACTTCCAACCAGCCAAAATGGCTGTTCCCTTTTGTATACCAATCTTCCTTCCCTGCAATTCAACTTCATTGTCTTGCCTAGCCATTGCATCACTGTTATATATATTCATCACCTGTAGCAATCCCAAGCTATTCAACCATTTCAGTCGATTCAATCAAAGCCTAATATTCATCTACATTGTTCTCGAGCCAACACAACACTATAGTAATGCCAACACAAAGCTTGACTGCAACCTGTATTTTTATCTCATTGAGACACCAGCTTATAGTTCATCCATCTCAACTCTTTCGGCTGCAATAACCTATCCATTCTTGCAATCTCAGTATCAAACAATCATTACTGGCCCATTTCTGCCTATAATTCCAGTTCCTTGCACAGCATTAACACAACATCTCAGCCATCCTGCAATGTCTATGGACCATCACCATTTCCACCTTGTTTCAGCTCCATTTTCAGCATCTTAGTTCAATATCCAGTGCCAAACCAGCTCTTGCCTGCATCCTCACAGCAAATCCATCTCAGGCCACTCCCCTTGCTCTCCAGATACAACCCATGCCTGCCATCTCATCAGCACTAAAATGCAGCTGCAACACAGCACTAGCACCAGAACTGCCATAGCTCATCTAAGTAATAAGCTCAGACCACCACCAGACTCCATTCCAGCTCACAATCTCACTCTGGCCAACAACCTGCACTGCCTTCCCACCTGCTTCAACTCCAGCTGCTACTTGAGTCATGATGCTAGCTTCAATCATTAACAACATCAGGTCCATCTCGAGTTTCAACATAACCATCACCAACATCCAACACCTCAATTTCATACCACCAATACCAACTACCACCTCCTTCACACACTCATACTTCTGTAGTTTCCGGTCTTGAATCCCATACTCGCCATGAGTTTCCACAACAATTCATTGCCAACCTCATTGTATCAACACATAGCACCACGTAACCACCTAAACCAGGTTACTCCACCATCTCCCAGATGCTTCAACTCCATTGGCACAGCCTTATACCATAGTCACAATTTCAGTCAAGACCACTCGCTAACTCACCGCCATGACATCTCATTCTGACCTCACTCCATAGCTCAGCGGCAATCCGAGACTCCGACCCCGTAAGAATTCCAAAGCATAACATCTTCATCAACTCGACGCCATCCTTGATGCTAACCCATTCTCGAGCTCACACCATTTTCAATTTTATCTTCAATGTTTGTAGAACACATAACCCCAAATCAACCACCACAATCGAACCCCTAGATTCATTTCCTTCTCAACTCTTTCATCTTAAATCACAAATTCATACCTCCAATTGACAAACACAAGTTCTCAATTTGAAACCCCAAATTCCTCTTCCATCTCGAGCTTCTAATCAACACGGACCGAGATCTCCTTTCGGATTCAAAACATAAACCATCTCCGTCTTCACCACCAAATCACTCGAACTCAAGACCCTTATCCGAGATTCGATCCATAGAACCCATGTCTCTCGATCTTCTTCTTCTTCTCCTGAATTTCTCCAATTTTCGGGCAATCACCATGATTTCTTTCAAAGTGAGAAAATGATTGGGATAAATAAAATGAGAAACACTTCTCTCGATTTTAGTTTTTAGGATTATGATGGATAATGACACCCCTTTGCATCAGATAAGGGATACCCCAGTGGATGCCCCATAACATGCAGTCACCCCTTAACCACAACTGGTTGTATCTAATACTCCTCCTAGAGGGTTGCCCCTTAAGCTTGACTAGGCTCCAGATAGCACATGCCTGTAAAATGACACTCTTGCCCTTCTTGCTCAAATAAAGTGATTTCTTCTTCTTTTCGTCTGTGCGACTCCAAAGTAGCTACAAAACTCAAAACAAGCGTAAAATACATAATTTACAAGAAAAATAGCGAAGAAAGCATAAACAATAGATAGTAAATAGGATGTATTCTACACCCTATCAAATTCCCCTACACTTAGACTTTGCTAGTCCTCGAGCAAATCAAACTAAAACTCACAACTTCAAAGCGTTCAAGCGTCCCAAGCATCCAAAGAGCTATGAGGACATAGAGTTTCTGCATTCTAGTAATAAGAAGTTAGAAATACTAAAGAACATATTCTCATTCTTAAATGTTGAGTGAGAAATAACCACACCATAATGAGAGAATGCGTGTTTGAGAAACGATCAATAAGCATTTCGCCTCGACTTCCGCCTCACCAAAAGGATTTTATGATAATTGCACTCAAAAAGACGACTTTTTTATGGTTCTCACATGTGCAGGTAGGAATGAAGAGAGAATTCCAACACGTTGAATGGTGGGAAGGACAACTTCCAGAAATATTTTTAAAAACCCACATCTTTTAATATTTTGAAAAACCATTTTTCTGACGATCTCTACGAAAGGAAATCAACCATTATTATCGAGGATGAGATTACTTACTCACCTTCACATCCGATCGCCAATTATGATAACACCACTCTCACGGCATCCAATAGAAACGTCTTCCGCTCCTCGTCTTGATCTCCTTGGTCTTCGTCTTCGGTTTCAACTATTGATGATAAACTCTCGAATTTCATAAATCCTTGACAATTTGTAACTCTTTTTACCTTAAAAATCCTTGTCGCTTGAAACTTCCTTATAAATTTTCCTCCCCACGGCTTATTAAATAAAACAAATATTTCTCTTGTTTTTTTTTTTTTTTTTTTCAATTTTTTTTTTTTTTTTTTTTTTTCAATTTTTTTTCTTTTTTTTTTTTTTTAAGAACAAGAGAAATTAAATACAAAATAAATCATGGCCGTGGGAGAAGTATTTTACCGCTTGATTCTTCACAACTTGTATCGCCTCAAAATCATAAACTTCAACAATTCTCACCTTTTACTTTTCTTTGCTCTTGTGAATAAGTCTTCATACTTGGATATAAAATTACCTCATTGTATTGTAAGTCCTCAACATATATGTAATCCGCTCATTTGTATGTTGCTTTACTTGTATTTGAAATTTGCTCTTTTTCTCATTCCGTTGCTTGTAAACCTCGAACTTTTCCAACTTTCCTTGTAGATTTTTATGTCGCTCCTTGTTGATGATGAGAGTGTTTCTATGGATCCGTTGTTGTCGCGAGAGAGAATGGTGCTAACTGCAAATCGAACTACAAGAAGGAGGCTTTCATCTATAGACGTCACCCTTATGATTGACAAAATTAGCACTCAAGAGATCAAAAAGTAGTGCTTCTATTGGTGGGAGGTTGGGTAGCTCACCATTCTACCCTAATTAACGTACGGTGACACACACTCAAAAGAATCTCTTTAGTAGATGGAAAATTTCTGGTCGGTGCCTCACATGATATGAATACGGGTAGTCTCCACTAATGATTGATCAAAGCAACTCTAATAACGCATTTCTCCCTGCACCAAATTCGCATCACCCGCATGATTAAATCCATTATTTAACACTCAAACAAGCAAGAAATCCGAATGTAGTTCTCTAACATTTCCAAGTTCAATTATGTCGGTCAAAATCTCTATGTAAACATACCTAGAAGTATGCTAGTGACTCTAAAATCTTTAAAAGTTGGAGTTTTAAGTAAAAACTTTTTTTTTTTTTTAAATTTTTTAATGTTTTTGTAAAATTTTTTTTTAAAACATGCTTAACCACTCCCCCACACTTAAACCTTACATTGTCCTCAATGTAATTGAATCCTCCTAGTAAAGTCAAGGTGGGAGATTTTAACATGATAAGAAA
This sequence comes from Papaver armeniacum, assembly GCA_023531295.1. Taxonomy (NCBI): domain Eukaryota; kingdom Viridiplantae; phylum Streptophyta; class Magnoliopsida; order Ranunculales; family Papaveraceae; genus Papaver; species Papaver armeniacum. The sequence goes on from JAJJWW010017180.1 coordinate 294,766, forward strand.
CAAGAAAAAGAAATAACAAAAAGCAAAAGCAAAAGAAATACAAAACCTATGGGTTGCCTCCCATTAAGCGCTTGTTTTAAAGTCGACGGCCCGACTTAGCTCTTGCATGATTCATTTCCCATATACTAACAATCTGAAAATTTGAGGAACCACCCATAATACCTGTTTTGAAAACAATAACTCCATACAAATATTAGCACAAGAAAACAATAGTGATGTTATCGCTCGATAGAAATTTCCCCACACTTATTCTCGTCCACACTCGGAAGTGTATAAAGAACATAGAATTTGGGAATTTCCATGTGTTCCTCTTGGCAAACCTGCATAGTGTTAGCATCAAGTGTTTCCAATGGTGGATATTTAGAAACAAAATCATCCAAAATACTTTCGAAGCACATACATTCAAACCAATAAGAGGTAAAGGAGAAGAATCAATATGCAAAGGGTTAGACAAACCTTGCACAATCTCTTGTATTATAGAATCCTCTTCATCCTTAAAAAATTCGAGTGAATTACTTACCTCTTGTATATCGTGGTCCTCTATTAAACCTTGCAACCATTCTTCGTCGTTTTCTACCTTAACCAAAGTCTTGGCATCATTAAAATCATTGGCAAGTTCAATTGGGTCTTCCACAAAATCAATGAATGTGGTTTCATCCTCTAGCATCATCTCTTCAACATTCTCATCATCGGAATCGGGCCATTCTTCTCTCATATAATCTTCCTCGCTATAAATTGTAAGATCTTCATGTGCGGGTGTTACACCGTTTATAACAATGGGTAAGTCACACCCAATCTCCTCCTTTTGAATAGGTGAAGGATCGTTATTATGATCCGGATTTGGAATAACTTCCTCATTGTTGCAACGTTCATACACTTCCGCGGACTCCCATCTTTCCCTAAGAAATTTTTTCCAAGCAATAAATGCATCTTCCTCAAGCTCTACCTTTTGAATAGGTGATTGATCATTATTAAGATCAAGGCTCAAGTAATCTACACTAGCGTCATCAAAAGTCTCCAAAGGTTGGTTAATTTGTTCGTATATTTTCTCCGAATTCCTTTGAATTTCTCGATGTGATTCTTGAAACTTTTGTTGAAGATCCCCAATCATGGCAGACATCTTATCTGCAAAACTAGAGAATTTCGATCATAAACAAAACTATCCTCCCATCCTTGTGATTGTCCACTTACATACCCGTCATAAGGTTGTTGATATGTATGAGAATATCCATAAGGTTCTGTAGGAATTTGATCATAGCCAAAAGATTGGTTTTGATTGTATCCTAAGGATGGTTGGAAGTTGCCATAATGTTGAGGTTGAAAACCGTATTGATTGTTGTAATATGCTTGCTCTTGTCCACCATACATGGAAAACCTAAGACTGAAATAAGATTCTCAAAACTTAAGTTAGATACGATATAGAATCCAACAAAGCAAGAATAAAGCAAAAAGAAAATAAAAACAACTAAAATCATCCGCTGCTCCCTAAGCAACGCGCCAAAATTTGATGCGTGTCGTAGGTGCAATCAAATTAATTAATACTTTACTACCTAATTAACAAGTAATATAGGGTAGTCAAGGTCGATCCCACGAGGAGCACGAGATTCTAGTTGTAAAAATTGTCACGAAAGGGGGGTGTAAAAAGCAAAAGAAAATAAACAAAGCAATTAAAAGATAAAATTGAAAGCAATAAGAGAGATAAGATCAAGGAATCCTTCTTCGTTACGAAACAATGAATCAAGTTATGTTCTTTTATACTTGTTATTAGTCACAAATTATCACCAACCGTAGGTAAAGCGCCTAGATCAGGGCTAAACCCTAAATCCCTTATATCACCTAGGACACGGAAGTTCTCGACTACCGGATTCTATTTACCAAACCACCTAGTAGTAGATCACTCTAGATGTAATTTAAATAAACACATTAAGATTTATGAACTTATTAGGTTAATATTAGTAGTTAGACTCTTAGATCAAGGTCTACTTGCTAACGTTGTTTTCACACACAATTGCTCCACGGAATCCCTCCGCAAGGTCTCGTGTTTGCTACTTATGTAAAGAGTCAAGAAACGATTACTTATCCCCTAACTTTCACTAGCTTTAGATTAAATCGACAAATCAATTTAGTTGGCCACCCAAACAATCTATCAATCAATCATGAATGTCTTTAAGATCATTCCTATTAGTAAAAACAAACGATAATCATGTGAAAAAACTTCAAGATAGAATTGAAAACAAAAACTCAAAACATAAATTAAGAACTAGGAATTCATCCTCAATCAATAAAATTAGCTACTCATGTTAAAGAGTTCACACAAAGAATAAAGAAAAGAGAATTATTGTGTGTGTAGAGATGTGTGTAAAAGATGTAGAAAACTTCTCTATTTATAGGCTTCAATATTCTCCAAATCTTCCAAGGAATAGAATCCTTTTCCTTTAGCCATTCAATTTCCAAATTCATGTCTTTCTCTTCTTCCATCTTCTCTTTCCAAATTTGAGTCTAATTCTCCATCCAATTCCAAGCCCAAGTCTTCACACCCATGAGAGAAGTCAATAGAAAATTCGGAATTTTTGATCGTTGAAAATCGGGATTATGGCCGGAATCCGTCGGAAAAACGCCACCACGGCCCACCCGAAAATTTTTCCGTCGGTGGAATATTCGACGGAATATTCGTCGAGCCCACCGTTAGGACTAACGGTCAAAAAGTCAAACCGTCACCAACCGGGTCAAGGTCTGGGTCACGAGTCGAACTGAAGCCAAGATTCGAGTCCAAATAATCTGGCCGACTCGGCTAAGTTGCCATGGCATAAGCCATTGCTGCGGCCGAATGTGTTGCACCAGGATGGTGCATCAACATGCACTTCCAACCAGCCAAAATGGTCGTTCCCTTTGTATACCAATCTTCCTTCCCCGCAATTCAACTTCATTGTCTTGCCCAGCCATTGCATCATTGTTATATATATTCATTACTGTAGCAATCCCAAGCTATTCAACCATTTCGGTCGATTCAATCAAAGCCTAATATTCATCTACATTGTTCTCGAGCCAACACAAAGACTATAGTAATGCCAACACAAAGCTTGACTCGCAACTTTGTATTTTTATCTCATTGAGACACCGGCTTATAGTTCATCCATCTCAACTCTTTCGGCTGCAATAACCTATCCATTCTTGCAATCTCAGTATCAAACAATCATTACTGGCCCATTTCTGCCTATAATTCCAGTTCCTTGCACAGCATTAACACAACATCTCAGCCATCCTGCAATGTCTATGGACCATCACCATTTCCACCTTGTTTCAGCTCCATTTTCAGCATCTTAGTTCAATATCCAGTGCCAAACCAGCTCTTGCCTGCATCCTCACAGCAAATCCATCTCGTGGCCACTCCCCTTGCTCTCCGGATACAACCCATGCCTCGCCATCTCATCAAGACTAAAATGCAGCGCAACACAAGCACTAGCACCAGAACCGCCATAACTCATCTAAGTAATAAGCTCGGACCACCACCGAGACTCCATTCCACCACAATCTCACTCGGCCAACAACCCGCACCGCCTTCCCACACTCGCTTCAACTCACAAGCTACTTGAGTCATGATGCTAGCTTCAATCATTAACAACATCGGGTCCATCCGAGTTTCAACATAACCATCAACATCCAACACCTCAATTTCATACCACCAATACCGGCTACCACCTCCTTCACACACTCATACTTCCCTGTAGTTTCAGTCTTGAATCCCATACTCTGCCATGAGTTTCCACAACAATTCATTGCCAACCTCATTGTATCAACACATAGCACCACAGAACCACCTAAACCAGTTACTCCACCATCTCCAGATGCTTCAACTCCATTGGCACAGCCTTATACCATAGTCACAATTTGTGTCGGCTAACTCACCCGCCATGACATCTCATTCTGACCTCACTCCATAGCTCGGTGCAACCGAGACTCGACCCCGTAAGAATTCCAAAGATAACATCTTCATCAACTCGACGCCATCCTTGATGCTAACCCATTCTCGAGCTCACACCATTTTCAATTTTATCTTCAACAGCTAGAACACATAACCCCAAATCAACCACCACAATCGAACCCTAGATTCATTTCCTTCTCAACTCTTTCATCTTAAATCACAAATTCATACCTCCAATTGACAAACACAAGTTCTCAGCTGAAACCCCCAAATTCCTCTTCCATCTCGAGCTTCTAATCAACATGGACTGATCTCCTTTTACGGATTCAAAACATAAACCATCTCCGTCTTCACCACCAAATCACTCGAACTCAAGACCCCATCTGAGATTCGATCCATAGAACCCATGTCTCTCGATCTTCTTCTTCTTCTCCCGAATTTCTCCAATTTTCGGCAATCACCATGATTTCTTTCAACAAAGGTGAGAAAATGATTGGGATAAATAAAATGAGAAACACTTCTCTCGATTTTAGTTTTTAGGATTATGATGGATAATGACACCCCTTTGCATCAGATAAGGGATACCCCAGTGGATGCCCCATAACATGCAATCACCCCTTAACCACAACTGGTTGTATCTAATACTCCTCCTAGAGGGTTGCCCCTTAAGCTTGACTAGGCTCCAGATAGCACATGCCTGTAAAATGACACTCTTGCCCTTCTTGCTCAAATAAAGTGATTTCTTCTTCTTTTCGTCTGTGCGACTCCAAAGTAGCTACAAAACTCAAAACAAGCGTAAAATACATAATTTACAAGAAAAATAGCGAAGAAAGCATAAACAATAGATAGTAAATAGGATGTATTCTACACCCTATCACCGGTCCGATTCAACACTGACCCAACAATTTTAGAAAAAAACGTTCTCTAAATCAAAAACCGGACAACCCGGACGGTTCAATGTCCGACCCATTTGATCCAGCACGGTCTAACAGCCGAGTCGTCCCTATATCATTACATTTCACAAAATCTAAAATCCATCAAAAAAGATTTTTTGATACATTCTTGTGAATCTTTACCATTCCAGCATATCATTCAAAGTACATGGAGATAACTTCAAATCAAAAATCGAACACATCCACATCATGATTTAATTATAAAATTGATTTAGCTAACATCCATATAAGAAGAGTTTACAAAAGGGAAATTGGTTACAAAGAAAGAAAAGAAGAAGAACAAACTTCTTGCAGAGAGTTGAAGGAGACACAGATAATAGAGAAGGAGACAGAAAGATTGATAACCCTACTTCTCTCTTTTCAATTTGGATTTACGGTTTGTATTTTTGTTTGACCATGTGGGACAAGTGGGTTTGTGAATAGAACGTGCTTGCTTAAAACACTGGACACGTATATGTTCATTAAAAAATCAAAAACAAATACTACACTACACACTATAAGAGTGGAGGAAGAAAAATATTAGTTTTGATATGACCCAGTGAACCTGGGTTAAACCACTGGTTGGCCTACTAACCCTTGACCCAATAATTTTTCTGATCGATGACCGGGCCGGTTTTCAGAATATTGTAGTACGGATAACCCGGCATTGTTGCAAAAAATTAAAATTTTGTGGAAAGCATGATCACTATCGCATACAACAAAAACACATTCACTACTGATACATGGTTCAAAGAATACGTTTGTATAAATATCAAGTGCAATATTTTTCTCAAATGTTTAAATGAACTAACAACAATTGCTTATATAATGTTAATTATATAAAGAAAAATGCGAACAACAACTTATCTATTTGTATATAATGAATGAGTGATAACGATGATCCTCGAAAAATATGTTGGAATCTTGCAACAATGAACATCACGTTAGATGTATCAAAATAATATGTAAATAACTAATGCGAAACAACTCTACCGAAATAACTTATCGAGGGCAGAATCACAGGTTCAACAAGTTGTCCTTAACACATTAGTTCGCGGGTATACTCGAGTTGAGTAATGCTAAACCCCTCACAGCGAAGATGTGTCCAGGATAAGACTGCCCGATATAACTTGAGTTAGCACAACGCAAGTTACCCTCTCTTCGAACTCAGCAACGGGTATGGAGGTAAAAAACGTATGGATAAACCCTAGAATAAAAGAAGATTTTTCGGTGTGTAGAAAACAGATTTTCGAGTTGTATTTATAGGATGAAAATACATGCAAATCAAGTTAGGTTCGGTTTTATTCAAAAACAAGTAAAAGTAATTTTACCATAAATAAAACTCTTAAGAAATAAGTTTGGAATTAATGTCATAAAGAAAAACTCGCCAAAAATAAATCCATGTAGAAAAGGGACTTGGTGCATGGCATACGTGCATATCACATGGGTAAAAATATGTATTTTTGCCCCCCTGCTCCACCCACGTTTTACAATTCATACATAAGTGTATGATTATATAGTGGAGCTCCTCTTTAGTTTTCCACAATGTGAGACTAAGGGTTCCACTTCATTCACCCAAAAATGAGTGAGTATCCTTAGACCCTTAGGTCATTAGATCAAACCACACCAAGACCATAAAAACCTTTTAATTAAAACTCATTTTCTCCAACAAAATAAGACATCAAATTCTGTAGACATATAAGCTGCAGTAGTGCTCCGCCCTTGTAAGAAATTTGAGCCTGAGTTGAATTTGGCAAGCACTTCCTTGAGAAAACTCTTAGATTGGATCCGAGGCTTTTGTATTATACATAATTCCTTTGAAAATGTAACCAATACAAGGTTCTGCGTGGTAGAAGCACCTTCGCCTTATAATGTAATTATGGGCATACTATGGGTCCATGGATTACGAGGAACAACTTTGACATATCATCAGTACCTTCGATTTCCTACACCCATGTGTGAAATGGAAATCAAAGGTGATCAGCAGGACGCGAGGCTATGCAAACTAGCATAGGTCATACTCAACGAAGAAAGAGCTGCTGCTCAACAACACGAAAGAAAAAGACGAAAGGCAAACACCAAAGTAGTGAAGGACGGAGCCTTCTTAGTACCAATCTCAGTTCCAGAGACAAGCACCTCCGCCACCCCAGGGGCGCACGTCTATTCCAAATGACAATTACAGAAAAGCACTCCTTAACGTACTCAGAAACAAACCTTCTCACCGGTGGAACCAACAAAGAAAATCAACATCGGATCGGAAGCAGAGCCAAAAATGATCAACATCGGAACTTTACTTGAAGAGGAAGAGGAGATACAACTACAAAGGATACTAAGGGACTACGCAAATGTATTTGCGTGGTCAATGGAAGACATGCCTGGAATTTACCCGAATTTGGTCTCCCACCACCTTCGGCTCAAACCAGAAATCCCACCATTCAAGCAACGCATCCGTAAGGTGGAAGACATCTACCAAGAAGCGGTAGAGAAGGATTTACAAAAGATACTAACCGCAGGGTTCATACGAGAAGTCAAGTATCCCACGTGGATATCCAACATGGTGATTGTGCCCAAGAAGAATGGAGGCGTACGTATTTGCATCGACTTTAGCAACCTTAACAAAGTATTCCCAAAAGACAGCTACCCGCTGCCAAACATTGACCAACTATTCAATGTAACCGAAGGTCACCAGAGGCTATCCTTCATGGATGGATACTCAGGTTACTACCAGATCGCCCTTGAAGAAGAAGAACATGAGCATACTGCGTTCTTTACCACACGAGGCTTGTATTGCTATACAAGTATTCCTTTTGGACTAAAGAACGTGGGGGAAACATACCAGCGATTGGTAGACAAAATATTTAAGCCGTGGATAGGCAAGATACTGGAGGTCTACGTGGACGATATGCTTGTCAAGATCAAAGAGGCGAAAAACCACCTGTCAAACCTAAAGGAAATATTCGAAGCCATGAGAAACTTCCACATGAAGGTGAACCCGGAGAAATGCACATTCGGAGTAACCTCAGGAAAATTCTTGGGATACTTGTTAACTAAGCGAGGAATAGAAGTGGACCCTGAAAGGGTCAGAGCAATAATGGAAATGCCATATCCACAAACACAAAAAGAAGTACAAAAGCTAAATGGAATCTTAGATTCCATGGGAAGATTCATAGGAAGATCGTCAGATAAATGCAAGGCATTTTTCGATACACTAAGGAAAGGAATCAGGTTCATTTGGACCACGGATTGCGAACAAGCCTTCCAAAAAATCAAGGAATATTTGACTTCGGTACCCATCCTACAGAATCCGGAGCCAGGTGAAATCCTTACCTTGTACTTAGCTGCAACAAGCTACACTGTAAGCGCAGTACTAGTACAAGACCAAGGACAAGGAGAAAAGCCCATATACTACATCAGCAAAACACTCAGTTCAGCGGAGCGTAATTATACCAAGGTGGAGCAGCTTATATATGCCTTAGTAATGGCAACACAAAAACCAAGGATATATTTCGACGCACATACCATCCGAGTCTTCACAAAGTCTCAGATAATCCAAATCCTCGACAGCACAGAGAAAATTGGAAGGGTGGCAAAATGGAATGCCATGATCAAGTAATTCCATATAATCTTTGAATCAAGGAAGGCTGAGAAATCACAAATCTTAGCAGACTTTCTAGCGGACCTACCTGTCAACGACGAAGGTGAGATAGATGACATCCCAGGAATGGAGGAAGACAAGCAGGAACTAGAAGATCTATTGGAACCTCAGAATTCACGAAGGTGGGAGATATTCGTAGATGGCTCCTCCAACGGAAAAGGCGCAGGCATAGGGATTGTAATAACAACCCCTACCGGAGACCGACTCATATATGCATTCAGGTTAGAAATATCACTGAATACGAGGCAGTCGTACATGGTCTACGCTTGGCACGAGAGCTAGGCTTATCAGATGTTCTAATGACTAGTGACTCACAGTTAGTCATTAGACAAATCGAGCTCAAATATCAAACTCAGGATCCAGTACTATCTTCGTACCTAAAGTTAGCACAGGAGCATGTGTCAAAGATAAACAACGTTACATTCAGACATGTCTGTCGAAAAGATAACATACACGTAGATGCCTTAGCATTCATATCATCAATGCTAAGGGACAAAAATACCACCTCCGTCCAAATTGGAAGGATATACGAACCTTCGATAGAAGGACCAATCTCAGGAGCTAAGGAGACTTTGGCCGTTAAAACTCGGGCCATGAGAGAAGCTGAGAAAGATAAAGAAGACGAAGAAGAACCAGATAACGAAGTCGAAGAATCTGACAAAGACCAACCTACGTCGGACGAAGACAACGAAGACGAAGCGGAAGATGATTGGAGGATTCCAATTCACCAATACCTCGATAAAGGTACCTTACCAGCAGATGTCAAAGAGGCTCGGAAACTTGAATCAAAAACAACAATGTACAACCTTCGTGATGGAATACTATATAAGAGGTCATTCCTGGGGCCTCTATTGCGGTGCCTCTCATGAACCGAAGGTAGAAAGTACTACATGATTTCCACAACGGAGAAGCTGGCAATCATAGCGGAAGAAGGTCATTGGCAATTAAATCCAAAATGCAAGGATACTATTGGCTAAGCATGGACGAAGATTCAAAGAACATGGCTAAGTGCTGCGAGAGATTCCAACGCTTTGCCAGGAAGATTAAAGCACCGACAACAAAGCTCAACTCAGTCATCAGCCCTTGGCCATTTGTCAAATGGGGGGGTTGATATTGTCGGACCCTTGATAGAGGGAACCTCAAAGAGAAAATACCTTATTGTGGCTACAGATTACTTCACCAAGTGGGTGGAAGCCAAGGCTTTGGCAAGAATTAGGGACACAAATGTCTTTAAGTTCTCGTTTGAGCAAATCATATGCAGGTTCAGAATACCAGCCGTCATAGTCTCTGACAATGGAAAGCAGTTGCAAGGAAAAAACATAGATATGTGATCGCTTGTCCGTAGGCGTCAAAAATAAATTACACTTTCTTACTACTCAAAATATATAATGAAGCAAGGGCAAGAAAGGATCGTTCCCACAGAGAGGACTAAGGTTGTCAAAATGTTTTGGTATCTTATAAGTAACAAAGGGGAATTTTTTGATTTTTATATACTAAAATAAAATAAAAGCAAACAATAAAGGTAAACAAATCAAATCAAGGATGAGAAAGTATTGGTCATGGATTTCGTCTTCAATCACAAACATGTTTTCAACACAATAACTAGAATTGATATTTTAATCTCAACTTTTATCAAAGGCCCTAGAATACCTTGATCGCAAGAATATCCCGCTAATCTCCTCTTGTTATCAACAAACACATTAAAAGATGTGAATATGAATTATATCTAAAAGAACAACCTAACGTGTAAAAGCACTAATCAAGTTTAATTCCCTAGATGCATTAGGTTCTATGAAGTCAGGCCAATCAAAGCAATCGAACGTGTAAAAGCACTAATCCGATTTAACAAAGGTTATGGTTCACATATGATCATAAGAATATATCACTACAAACTATAATCATATTTATGCTACTTCAAATCAGGAATTATCACTTTTGCGTATAATAACCCTAATCTAGCAAAAGACATGCATGTGAGTTCTACCAATTTGCAACTTGACAAAACAAACATTCAATCATATGACAATATTAATGGTGAATCATAAACGATAATATGAGAGAAAACTAATTTATTGAACAAAAACTCATGTTTGGAAATCCAACTAATCCATAACCAAAAGAAAATTAAGTACTCATGTCATAGGAGTTCATAACAAGGAGAAAAAGAAAAGACTTCATGTTTTAAACCCTAGAGCACAAAGTAGAGGCAAAGATAAAAGAGATCCCCAAAAGTTCTGTGTATTTTTCTCTCCCCCAAAAGTTGTTCTCCTTTTTTTTTGGTTTAGGTAGCTATTTATAGGCTTCAAAATACCCTAGTCGATCCACAATAGTCGTACTAGATAAAGATGCAAAGTCGGTGGAGTTTATCCCACTGATAATTGGGTGCAGCGCGGTACACTCTAGTAGCGTGTATATGGTTTCTGTTCCGTTCGATCCTCTGATGAATCCTTGTACTTCATCTGCACCGTCGAAATGTCCCACTTTGGTGATCTGCAACACACTGAATCACCACTTTACTCTCTACGCGTCAGAGCTTGGGCAGAAGTGCTGCAAACCCAACCCTACCACGTGCTTGCGTCAATTTTTTCAATTTTCAATTTGTTTGACTATTGGGCTTCCATCTAAACCGTCACTTCCCTACCACCGGTTAATCTCCGGCTGTCATCGACTGCAACTCTGCTTCTCCATCTCGTTCTATCAGCTTCAGAACTCTGCCCAAGACGTCCCTTCGTTCACAACCAATGACAGCAATCGATGCCAAACTTTCTTCACTGATCTTCATCTCGAGCTCGTCATCCTTACTGCCAGCATCATCATCTCAACTTCCTTCACCGTTCCCTATTCCTCAGAGCAACTGCAGTGGGGCGACTATACTCAAAGATTAAAAACCAAAAAAAACTAAAAGAAATGGGTTTAGTCCGTGGGGAGATGTTACGGTGAAGGAGCAAATATGGTGGAGCGGATGTACAAAGGTTCGTCCAATATGGGGCGTAGTTATAAAATGTGTTCCGTGTGGATGCAAGTTTAATTAACGCCTGATGTCGGGCGGAGTCTAAATTTCCGTTTGGTGTGGAGCGTAATATATAAAACCGCCTGATGGAGGGACGTAATCAAAAACTACGCCGGATGGGGTGCAAATACAAATTACGCCTTATGGGACGCAATCATAAAGTACGCCTGGTGGGGCGTAACATGAAATTACGCCTGACGGGGCGTATGTTGAAATTACGCCTGATGCTAGTCGACATAGCTGCTGCTGCTCTTCTCTTCTTATGTGAAATATGGGTCATATAAAACAGGGATCGAATGGAAGGCCTAGATTGCTTTGGAGTGATGTGAAAAGCGATGACCTTAAAACATGTGTATCAGATCAGCGTAATACCAACCGAATCAATGCCACGAATTAACCAATGTCGGCAAAGTCTTACTTCAGTCAAAGCACCTATTAGAACAGGAATAATGGAATATCTCCAAACAATCAAATCAAAAGTAAAAAGGCAGTGCATGAGGTTACAAGGAGAAGCAAACAAACAAGGGAAAAACAAAGGCATCTCCGCGGTTTCGAAATGTGTTTGTCTGTTTTGAAATTTCTAAAAACACATGAAAATAGTGGAAGGATGGGGCGTAGATTTAAATAACGCCCCATGTAGTAACAGGCGTAATTAGAAGTTGCGCCCGTGGTTAGACGGAATTTAAAATCACGCCTGGTCAGACGGGACTTTAAAGTGCGCCTGGACGAGGCACAATTTAAACTTACCGCCTGGAACCAGACGCAAATGCAAACTACGTCCCGTCAGGCATAGATTAAAATTACGCTTCAAACAGACGCAACTTCTAGTTGCATCTCACTCCCAAACGCAAATTAAAACTACGCCCCACTCGAAACGCAACTAATATTTACGTCTCATGCCGGGCGTAGCGTTAAATTACGGCAGACCAAAACCAAACTAAAGACCAAATATGGTTTAGTTTTTGGTTTTAGTCTAGTATTTGGTCTTTACTCCTCTCCGTAGCGTTTGAATTCTCGACCAAATATTTGGTTTTAGTCCACCACTGTGGTTGCTCTCAATAGCCTGTGATGTCTACTGCCAAGCTCGAGTACCCTCCATCGATAACCGATCGATCATGAGCTTCCTCCATTGCCTCGTTGAGCTTCACAGCAAATCCCCATTCTCTGTCCATTTCTTCAACTCTGTTCTTCCGTCAGCAACAATCGATCACCAATGGCAACTGCAAATGCCATCATCGTCCCATAACCCCATCGCTGCCATCGAACTTCTGCTGTTTCTTCCAACAGACCCTCTCCATCAATGGCCGATAATGGCAGCAGTTCATCGTTATTGTCTCGCCTGATTTCCCCCCGAACTCGAACACCACTGATTTATGGAAATCAGTCACTTACCCAAGCTTCGTCTCACCTTCAGAAGCCTAATGACACAGTTGAACTCGAGATTTTCTCTAAACCATCATCTCATCATGATCATCACCATTCTCTGATCATGATGGCTGCACACCCCTGATGTGAAATCAGGATCATACCCAAGATTCATATCATTCTCCTGAACCCAGTGATGCATTCAATTCGAATATACTGTTAATCAAGATCCATCATCATCGTGATCATCATGACCATCAAACTCTATCTGCCATTGCTTATTTTCTGTTTAAGAATAGTAAAGAAGAAGTGCCCTTAGTAATAAGGCAGTGCCTTTAGTAATGTTTGAATTCGGCTTCCCCTTTGTAAAAGACAGGACTCCTTTTAGCATTTCCCTTGAACTTGACTACCCCTTAACAGGAAGGTGTCCCTTATCATCCGGTTGGGATACCAATAGCGCTTCCCCTTGGAAAATGACCATTTTGCCCTTTGCTTATGAGTTCTTGTTTTGCTCATAACTTCTTCATACGAACTCAGAATGACTCCGTTCTTTCGCCATCGTCTTCATCTTCTCGTCCTTTACACAATGAAAAGTAGAAATCTTGTATTTGAACGAGTTCCAATTGGTCTTTGGCCCTTCTCCACTTATAGCTAGCATCTTTCCTTGCATATTCACTTCTTTTGGATGATTTACCTAACAAAACACAAATAAGAGAAAACAAACGTAATATACAATAATTTGCAAGAAAACCAACATATAATAGCATGGAATTGACATTAAATATATGTGAAATATGCACTTATCAATATGTTGTTCGATACTTTCAACATTCGGAAAAACAAGTCCACTCCAATATATACTAAAAAATTGGAGGTAAAAAGGTAGAAAAAATTTACTCGGCAATGTATTTGCCACGAATGTCATATACACTTTGTGCATGACTCTCATCCTGCACAGACACTTTTCTCGACCGACATGCCAAGATAACCTCCTTTTGGCTATATGAAGTGTCGAATCGAAAGGTTCCCCTCATTGCTGACATGGCTTTGGAAAATTGTGTACATGGTGCTAAAGCGACCGGGATTGGTCGGAGCATTTCCTTTTATCGAGTAACTAGTGTATTTCCCGTGCCATAATGGCACGGGGCGAAAGGTGTTCGTCGATCTATCTGGTCGACATTCACCATTTTTTTTAATAGTACGACAGTGTTCTGAAAACCGGCCCGGCCTGGCCGGTCGGACCGGAAAAACCGTGATCCAGTAACCTTTCCGGTCCGATTCAACACTGACCCAGCAATTTTAGAAAAAAACGTTCCCTAAATCAAAAACCGGACAACCCGGACGGTTCAATGTCCGACCCATTTGACCCAGCACGGTCTAACATCCGAGTCGTCCCTGTATCATTACATTTCACAAAATCTAAAATCCATCAAAAAATATTTTTTGATATTTTCTTGTGAATCTTTACCATTCCAGCGTATCATTCAAAGTACATGGAGATAACTTCAAATCAAAAATCGAACACATCCACATCATGATTTAATTATAAAATTGATTTAGCTAACATCCATATAAGAAGAGTTTACAAAAGGGAAATTGGTTACAAAGAAAGAAAAGAAGAAGAACAAACTTTTTGCAGAGAGTTGAAGGAGACACATATAATAGAGAATGAGACGGGGAGATTGATAACCCTACTTCTCTCTTTTAAATTTGGATTTAAGGTTTGTATTTTTGTTTGACCATGTGGGACAAGTGGGTTTGTGAATAGAACGTGCTTGCTTAAAACACTGGACACGTACATGTTCATAAAAAAATCAAAAAAAAAAATACTACACTACACACTATAAGAGTGGAGGAAGAAAAATATTAGTTTTGATATGACCCAGTGAACCTGGGTTAAACCACTGGTTGGCCTACTGCCCCTTGACCCAATAATTTTTCCGGTCGATGACCGGGCCGGTTTTCAGAATATTGTAGTTTGGATAACCCGGCATTGTTGCAAAAAATTAAAATTTTGTGGAAAGCATGATCACTATCGCATAGAACAAAAACTCATTCACTACTGATACATGGTTCAAAGAATACCTTTGTATAAATATCAAGTGCAAAATTTTTCTCAAATGTTTAAATGAACTAACAACAATTGCTTATGTAATGTTAATTATATATAGAAAAATGCGAACAACAACGTATCTATTTGTATATAGTGAATGAGTGATAACGATGTTCCCCGAAAAATATGTTCGAATCTTGCAACAATGAACAACACGTTAGATGTATCAAAATAATATGTAAAGAACTAATGCGAAACAACTCTACCGAAATAACTTATCGAGGGCAGAATCACAGGTTCAACAAGTTGACCTTAACACATTAGTTCGCGGGTATACTCGAGTTGAGTAATGCTAAACCCCTCACAGCGAAGATGTGTCCAGGATAAGACTGCCAGATATAACTTGATTTAGCACAACGCAAGTTACCCTCTCTTCGAACTCAGCAATGGGGATGGAGGTAAAAAACGTATGGAGAAACCCTAGAATAAAAGAAGAATTTTTCGGTGTGTAGAAAATAGATTTTCGAGTTGTATTTATAGGATGAAAATACTTGCAAATCAAGTTAGTTTTTGGTTTTCTTCAAAAACAAGTAAAAGGAATTTTACCATAAATAAAACTCTTAAGAAATAAGTTTGGAATTAATATCCTAAAGAAAAAACTCGCCAAAAATAAATCCGTGTAGAAAAGGGATTATACATAAGTGTATGATTATATAGTGGAGCTCCTCTTTAGTTTTCCACAATGTGGGACTAAAGGTTCCATTTCATTCACCCAAAAATGAGTGAGTATCCTTAGACCCTTAGGTCATTAGATCAAACCACACCAAGACCATAAAAACCTTTTAATTAAAACTCATTTTCTCCAACAAAATAAGACATCAAATTCTGTAGACATATAAGCTGCAGTAGTGCTCTGCCCTTGTAAGAAATTTGAGCCTGAGTTGAATTTGGCAAGCACTTCCTTGAGAAAACTCTTAGATTGGATCCGACGCTTTTGTATTATACATAATTCCTTTGCAAATGTAACCAATACAAGGTTCTTCGTGGTAGAAGCACCTTCGCCTTATAATGTAATTATGGGCATACTATGGGTCCATGGATTACGAGGAACAGCTTTGACATATCATCAGTACCTTCAATTTCCTACACCCATGTGTGAAATGGAAATCAAAGGTGATCAGCAGGACGCGAGGCTATGCAATCTAGCAGAGGTCATACTCAACGAAGAAAGAGCTGCTGCTCAACAACACGAAAGGCAAACACCAAAGTAGTGAAGGACGGAGCCTTCTTAGTACCCATCTCAGTTCCAGATACAAGCACCTCCGCCACCCCAGGGGCGCACGTCTCTTCCAAATGATAATTACAGAAAAGCACTCCTCAACGTACTCAGAAACAAACCCTCTCACCGGTAGAACCAACAAATGAAAATCAACATCGGAACTGAAGCAGATCCAAAAATGATCAACATCGGAACTTTACTTGAAGAGGAAGAGGAGATGCAACTATAAAGGATACTAAGGGACTGCGCAAATGTATTTGTGTGGTCAATGGAAGACATGCCTGGAATTTACCCGAATTTGGTCTCCCACCACCTTCGGCTAAAACCAGAAATCCCACCATTCAAGCAACGCATCCGTAAGGTGGCAGACATCTACCAAGAAGCGGTAGAGAAGGATCTACAAAAGCTACTAACCGCAGGGTTCATACGAGAAGTCAAGTATCCCACGTGGATATCCAACATGATGATTGTGCCCAAGAAGAATGGAGGCGTACGCATTTGCATCGACTTTAGCAACCTTAACAAAGCATGCCCCAAAGACAGCTACCCACTGCCAAACATTGACCAACTAGTCAATGCAACCGAAGGTCACCAGAGGCTATCCTTCATGGATGGATACTCAGGTTACAACCAGATCGCCCTTGAAGAAGAAGAACATGAGCATACTGCGTTCTTTACCACACGAGGCTTGTATTGCTATACAAGGATGCCTTTTGGACTAAAAAACGTGGGGGAAACATACCAGCGATTGGTAGACAAAATATTTAAGTCGTGGATAGGCAAGATACTGGAGGTCTACGTGGACGATATGCTTGTCAAGATCAAAGAGGCAAAAAACCACCTGTCAGACCTAAAGGAAATATTCGAAGCCATGAGAAACTTCCACATGAAGGTGAACCCAGAGAAATGCACATTCGGAGTAACCTCAGGAAAATTCTTGGGATACTTGTTAACTAAGCGAGGAATGAAAGTGGACCCTGAAAGGGTCAGAGCAATAATGGAAATGCCATATCCACAAACACTAAAAGAAGTACAAAAGCTAAATGGAATCTTAGCTTCCATGGGAAGATTCATAGCAAGATCGTCAGATAAATGCAAGGCATTTTTCGATACACTAAGGAAAGGAATCAGGTTCATTTGGACCACGGATTGCGAACAAGCCTTCCAAAAAATCAAGGAATATTTGACTTCGGTACCCATCCTACAGAAGCCGGAGCCAGGTGAAATCCTTACCTTGTACTTAGCTGCAACAAGCTACGCTGTAAGCGCAGTACTAGTACGAGACCAAGGACAAGGAGAAAAGCCCATATACTACATCAGCAAAACACTCAGTTTAGCGGAGCGTAATTATACCAAGGTGGAGCAGCTTATATATGCCTTAGTAATGGCAACACAAAAACCAAGGATATATTTCGACGCACATACCATCCGAGTCTTCACAAAGTCTCAGATAATCCAAATCCTCGACAACATAGAGAAAATTGGAAGGGTGGCAAAATAGAATGCCATGATCAAGTAAATCCATATAATCTTTGAATCAAGGAAGGCTGAGAAATCACAAATCTTAGCAGACTTTCTAGCGGACCTACCTCTCAACGACGAAGCAGAGATAGATGACATCCCAGGAATGGAGGAAGAAAAGAAAGAACCAGAGTATCTCTTGGAACCTCAAAATTCACGAAGGTGGGAGATATTCGTAGATGGCTCCTCAAACGGAGAAGGCGCATGCATAGGGATTGTAATAACAACCCCTACCGGAGACCGACTCATATATGCGTTCAGGTTAGAAACATCACAGAATACGAGGCAATCGTACATGGTCTACGCTTGGCACGGGATCTAGGCTTATTATATGTTCGTTTGACTAGTGACTCACAGTTAGTCATTGACAAATCAAGCTCAAATATCAAACTCAGGATCCAGTACTATCTTCGTACCTAAAGTTAGCACAGGAGCATGTGTCAAAGATAAACAACGTTACATTCAGACATGTTTGTTGAAAAGATAACATACACGTAGATGCCTTAGCATTCATATCATCAATGCTAAGGGACAAAAATACCACCTCCGTCCAAATTGGAAGGATATACGAACCTTCGATAGAAGGACCAATCTCGGGGAGCTAAGGAGACTTTGGCCGTTCAAACTCGGGCCATGAGAGAAGCTGAGAAAGAGAAAGAAGACGAAGAAGAACCAGATAACGAAGTCGGAAGATCTGACAAAGACCAACCTACGTCGGAAGAAGACAACGAAGACGAAGCGGAAGATGATTAGAGGATTCCAATTCACCAATACCTCGACAAAGGTACCTTACCAGCATATGTCAAATAGGCTCGGAAACTTGAATCAAAAACAACAATGTACAACCTTCGTGATGGAATACTATATAAGAGGTCATTCCTGGGGCCTCTATTGCGGTGCCTCTCATGAACCGAAGGTAGAAGAGTACTACATGATATCTACAACGGAGAAGCTAGCAATCATAGCGGAAGAAGGTCCTTGGCAATTAAAGCCAAAATGCAAGGATACTATTGGCCAAGCATGGACTAAGATTCAAAGAACATGGCTAAGTGCTGCGAGAGATGCCAACGCTTTGCCAGGAAGATTAAAGCACCGACAACAGAGCTCAACTCAGTCATCAGCCCTTGGCCATTTGTCAAATGGGGGGGTTGATATTGTCGGACCCTTGATAGAGGGAACCTCAAAGAGAAAATACCTTATTGTGGTTACGGATTACTTCACCAAGTGGGTGGAAGCCAAGGCTTTGGCAAGAATTAGGGACACAAATGTCTTTAAGTTCTTGTTTGAGCAAATCATATGCAGGTTCAGAATACCAGCCGCCATAGTCTCTGACAATGGCAAGCAGTTGCAAGGAAAAAACATAGATATGTTGTTCGATACTTTCAACATTCAGAAAAACAAGTCCACTCCAATATATCCTAAAAAATTGGAGGTAAAAAGGTATAAAAAATTTACTCGGCAATGTATTTTCCACGAATGTCATATACACTTTGTGCATGACTCTCATCCTGCACAGACACTTTTCTCGACCGACAGGCCAAGATAACCTCCTTTTGGCTGTATGAAGTGTCGAATCGAAAGGTTCTCCTCATTGCTGACATGGCTTTGGAAAATTGTGTACATGGTGCTAAAGCGACCGGGATTGGTCGGAGCATTTCCTTTTATCGAGTAACTAGTGTATTTCCCGTGCCATAATGGCACGGGGCGAAAGGGGTTCGTCGATCTATCTGGTCGACATTCACCATTTTTTTTAATAGTACGATAGTGTTCTGAAAACCGGCCCGGCCTGGCCGGTCGGACCGGAAAAACTGTGATCCAGTCACCTTTCCGTCCGATTCAACACTGACCCAGCAATTTTAGAAAAAAACGTTCTCTAAATCAAAAACCGGACAACCGGACGGTTCAATGTCCGACCCATTTGACCCAGCACGGTCTAATTTACCGACTCGTCCTGTATCATTACATTTCACAAAATCTAAAATCCATCAAAAAGATTTTTTGATATTTTCTTGTGAATCTTTACCATTCCAACAGTATCATTCAAAGTACATGGAGATAACTTCAAATCAAAATCGAACACATCCACATCATGATTTAATTATAAAATTGATTTAGCTAACATCCATATAAGAAGAGTTTACAAAAGGGAAATTGGTTACAAAGAAAGAAAAGAAGAAGAACAAACTTCTTGCAGAGAGTTGAAGGAGACACAGATAATAGAGAAGGAGACGGGGAGATTGATAATCCTACTTCTCTCTTTTCAATTTGGATTTACGGTTTGTATTTTTGTTTGACCACGTGGGACAAGTGGGTTTGTGAATAGAACGTGCTTGCTTAAAACACTGGACACGTATATGTTCATAAAAAAATCAAAAAAAAATACTACACTACACACTATAAGAGTGGAGGAAGAAAAATATTAGTTTTGATATGACCCAGTGAACCTGGGTTAAACCACTGGTTGGCCTACTGACCCTTGACCCAATAATTTTTCCGGTCGATGACCGGGCCGGTTTTCAGAATATTGTAGTACGGATAACCCGGCATTGTTGCAAAAAATTAAAATTTTGTGGAAAGCATGATCACTATCGCATACAACAAAAACACATTCACTACTGATACATGGTTCAAAGAATACCTTTGTATAAATATCAAGTGCAACATTTTTCTCAAATGTTTAAATGAACTAACAACAATTGCTTATGTAATGTTAATTATATATAGAAAAATGCGAAAAACAACGTATCTATTTGTATATAGTGAATGAGTGATAACGATGTTCCCCGAAAAATATGTTGGAATCTTGCAACAATGAACAGCACGTTAGATGTATCAAAATAATATGTAAAGAACTAATGCGAAACAACTCTACCGAAATAACTTATCGAGGCAGAATCACAGGTTCAACAAGTTGTCCTTAACACATTATTTCGCGGGTATACTCGAGTTGAGTAATGCTAAACCCCTTACAGCGAAGATGTGTCCAGGATAAGACTTCCCGATATAACTTGAGTTAGCACAATGCAAGTTACTCTCTTCGAACTCAGCAACGGGGATGGAGGTAAAAAACGTATGGAGAAACCCTAGAATAAAAGAAGAATTTTTCGGTGTGTAGAAAACAGATTTTCGAGTTGTATTTATAGGATGAAAATACTTGCAAATCAAGTTAGGTTTTGGTTTTCTTCAAAAACAAGTAAAAGGAATTTTACCATAAATAAAACTCTTAAGAAATAAGTTTGGAATTAATTTCCTAAAGAAAAACTCGCCAAAAATAAATCCGTGTAGAAAAGGGACTTGGTGCATGGCATACGCGCATATCGCATGGGTAAAAATATGAATTTTTGGGATACACCTCCTTTACATCGCAAGTGAACCCAGAACTTAGTTTATTCAACAGCTTTATTTTCTACAAGGAAAATCCTCTCATCGTTCAAGGGCCATTAAACGTTTCAGAAATATTCTAATAATAAATCGGAAGCTTCAAAAAGATTTCCCATGTGGTAACAAGTTTAGAATGATGTGATTCTTTTCTGATGGTGGATGAAAAACATTGGAAATTATCCTTGGGAGATTCATTGGGTCATATCAACGTGAGTCATACAAGAAATG
Organism: Papaver armeniacum; assembly: GCA_023531295.1. Taxonomy (NCBI): domain Eukaryota; kingdom Viridiplantae; phylum Streptophyta; class Magnoliopsida; order Ranunculales; family Papaveraceae; genus Papaver; species Papaver armeniacum. The sequence continues at coordinate 316,112 of JAJJWW010017180.1, forward strand.
GTAATTCCTAGAACAAGTTGGCCTAACAAAGAAACAAAAGAAGAAGAAGAAAAAAAAAGTATAAGGGTGTAACTGTGCAAGAGTTTTCCCCTTTAGGTAAATGAAACTTGATATTTAAAATGCCATTAGAGGAGAAAAACAAACCTGAACCACTGATGTGGAGGCAAGAAACGGTCCACCAGGTTTGAACAGAGAGATAAGCCTATTAGACGAATCTAACACCACCGTCCCGAGAGTTTCCATGATTGATTCATCCTCTGAGTTGGGATCTACCAGGATATATTTTGTTGTGAAGAATGCATGCCAATGCTAACACCGACAGCTTTATTTCGCCAGTAGTGTTAGCTAATGGGGAGACACGTATCAATGTAATTAATGATAGCATTCGTACACATAGGAATACAATTTCAAATTTTGAATCTTCTGAGATCGAAAAATAGGTGGGCACCACATCAGCTTCTTATGGTTCGACAAAAGACGGAGAGGAGGTTCACAAGGCGCCACGTATCTAAGGTAAGGTCGTAAACTTGATGAGTAAATTAAACAACGATACTATTGGGCCCAGTTCGGGTCAATCGGACTCCCTATCATGTGCTCCTGGGTTTGGGCTTGTCAATGGTAGCCAACATAATTCACAAACCTCTCTTAGAAGTCTTAGAAAAGAACTGAAGGAAAAAATAGTTGATCGTGCAAAAGCTTTTCCTAGCATCTCAAGCTCGTTAACGTGGCTCCCTTTGAACTCTAAGGGTAGTGTTGAGATAACAAGAGAAATTGAAGAAGATTCGCAGTCAACCGGTGGCGGTGGAAGAAAATTAATCAAAGATCAAGAGGATAATGTAATTGTGGGCGAGTGGATTAGCAAAGCATTTTGATAGTTTTATGGATAAACTAAAAGACAAGTGGTGGTGACTCGGGTGTGGTTTTCACAAGGGAGGAAATTAATTGTTCACGTTTGGTTATTAAGACTCTCATAACTCATGCAAATGCATTTAAGGATGAATTGGAGGGGGAATGGCGGATGGGAAATGAATTGGTGCTTTTTGTTTGTTGTTGGTATTTTTTGGGCATTTTTGTTTTAATGTTTAACATATTATCTTGGAATGTCAATGGTCTTAATGACCCGGATAGGCGCTCTAAACTTAAGAAGCTTGTCAAACGTTGGAAACCTACTATTCTTATAATTCAAGAAACTAAGCTTAGTAGTTGCTCGGATCAAATAGTGCGTCAATGTTGGGGTGCAACTCCTTGTAAGTGGATCTCTCTAAATTCGTATGGAAGATCCGGAGGTATTTTGTTGATATGGAATTCGGATATGATTGAAGTGGTTGATTTTCTAGAAGGTATTTATACAATTAGTATTTCTTGTCGCAATGTGGAGGATAACTTTAGATAGGTTCTTACCGGTGCTTATGGTCCTTGTAATGGGAATGAAAAGAAAACATTTCGTATGGAGTTGGCAACTTTGCATGGCTATTGGGATGGTTTGCCTTGGTGTATTGGTGGAGACTTAAATGAAATTAGAGTCATGGGAGAACGACGGGGATGTCGTAGGAGATCAAACTCTATGAAACGTTTTGATGAATTATGTGATGATCTCGAGCTTGTGGATTTGCCGATTTCCGGAGCGAAGTACACATGGATTAGACCTCCTAACAAGAAGAGTAGAATTGATCGGTTTTTATTTTCCTTGAATTGTGAGGAGCATTTTCCAAATCTCAACATTAGGCGGCATGCAAGACCTTTTTCGGATCACTTTCCCATCGAATTGTGTTCAATTGTGACGGATTGGGGCGCTTGTCCATTTCGTTTTCAATTATCATGGCTAGAAAATACTAACATCTTTTCTTTGATGAAAGAATGGTGGGAATCTTTTTATTTTGTAGGTACCGCGAGCGCATGTTTCTCAAAGAAACTAATTGCTTTGAAAGAGAAATTGAAGATATGGAATAAAGAGGATTTTGGGAGTGTAGATAGAGATTTTGATGAGGCTCTTGAAAAGATGCAAGCTTTGGATGATATTGGTGATAATAGACTTCTAACCGAGGTGGAAGAGGACATGCTTGTGACGGCGAAAGTGGAGTTTGAAAAGGCTCATAGACGTAAGGAAATTTTCATTCGTCAAAAATCTAGAGTCAATGCCATTCGTGATGGTGATAGAAATACCAAGCATTTTCATCATATGTTAAGAAGGAATAGAGCAAGAAACAACATCAATAATCTCCGCATCAATGGCATATGGACCGGGAACAAATATGAGATTAAAGAAGGCATTGCGAAACACTTTGAGGTAGCTTTTAAGGAAGTATCTAACCATAGACCGAGAATTAAAAATATGTGCTTAAAGAGTATTGACGAGAATGCAAGAGTTTGGTTAGAGAGGCCCTTTAGTGAAGAAGAGGTGAAGAAAGCGATTAATGATTTGGGAGTGGATAGAGCTCCGGGTCCGGACGGCTTCCCGATGAAATTTTATATTGTTGGGTGGGAATTCATTAAAAAAGACTTGATGAAGGTGTTTAAAGATTTCCATGATAATAACATTCTCGATACTTCTCTTAAGAACAACTTTATAGCGTTAATTCCTAAGAAGATTGGTGTGGAGGAGGTAAAGGACTTTCGGCCTATTAGCCTCATAGGAAGCGTGTACAAAATTATATCCAAAGTACTAGCGGAGAGATTAAAGGTATATCTTCTTATATTAATCTCTCCTTCTCAATCTAGTTTTATTAAAGGGCGTCAAATTTTAGATGGAGTTTTGATAGCAAATGAATGTGTGGATTCTAGACTTCGTCAAAAATTACCGGGGTTAGTGTGCAAATTAGATTTTGAGAAGGCCTTTGATAATGTGAATTGGAACTTCTTAAATGAAGTCTTATTTAAAATGGGATTTGGAGGCGTTTGGCGTGCTTGGATAAGGAATTGCTTATCTTATTTAAAATTTTCGGTTCTTGTGAATGGCACCACTCATGGGTTCTTTGGTAGCGAGAAGGGTATTCGTCAAGGTGATCCTCTTTCCCCATTTATTTTTACCATTGTTGGAGAGGTTTTGAGTCATATGTTAAGTAAGGCACAAGAAGTTGGTAAAATTTCGGGTTTCTCGGTGAAGAACGAAGGAACCAAAGTTAACCATCTCCAAATTGCGGATGATACCATTGTTTTTCTTGATGCGAACTGTGAACAAGTAGATTCTCTTCGGTATTTACTTCTATGTTTTGAGTTAACATCGGGTTTAAAAATCAACTTTGCTAAAAGTTGTTTATTTGGGGTATCTCTCGTTGAAGACATTGAAGAATTCGCCAACATGTTGGGGTGCAAAAGATCAAATTTTCCAAGTATTTATCTCGGCCTTCCTTTGGGTGATAAAGTTAGTGGCACACAAAAGTGGGAAAAGATTTTTGAATCTTGCTCTTTGAGACTTTCCTCTTGTAACGGGAGAACGCTATCAAGAGGAGGTAAGTTGACTCTAATCAAAAGTGTTTTGGCTAGTTTGCCATTTATTATTTATCCATCTTTCTTGCGCCATGCTCCATCACAAATAAGATTGATAAGATAGTAAGAAATTTTCTTTGGGATGATGATTCTAACAAGAGAAGAATTCATAATGTCGGGCGGTCTATAATCGTAAAATCTAGAGAAGTTGGTGGTCTTGGAATTCGGAAATCTAAATACATGAACTCGGCGCTTCTCAAAAAGTGGTGGTGGAGATTTGGTACGGAAAAAAATGCTTTTGGAGAAAGATAATTGTGGAAAAATTTGGAGAATCATCCACCGGTTGGGAAACTCTTCAACCAAAAGGGCCAAAGGGATGTAGTTTGTGGCACAATATTTATAAGGAGCTTGAGGATTTTAACAAACATGTGAAATTTAAGATCGGTGCGGGAAATGAAACTAGATTTTGGGAAGATTTTTGGATTGGTGATGACGTCTTATGCAATAGTTTTCCTTTGGCATTTGAAGCTTCAAGAACAAAAGGGAAGGTGGTGGCTAGTTTATATGAGATCACGAGGAACGACATCAAGTGGAAGTTCATATCTCGAAGTAGATATTCTCAAGCCATAACGAGGGAGATTGCTTCCATAAACTCATTACTAGAAGTGGTGAATATTCAAGAAGGGGTCATTGACTCTAGATTGTGGATGGTGGATAGAAACAATATGGTTGATGCTTATACGGTTAAGTGTGGGTTTGATTCTCTTTGTGACCAAGGAGATAGTAACTTCCCAAATGACATTATTTGGAGTCGATATTATCCGTACAAAGTAAACTTCTTTCTATGGCTTTTGTACCTTGAAAGGTTGATGACGACGGATAAGCTTTTTAGAAGGGGTATGGATATGGATAGGGTGTGCCGGTTTTGTGAAGAAGAAGATGAAACAAGTGCCCATTTATTCTATGAATGTTGGCGAACAAAAAGAATTTGGGATTATTTTGCCGAAGGATGCAACTTCAATTGGAATTATGATACTAATATTTCCACAACTACAAAAGATTGGAGTTATGATTGGGGTGATGAAAGACTTGACCGTATATGGAACAACTTACCGGTTGCAATATGGTGGTGCATTTGGAAAGAAAGGAATTCTAGAATATTCAACAACAAAAAGAGAAATTTGGAAAGTTTAATTCGAGATATTAAAATCCAAGCCTATTTTTGGGCGGAGGCAAACACTAGAATGTTGGGTTTGACGGCGAACATGGTAGTAGCTCTATGGGACTCGTATTTCTATCGGCCGCTTTGAGGTGGATGTGAGGCGTTTGGTGTTTGTTTGTTTCTTTGTATTCTCACTTGGATATTTGTTCGTTGTCCTTTTTTTTGGGTGATCGATCTAATTTCCGTCTCCTTTTTGTGTCGGTTGTTTTTATTGGGTTAAGGTACCCCTTAAGTACCTCTTTTTCAATGAATCTTTCCTCTTGACCGATCAAAAAAAAATGCATGCCAATGAGAATGCAATGCAGATCGAAGTTAGCTTCCTCCATTAATCTATTGAGTGGGTCATGTACTGCCTTGTTCCCCTTGTTTCCAACTGACAAAGCAACTCCTTTTCTCTCATCATACGAAGACACAACAAGGATGCACACTGCAAACAAAAAAACGACCAGCTTGCACAGTTAATGGTTTTTACAGTAACAACATCTAGCTTAACTATCAGGTTATAGGCGCAACCCATCATGCTGAAATTAATGTGGCAACTTAGTCGATTTCCGTATACTGACAATTTCTTTGGCATGAACTCGAAATCCATTTTAAACCAAAATTGGTGAGTCCTGAGTATTACCAACTTATTTAGATCTTTGGGGTTTATAATTTACTAACCTGAAACTTCTACTTCTACTGGAATGCAGTCTAGTGAATATGATTATTGTATTCAAGCAATGATGATGCGCTCCTGCCATACAAAAGCACCAAACTCTTATACGCGATTGGAAAGTGTAACAGCATAAAGGACCAGAAGACAGGAAAAGACTCTACTCCTGCGATATGTATCAACCTGAGCTTGCACATTGGAACGCGTGACCATCAATATACAATAACACGTGTTTAAAAAGTGGCGCAATAAGTGCACACATTCATCGAGCTTGCACATTTTACGGGTGCACAAAACAAACTTCACTGGTGGACTAATTGAAGCTTCTACAGAATCCTTAACAAGCAATAGGACAGACACTTGAGTTCTAGGGCCCGATAAACAAACTAAACTAAAATCAGGTTGCTTGCTCATAACTAGGCCCTGCACACGGTTCAGTTCGGTGTGTGTAGTCGCAGGAAATCCCACAATACACCCCTCACTAGAATTCACTCAACTAATCCATTTGAAGATGAATAACTATAGATTTTATTGATTATTTTCTTGAAATGTTTACCAAAAAAGATAGAACAGAGCTAAAGAAATTACAATCACTTTTAATTTTCTCTCTCTTAATGACTTGCTTAACAATTCAAAAGAACTCTCTCCTCCATCAGACTGACTCAACCCTTTATATAGGGTAGTACACGATGGATGAATGACTGCTTGTCCTTTATTTTCGGGAATGCCTTGCGAAATATCGCAAGTGTACATATACCAACTCTCGCGACACTCCTAAATCTCATTTGAGTCTTCACATTCTTCTCATGTTAAATTTGTCGTCATTCATTGCGTCATTTATTTTACTTCTCTGTGACTCCTCGCGATATCGCTATTTACTAATCTCGCGAAGTATTGATGTCGCGATATTCGATCCTACATCTTGCCTCTTCTCATGTCTTTTCTCGCGAAGGAGAAAATGTCATGAGAATCAATATTTTAAAATGCCACAATTGCTCATCTTTATCTCGCGATTGTTCATTTTTATCTGTTTTTATTCATGTACGGAATTTATTACAGGTGTTTCTTCTTCCACTCTTTTCTTGACACGTCTCTTTCAACCGTTTATTCTTGACCATTCATGTCCCATCTCGCATTAAATGCATTTGTTTTCTCGAGGATTCTCCTCTCTATATATAGTTTTCTTATCCTTCTCTTCTTCTCTTTTATTTTCCCTCTGCAACTTTTCTTCAACTTTTTTCCTCCCCAATTTGCGCTTCTGCTACTGTAAATCTTCCCTTTTTTCTTTCTCTCAATCTTCAATTATCTATTCATTCCCATACTCTAATAATGGCTTCACTTGGTCGTACATATAAACCCTTTTTGAGGAAACTCAAAAGAAATTTCAAGAGAAAGGTTTCATCTTATCGACCATTCCTGATCAAGAGTCTTCATCTATACTTTCGCAAAATTATTTTCGATCATCAATGTAATGATCGAGAAGATCATAGTCTCGCTAGGTCAAATCCTCTTGAGCCTTCCCATTCCTTTATACAATCCCGAGATGCCATTATTCTATGAAATTCTTGCTCATGAGAAATTCTCGCGAGCTATTTATCAATTGAGTGGCGACCGCATCCGTCTAATGGTTGAATTCGCCAACCGTGTGGCCCAGTAAAGGATCTTTATACCCGATGATGTCAAAGATCCTAGATTCGCAAATTTACAAATAGTCGCTGAGAAGTATACCGTAGAAAACTTCTTTGCGAATTATACAGTAATAAATATGAGAAATGATAAATCTCGCTGGGGTGCTCGATTGAAGAGAAAAGATAACATTGATGCTGATAAGCTTCTCATGCAAGACATTGACTGGCAGTCGGGCAAAAATAATGTTCCTCGGCATTTCAAAGATGAAAAGTGGTGGGTTGTTCCTTTATTTCGAGTGGACCCTATATCGCAGGTTCACATGTACTCCTGCGAATCTCAGACTATCATCCTTGGGAATTTAAATGGCCCGAAAAGGCAAAAGAGGTATACTTCCTATTTCAGATTTGCTTTTGCGATATTTCTTTCCCTTTATATTTACTAGATTTACAAAATCTTCAGATTACCAAATTGAAAAAGAGTTATAGTAGACGTCCAAAGCCGAGTACTCTGGCGATACTCCGATCGATCACGGATGAAGTAAGAAATACTTTCTTTTGTTATTTTTAACAATATTGTTGCCTCTGTTTCTTATCTTCATTCGTGTGCGAAGGTTATTGAAGAAATAGACATTCTGAAGTCTGCGAAAGTTAAGGGCAAGGATAAAATCACTCTTCGCAAGGATAAATCTTCTGCTCCATTTTCTAAAAACGGAAAACCCATCCCTCTTCTCATTCTAGTTACCAAACTAGCGAAAGCTCGACGAGGATGAAAATGAGGTTGGTACTTCCTCTGCGAAGGAGAATCACTCGGTCCGCTTGCTTATGGCGCAATTGTCTAGTGTTTTCTCCGATTCTATGCAAGGATTGGGAGATGATCATTTATACGCTACTTGCGAAGCTCTCGCTAAAATTTACGATGCCCCCGCTGTTAGAGGATAATGAATCTTTTCGCGAGTTTCCCGAACATTGACTTCCAGTTTCTTAAATGCTCTCAATGCTTTGGTATGTTCATATTTCTTTGCTTCTCGTAACCTCGATTATAAGCTTTATCTTAACAATTTCTTTACTTTCCTTTATAGTCCGGGAGAGCTTCCTTTGTTGTTGCCTCGGATCTCGAGAAAAAAGACGTGACAATCTTGAAAAGAAAAATCTCCAACTCAAAGAGAAGATCCAAGAACTAGAAACTGAAGTTGCGACGTCCCGCAAGAAAGATAAAAAATTCAACAGGTTGGAAACTGAGTCTACTTCTCAGAAGGATAAAATATCTACTCTTCAAAGTGCAAATCAACAACTTTATGGTACAGAATTTTTACTCTTAAAGTCGTCTTTATTTTTTCATCTGCTTCTCCTTGCCACGATTTATTATTTTCATGAGACATATATAATCTTTCTGAAGAAGCCATTCTTCTCCATTCATTTCCCGAGCCCATGGATAATGATGTTCTTCTCACTCATCTCAACGAATCTTTAAGTAGTTCGTCAAACAAAGTTGATTCCTTTCCATTAAATGAACTTCAAGCCAAATACCGTCTCTTAGAGATTGAGCATAGATCTAGTTTAGGTTTAGCCAACCGATTTAAACAAATGTATCTTGATTCCCATAAGAAAACCAAAACTTTAAGGAAGAAAATTAGTGGCCTTATAGATGACAAAGACCGCATTGCTAATAAAGGTGCACAGATCATTAGCAAAATTTCAAAAATCTCTTCTCGAAGTACAAATTGAACGAGATGAATCTCTCTTCAGAATGCCATACTTAATGAGCGAGAAGATCAAATTCGTTCGCTTCTCCTTATAAATAATGATGATGAATTCGCTTGGGCTGCGAAGGTTCTAGATAATGCCAGGAATAACTTAGGTGTTGATGTTAGCCTTCATGCCGAGCATACTGCCTTGGTTAAAGATATGATATCTGACAGAGAAGGTTGTTTATTATTCCTTTTTACTTTATTACTCCTTTCTTCTGCGGTATTGGTATTAACTTATTGTCACTTGTTTTGCAGAAGCCGAGAGGAGATTTCAGACAAGGATTGAAGAACTTGAATCTGAAAAAGAGCAGCTCGCAAATGGCCTTTCTCTCCGCGACATCAAATATTCCAAGTTGAAGAAACAACTGCAAGCTACAGTAGCGAATTTTAATAACGATGTTGTTCGTTTTCGCAATCAAACTATTGAAACAGTTTGCAATGATCACCGCATTCCTCTTAGTTCATATCCTTGTCTTCGCGATGATATTCCCCGAAGATATGCCTTTCTCGGATGTCTCACGATAGTGAAGCTAGCGAAGAAGAAGAATCTGGCGAAAAGAATGATGGAATTGAAGAATCTGACAAAGAAGAAGAATCCTCAAAGAAATAACTTCTTTTTCTTCTTTCGCTTCTTGTAATATATCTGTATATATACCCTTTTAATCTTCTATTTCTATAATCCCTCATTGTAAATTTCTTGGATTGCTAAATATGAATTCAATCTTTGTTTTCTTTACTTGCGCATATTAATCAAGCAATTCTTCTTTGTAATTCAACTGACTAGCATTATGAATACATAAATCTATCATGTGGAAATGAATAACAAGATTTTATCCTATTCATTCCCATACTTGCCTCTGTTATTTATTTTCAAATGAGAGATTTGATCAATTATCTCTGTTATTTATTATCTCTGAAGAAATATATTCGTTTTCGCAAGCTTATTTGCTTCCTCAATTTTTTGTATGGCTATAGCTTTATTTATGTTGAAGTTCATCATTGCGACAAGATCGCAGGACGTCTTCACAAATCGAAGAAATATATTGATCTTGCCTTATCATTTCTTGTGTGGTCTTATTTTGCCTTCCTAATTAAAGGTCTTATTTCGCCACCCCTCGTTGCGACAAAATCGCAGGACGTCTTTACATTTTCATGTAATGACCCATTGACCTTGTCTTATCATTTCTTAAGTATTTTTGCCTCTGCAGGATATTTTATTTGCGACAATATGACAGGCTTAAATACTCTTGCGAATGTAAAATCCCATGACATTGTCGTCTTCACGACGAAATCGCAGGACGTTTTTACATTTTCATGCAAAAACCCATTGATCTCGTCTTATCCTTGCGTTAGTATTATTGCCTCTACAGGATCATCGCACAAATATGACAAGCCTAAATTTTCTTGCGAAAATAAAGCCTCATGACATTTGCGTCTTTTGACACTTCTCAGCTCCCTAATGGAGGGTGCCGCCTTATCTTCTCCTGGTTTCCCCTTCAAGGAGGCGTACATCGGCCATACAAGATTAGCTCCTCCCATCCGGTCTTAACAACAACCAGTTGTTTTCGCAGCCTCTTATCCCTTATACCTATATGGTTTATGGTTACGAGACTGCACCCTAAGTGGAGTTTTCTTGGGCCGAGTGCAGATATACCAAGACTTGCCAAGAATGGCCGAGACATTTCAAATGCCCTGGGCACTCTTGGCTCAACCGTGTACCCCGGCGCCTTGAGCATACATCGACTCCTTGGAAGAGACCCTCGGGCGTCCAACCGGGGTATAACCTTATATATATAGTTGGAAATCCAAGGTATCTCTCCAGGATAGGCTTTCATGGGCCCCAAATCTCCATGACTCAGTTCAGGAGCGGTATAACCTTTTTTGAGCCATGTCAAGAGATACCCCCTTATATGACGCACTTGAGGTCTTACATTTGCCTCTTGCGAAATATCATTCGCGAACTAGGGTGTACGCCATAAAGGTTCGTCCCATTCACTCATTCTTTCATTTTTGTTAATTCATTCAATCATTCATTTTGTTTGAAGCTATCGCACAATCTTACATTGTTTAACAATTTTTTTTTCAATTCTTCAATCAAATTGTCATACATTCTTGATGGCGAGATCCTCGCATATTTCTTCTTCAATTATTTTTTCTTCCTCTTACCCTGAACAAGCTTTTGTATTGCTTTTTGATGATTATTCACTTCTTACACTTTTTGCTCCTGCTGCTCTCTGCCTCTGCACCATTCAAATATCTTAATGATTCCTTTCCATCATAATTTTCAACTGTTTTCATGCACTTGTTTCGCAATGTATCTTCTCCTCTTACATCAATGGCATCCACCATCAATCTTTCTCTTCTTTGTTCATCTTTTGCATGTTGCTTCCAACCCTTTCTTTTCGCAGCTCTCTCTTCGCAACTCTCCACGTCGATCTCATAGCATTTTTGTCCTTCCGTCCAATCTCCCTTTATAATTCCGACACCGCTAGGATGAGGAAATTTTATGCATTGATGATAAGTCGACGCTACGCCTGCAATTTCGTGCAACCATGGCCTTCCGATCAATGCATTATAAGGGGACTCCACATCGACTACACATAACAAAATCCCCGTTGATAATCCTTGCAAGGGTATTCTCATATGAACTTCTCATTTAGGCTTATTCGATGTGCCATTGAAACCATATATCTTATACGTCGAAGGTATCGATTCTTCATCCTTCCCCCATAGTCTTGTAAGTATGGTAGAAAAGAATATTTCCGAGCTCCCGTATCAATTAAGATTCTATTGATCGCCCAGCAATTCTCTCGCTTCGTCGTCTTCGCCATCTACAGTTTTGGATTAATTTCCAATTTTACAACCAATGGGTTGTCATGCGTCTCTCTGCCTTCGGGAATCTCTTCTGCGGTGAAAGAAATAATCTGCATTTGCTATTCTTTTAACTGCGATGTCTTCGCAATGTTCATCACTTCTTTATTATTAGCATCCCTCGCGAAAACCCTACTAAGAACATTATCATGAAAATATTCAATTGTTCGGTAAGAATGTACAATGGAGTTGCAAAACAAATTTTTAGCTTTCGATCCTACTTCTATTACGAATGTTTCTTTCCCCTTTCTTTGAATTTGTTCTGTGCATTTCGGGGTGGTGGTGGTAATGGCTGAACCTTCTCTTCACTTTTTAGAAAATGACTCGGCTTTCCTTGGTCAATCATTCGAGGATGGTTCTTTTTATATTTGCGCAGTCATTTGTTAAGTGTCCATGAAAGCGGTAGTAAGAACAGAACTCGTGACTTCTATCACTTGGTGGTGGATCATTCCCCATGTTCCATGGTGCAGGTATGTTTTCCATCAAGAGTATATCTTCCCATATTTTTTCAACACTAGTATTTAATGGTGGCATTTTGATTTCTTCCCATACTACTCGTGACGTCATTTGCCCTACATGATAATTCGCCTTTGACTTCCATAAGTTTCTTGCGGATGATCAAGTCTTTGAATTTTGTTATTGCCGCCACGGTTGTAGTAGTTCCTTTCTCTCTCAAATTCTTCTTGATCACGGCTTCCCATGGCTACTATTTTGGCTGTCCATCATCTATTATCCTTTCTTGTTGACCTTGCGAAGTGCTCGCCACCGTGTTTATCAGTTTGGGTAATAAACTTGCATTCGCAGCGTTTGAATTTGTATTCGCAACTGGGTATGATTCCATCTCGTTTTGCCTTTCCTTTAAAGCAATATATTCCTCCTGAAGTTCTCGCAACTCAGTCATTGTAATTGTATTCTTAACTCTAAAGATTTGAATATATAACAAATTGGTTGTGAACATAGCGTTTATGAATGATAAAATGAGATATCTTTCATCCACTCGTCAGACCATCTCGCTACACATCGTCTTCCATCTCACAGGTTAAGTGTCTTAAACTTTTGCCAACTCTTTGTTTCAGCCCAAATACATCTTCAATTCGGTCGCGAGGAGTTGTTACTTATATATGCCCCTAAGAATATAGCTTGTAAATGGTTGAATGACGTGATTGTGTTTCTTGGTAAACCCTCAAACCATTTCAGTGCTTCTCCTGTTAAACTTGATGCATAATATGGCATCATGATTTTCCCATTGCAACATACATCTTACATACGCTTTGATATGTTGTATTGCACAAGTTTTTCCGTCAAAAATCTTTGGTTAATGCGGGTAAATTGCACTTTGGAGGTATTCCTCCCAACTTGCACCTCTAGTGTAAGGGGGTTTTCGCAGCTTCTTCGATGGCCTCATCCAATTGTTTTCTTCCTCCTCCTCTTCTATTGTTCAACATTCCTCTCATCTCTGCCAACTCTCTTAAGATTTGTTCATTTACATCAGGGTTTGAATTTATTTGTCTTTTTAGCTCTGCCTCTCTCCTTCTGCGTTCATGTCTATCTTGATTTTCTTGTTCAGCATTTTCTTCTCTTCTTTCTCTGCGACTTTCTCTTCCATCTCGTTCACGAATTTGCACACCATTATATCTATCATTTTCTCTTCTTGGTTGTCTATCAGCTCTCCTTTGTATTCTTTCATATTCTTCATTGATATTTCCATTGTTGCGATTTTTCTCGCGTCTTCTTTCTCGATTGTCATGATTGTTCTGCCGAATTGCTTCCTCCAATTCCCGTTCTTCCATTTCTACTCTTAACCTTTCCCTTTCGCAAGCTAGACGCGCTTGTTCAATATAATGCTTTTCGATGTCATCTTCAATCTCCTTTTGTTTCCTCTCGTGTTTCTCTCCCATGCAATATTCTTCTTCCTTCTTCCCCGATTTTCTTCATCAATTAAACCATTCTCACGCCTATTTCCTTGATTTCCGTTATTTTGGACATTCTGTAAAATCTCAGGACGTGGGATACACACTATTTCCCTTCTTTCGCAACATCCTTCACCGAGATTTGGACCTCTTTCTAGATTTTCTTCATTAACATTTTCTACAGGTAATATTCTCCTCATATCATCTCTAACCGATCCCGATCTTGATCTGGTATTACTTCTCGACCTCCTATTACGTAACCTCATATTTTCCATTCTTAACTCATGGTTTTGCCTTGTTAAATTTTGCGTTCTTCCGCTTCTAATCGCCTTTCTTCATGTATTGTTTGCCTCAATGTTTCTAATCTTTGCGATTTCTTCATTTCTATGAATTGTTTCTCCCATCTCTTCTTGATTTCTTTCCTCTTGTCCATTATTTATCAATTGTTGCACTTCCTCTCTTTCTTCCTCGAATTTGATCTCCATGTATGCACACTCACCCTATCATAATCTATTACTCTATTCAGTGCTGGTTGAATTGGTGGTTGAATTGGTGGTTGAATTTGACCTTCTTCTCTATCTCTTGCGTTTATTCTTGATGGTTCACCTACTTTATTTCTCCTTTCTCCAGCTAATCTCCCGCTTCTCCTTACAATTGTTGGTTGTTCTGATGCATTCCTTCTTCTAGCCATTTCTCAATTTTAGTAAATTGTTGAAAATTATTCGACTTTCTTGTTACTCCTGATTCTTTCAATTCACCAGGTTGATCTTCTACTCAGTCCCTGTTTCTAGCGCATATGTATTTGCAGGAAATCCCACAATACACCCCTCACTAGAATTCACTCAACTAATCCATTTGAAGATGAATAACTATAGATTTTATTGATTATTTTCTTGAAATGTTTACCAAGAAAGATAGAACAGAGATAAAGAAATTACAATCACTTTTACTTTTCTCTCTCTTAATGACTTGCTTAACAATTCAAAAGAACTCTCTCCTCCATCAGACTGACTCAACCCTTTATATAGGGTAGTACACAGTGGATGACAGCTAAGCTGTCCTTTATTTTCGGGAATGCCTTGCGAAATATCGCAAGTGTACATATACCAACTCTCGCGACACTCCTAAATCTCGCCGAGTCTTCACATTCTTCTCATGTTCTGGCTGTCGTCATTCATTGCGTCATTTATTTTACTTCTCTGTGACTCCCTCGCGATATCGCTATTTACTAATCTCGCGAAGTATTGATGTCGCGATATTCTGATCCTACAGTGCGGTTAGTTGTAAAACCGTTTATAGTGCGGTTAGCACATTTAAAACCGTAACCGAACTCAATAGTATTCGGTTCGGTTTTTAACCAAACCGATGTTCGGTTATTTTTCGGTTCGGTTCGGTTTTAACCATAAATTAATCTGTCAGAAATTCTGACAGATTAATTACCTGCACCTACACCTGTACAGTGTACTTCCATTCCATACTTAAGAAATAACAACTTCCCATACTTAATAGATTAAACAGATCCATTCCATAAGAGTCTAAACTCTAAAGATCAAACACACAGTCACACACATAATGAAGTCCAAAAGCAAGGAGTCTAAACTCTAAAGATCAAACACACACACAATAGTCTTAAAGTTCAACATAAGAAAGTAGCACGAAGAGTCGAAGACAAGTAAAAGACTCCAGAGTCCAGTCCATCCATCCAATTCTCAAGCCAACAATCCCCTTAATCCTCATCCTTGCCCAAAATGTCTGCAAAGAGAAAAACTCAAAAGTCATATCAAAATTCTTCACATCATGGGTAATGTACTTCAAGTGTCTACAACTAGTACACCACACAGCTTGAAACTCCAAGTTCAAAAAGGACAGGGAATACAAAAAGTAACATAAAAGGACCAGCACCCACAAACACTACACCAAACAACTTGAAGAATCAACCACTTTCTCTTTAATCTTCATATGCAAGCCTTAAGAAATTACATAATCATAGATAATGGCCTGAGTCTAACTGGCCCGAGTGCAATAACTGGATTCGCAAGTTTGTAACTCCACTAACCATAAATCATGATACGCAAAAGAAATGACAACTATAGAAATTTTAAGTAAGTCAATCATGATATGTAAAAGGTGACTGCATTCATTCACATGATACGCAAACTTGAGTGAACTCAGCTGCAGGGGATTGAGAGGCTGGAGATGTACCTGCCATCTTGCAGCTCGATAATGAATTTGAACTTGATCCAAGCATTACCACCTGCAACAAACATCATTTCCAACATTTAGTTCAATAAGCAACAATACAAGCACACATATCACTACTCAAGAAGATAAGGAAGAAAAAAGGGTTCTACTTAAGCTCAGGCAACAATTATGGGAACCAATCAGCATTACAATCATGGATTTCATCATCAAACCCAAGCCACTAAACTAATCAGCATTATAATTTGTAACTCTAACAACTCAGTTACCAAAATCTCACTTCACAGTATTACATAAATAGTTCCAACAACAATTTCTCAAAGAGTAATTCATATAACAACAATACCTCATAGATTTAAACACCCATTAAAACCCTTTTGCTCATAGATTCATAGTCACGGACTCCTGAGATCATAAATCACTTCAAGGGTTTTACATCAAAAACCTTTTCATAATCAACATTGAAGATTGAACTCAAATCAAAGCAGAACAAGTCAAGTGAAGGGTTTTACACATTTGATCCGACAATACTCTTTTAATGAAGAACTCAAATGCTTGGTAATTCAATACTCTTCAAGATCTGAGAACATAAAATCAAAAAAACAAAAAAAATAATTATAACCCTAAATTGATTGATAAACAGTAATCGATTGACTTAACAAATCGATTGATTAAACAGATTTCAAACCATCTCGAGTATCAAAAGAAACCCTAAAATAAAATAAAAAACCCTAAAAATTGATAAAAAAAAAATCAATCAAAGAGAAAACAACTTACTAGATCATAGAGGTGGTGGTGCTCTTAAGTCTTGAATCTTGATGGAGGTGGAGGAGGCGAATCAGGCGACTATATGCAGGAAGAGAAGATTCTGGTAATGGAGGCCACTGGAGAGAGACAGAGTCGGAGAGGAAGAGAAGAAGAAATGAAATGGCTGCAGAAATAGTTTAGGGTTTCCATCTTTTATACTATAGGGTACCCGATTTTAGACGGCTAGGATTAATCTTAATAGAAATAAATCAACGGCCTATAATAATCGGTTATCGGTTCGGTTAGTAGTGGAACCGATAGCCAAACCGAATATCCAACGGTTACCAAAATTAAAACCGACACCGACCGTTGGATTATCGGTTCGGTGCGGTAACGGTTCGGTTAGTGCGGTTATCGGTTCGGTTCTGTGCAGGCCTACTCATAACTCTTCAATCAGTGATATTGAGCTTTTGCAAGCACTGAGTCTATGAGACCCGAACCACCCTTTCATGGGAGTAAGTAACAATATTCAGTTAAAACCAAATGCCTTCATTTGAATGCCAAAGAAAATACAAGTTCAAAATGGAGCTTCTCTACATTTCAAAGATTAAATAAAATTCTAGAGAAATTTATTAATTTTCCCTAACATCTTTTAATATGCACTAATCCACACTTCTTTTCCTGAACAATAAGACAACCTAGAAACCCACAAACATCTAGTTGTAGGCATATCAGAAAAAAGCATTTGAGCACAAACTACCTCCATGTAACAGATGATTTTCACCAGGTCTGGCAAAGAAAATGATACAGAAATTAGAAAATGAATCGAGTATGGATCTTATACCTATAGACCCTTGAAATTTCAATTGCAAGTCTGATATCTCACCACTTTTTGCATTTCAAAACCAAATTAAAGATTTTGAGCACTGAAATCTAAGTTTATCTTGCCCTCGTTGGTTAGCTTGCCCTCATAGCTATTCCCTCCCTTTTGAGGTTTGATTTTGTGAGTTAAAAAAAAAAATTAGAAAAAAAATTTGGGATCTATAAAATCCGCACAACTTTGAAGTAAACCCAGAGCTCATATGAAGGGAACAAACGAACACAGACCTAGATTTTTGACAAAAGTTGCAGTGCAGTTTTCTTTAATATACCGAAGAGGGAGAGTGAAGGAGGGACTTTATAGTAACTTGAATGTAAGACTAAAAAACACGTGGAGTATATAACTCTGCGGAGTATTGAATCAAATTATACTGAAGAAAGAAGCTTTCTCCGTCCCTAATTAGATGAGTTCTTGTAGTTTGCACAAATTTTAAGGTAAGGAGGAAAGTGGAGATATTTAAGTATTTTTATAATTATACCCTTATGGACAATAATTAGTAAAATTTAGAAATGATTTATCTCTTAAACTATATCACGGTTTTTTATAAACTTGGAATATATGTAAGTAGGCCTGGGTCAGGACCCTCACTTTCATTCCTAGGCCACTTTTTTATTTCTTGCTAGACTAGGCAAGTTAACGGTTTCCATCCAATTTAACTATAAATCAATTTATCGCGTTGACTTGTCAATATCTGCCAAAATATCATGTAGGGATATCTCATATATGTGGTAAGATTACTTGAAATGCCCTTGCCCACATGTGTTTTATCTCTGTTCTTCTTCCATATCCTCATTCTTTGGTGGTTTTGATTTGAATCCCGCTTATCTGTTCTTCTTATAAACTTGGAAGTAGTTATTCAATAATAAGTAGATGTGTCCGGTGGTAATTGTGTGGTAGTGTGAATTTAATTTTGATCTTCACGAACTAAAGACGACTCATAGGAGAAAAACCAAGAGAGTTTGAGATGAAAGGCATCATGACGAGAAGATCAAAATCGTGAAAATAAACCAACCAAAAAAACCAAACTGAAAACAATCCAAAATCTATATCAAAATCCACTTTGAGAGCAAAAATATTAGTGTATAAAATACGATAATCCACCAGAAATTCATGGATCTTTCCTAACCAATCAAGGATGGGATGAGGTTGCGGTGGAGCGATTTGAGAAGAGTTTTCAAGAATAATAATAAAGATGGGAGTAAGGTTGTTGGTAACGAAGAATAGAAGTTGGGAAAAAAATTGTTGCTATGGTTGATAATGAGGATTAAATTAGAGTATGAGTGTTTCAAGGGTTAGGAATTATGGGTTTGTTTTGGTCGTGAGTAATTATTAGGGAAGGAGATGAGACATGGGTTAGAACAACACACCCAATTCATCAAGATGTGCATACAACGTGTTTGAGGGAAATTCAGGTGCTAGTTGAAGTTTTTTGTGAATAAGGATTGAAAGTTGTTTTAATTATATATGCTTTGCCAAAGGCTGTTTTATGGATTATGGAGGAAACGGTGATTGATATTGGCTAGAAATGGGGAAGATGATGGCTTTGAAATTGTGTTGATTCTCCTGCCTTTTTTTTGTGAGTTTTGATCAATTAATAGAGTTCTTTGGGACTCATCAATTGATTAACGGGTTCTGGTGATGAACTAAAATGGGTCAAAGTAGATGATGTATATTTAGACAACCAAACTCAAATCAAGATAATGAATTCGATATAATCTAAGTAGATGTTTTCGCATTATAAAGTGTTCTATGTTTTGAGTCTAGGTTACAATACGAGAAGTTAGTTTCAAGGTTCACTTGAAATGATTGGATCTTGAGGAGGGACGTTGATTAATAAATTAAAGTTCCACAGAGCTCACATAAGCGCCACATAAGCAATTGGTGACAAATCAACATGGTTTGTTCCAGGATTCAAAGGACTTTTAGGTCTTTTAGTTACATTCCAACGGTGATAACTTTCCATCCATCACTTTTGGTCAAAACTTAACGATAAATAAAAAAGTTCTAGAATTTCCCTATTTTGTGGACAAAATTTTAAAACCAATATAAAGCATATTTATTAAATTATCATATTTCTTTATAAAAAAATAATAAATTAAAAGGGTAGTTTAGAAAATATCCCGTTTAGTGAAATAATTATTTATTGGACAAAACTAAAACCCATTTAATTAGGTACGGAGTAGTATATAAACTGAACTCGTTAAGATATCAATCACAAATTCAAAAACAAAAACAAATAATAGCTATTCTTAAATAAGAAAAAATCCCAAATTCTTCAACTTGAACCCACCATTGTCAAATCTCTAGGGATTTCATTCTTACCAGTTTGCTTCAAATCCCAAAAAATGTCATAGAGATTTCAGGATCGGATTCTGCCAACATTACAAGAAATTTTCTGGCAACCATTCCAATTAATGGTAATGAAACGAACATCGAAGTACTGATGACAACAAACCAGCATGTTATTTCCGAATATATCAAGGGTTATTCAAAGTTGGTTCCCAAGGACAGGAAATTGAGTATTGCTATAGAATTTCACAGCACTAACACTTTAGCCACATTACAACTGCTGTATGGGAATAGATGTCTTGTTTATAGGCTGTGGGAAAATGGAATTTTTCAAGAACGTCTCCCGGAATCTCTTTTGGGTTTATTAAAGAATGTTCAAATAACTTACAGAGCAGGAGAACAAAACGACGGAGTTCTAGATCTTGATGCTGTACAAAATTTGAAGAGGGTTTATGAAGGATTAGAATTTGGTAGTGTAAAAAGGGTAGAAAAGGGTGATTCTAGCAATGTGAACTCGCTGATTCACAACCAGAAGAAGATCGTTCAAAAAGGATCTAGTAATTGGACTGAAGTGGATCTTTCAGAAGATAATGTGTTGCTGGCAGTGTTAAATGTCTTTTAAGACATGGATGTTGGATTAGAGAGATGAACCCTGTAATTCTATACAGGTTGGGTTGAGTTAGGTATTCTATACAGTTACGTTTCTTGTTGCAGAACAAAGGGCTTTTTAAGTTCAAGAAAGCTTCTTGATAGGTACTAAAACGTTTGTCAAAGAATCTGTTGTTCCTGAAGGAAACAAGAAGAGTTTATGGGGTCGTTCATGGTTAGATTCCGTCTTTTTCTTGTTCAAGATGGTCTTTAGTTACAATTTTACTTCTTTTCTTCTTAAAGTTTCTTTCTTTCTATTGAACCCTCTGTAACCTCGGGATACAATTCTGAACAGTTATTTCTCCGTTTGTGCTTTTTTTTTTTTTTTCCTTTTTTTGTTGTTTAAATGATTATTGTATAAGTATAAGGGTTCCCAAAGGAATGGGTTAGCTTAATATGGTAGAGAGTTCAGTCGATACATAATTATGATTTTGGTAGAAACGTTTTAATTCATAATCCTGCCGGTGGGTGTAAACAGAAGAGCACCGTATGCTATGTCCCTAGCAGCTTTCTGTTTCCCTTCTTTTCCGCATGTTCTCTGGAAACTTCAAATTTCAAAACACATCTTACTAAAATTTCCTTGTCTGCTCGTTTCAATTGTTTTCAAATGCATTGATACTTTCCTAAAACAGGCAAACAAAAACAACCAATACATATTGTATGATATTTAGTGTGGAGTGATGGGTAAAGGAAATCTCCTTGGAGCTATTTCCAGATAACCAATACATATTGCGCGCAGAACAAAATGCTTAGAGTGTCTGATCTTCTAAGGACCCATGAGTGGTGCATACCTATGGAAATGTTGAATTTTTTTTTAACAAAAATGACTAATTACCTGTGGTTAATGGTGGAAGGGATAATAGAATTTGGAGTGGATCCATTACTGGTGAGTTTACTGTTGCATCTGCAGTTCAGAGTATAGGGGTAAAACATGAGGTTATTTCTTGGGCCAGAAAAATTTAGAGTAAATATGTGCATCCCAGTATATCAAGCAACGTTTGGAAGCTGGCTAGAGGTGTTGTTACTACAAATAAGAAGAAGATAGTATCTAGGTGTTGTTTTTTGTCTGAAAGAAGAAGAGTCTTTGAGGCATATTCTTTAGAGCTGCAATTCCAGTGAGATTAATTATTTGGTCCTGGCTTGGCTTCTTTTGATGAAGTATTGGTAGCAGCCAACTCTAAGAGTGCAGCAATAAAGGAAATATGGAGGGTTGCAGCCTGTGGCTTGCAGCCTTTGTCCTTTATTTTCTCTGCCTTGATGTGGTGCACTGTAAACCACTTTCTTTTGCATTTCAAACTATCCATTCCAACAAATTGCAGGATTTAGTAATTTAGTAATTACCTGTCAAGAAAGAGTCTTTGTACTAGTTTCTAATCCTAATAGTTTGTTTACGAATTATTACTTCAGTGGGTTGCCTATATGAGGACGCCCAATAATGTAGAGAAACACATTCTTCAAATCATTTTCTTGGCTACTCAGTATTCACACATCTTTTCTGAACTATAAATCCAAGTTTTCTCAACTTTGAGTTGGTATCATCTTTGTGTTTTTAGGTTTAGGCATTGATCTAAGAGTAGTGGTTTTCTGTATTACTTCATTTCAAGGCAGAGAAAATAATAACAATGAAGAAAATTAAGAGGATGGTGGTGGCTACGAGTTTGATGATCACAACTATTTTGATTTCCCTTTTACTAATTCAAAATTATGCAGGAGACGATTCAGAAGGTGTAACTGATCATTCTACATTACTAATACTGCAAGGTGTTTCTAATGGGAGTAAGGAAGAGGATACGGAAAGCGTATTTACTGGCGTAGCTGATGGGTATAAAAAATCTGAGAAGGAGAGGGAGCTTGGAAAATTAGGTGCAAAGGGTGAGGCAAGTAATGATCTTCTTGGCAGGGGGCTAAGTAATTCAGTCAAGAAAATTTTTTGAAGTTCCTTTTTGTGTTTTTCTCTGGTAGCTTGTTTTGGCAGCTAGTTTGGCTTTAGATTAATTTAGGCCTTGCCTGATTCTTGGTTGCACAGTTTGTGCTTTTTCTTCTTCCTGTATCCTTTTCTTTCTTTAAGACAAGCTTAATCTTTCTCCTCAAAAAGAAAAAGCAAGGCTTCAAGTTAATAAATAACATATGCGGTTCATGGGGTACAGCCATACAGGGCCACCACATAACTAGGATCTCCGCAATGAGCCTTGTAATACTTGGCTAGATTTGTGGTGAAATATAGGAGATTCCTTCTAAAATGATCATATATCAAAGCCACCTGCACAAAAGGGTTTGATCTTTGTTGTCTTAGTATCCCACTTCGGTTCACTCTCCACTCGTCCTTAATTAGAGTTCTCCACTTTGCATCAGCTTGATATCTCCACTGCTACTTGCACAAAAGAGCGTCATTTGTGATGCTCAAATCACGGATCCCCAGCCCTCCCATCTCTTTGCCTTTGCAGATTTTGTCCAACGCAACGAGAGAGTACTTCTTATTCGTATCTGTGCTATTCCACAAATGCCTCCATAAGCTTGTAACCTTTTTTGAGTACTTTCGATAACAGTATCCCATATAAGCATGCCCAAGTAGCTGGCAACAAAGTTTTTTGTTTTCTCTTGGCCATTTCCTTAGTTCTTATGAGTTACAAGTAACGACTTCATTTACTAATATTCTACATATAGCTCAAATGTAAAACGACTCAAAAAAAAAAAAAAAAAGGTTGATTTAAAGCTAATTTTATTATTACTTTATGTGTCTGGTAACTCTAGAGAGCAATAATAATAGAAGATACACACTGAACGAGAGTTATTGCTTCATTACTCTTAATCAAAGTAGCCCTTGCTTGGGTGCACGCTGTCTAACTTGTGGTTGTCGTACATAGTACATACTAATTTTCCTTGTGCTGATTCGTTCTTGCTTGGATCATCTCCGATCGCTTTCCCACATTCTTTTATCCCTAAGGATTTTAATGAAACCATACTGTTCATATGAGGAATCGTATCAAAAGTCATAGGGTACTCTACAATACTTCTTAAATCTTTAGTTTCAGGGTCATAGCAACACAGAGTGTGTAAATTATACCAGATTAAAAGTTTGTTATTTTTCGTGAGGCCAAGAGGCTCAACAAAGTAGCCCGGATGGCCAAACCACGGCATACTATAATCTAGGCTCCATCTCCAGGAATCACACTTCTTTTCTTTCCAAGTGCAATTATTTTGTATACGCTTGAGTGACCATATCTCCACGGTTTCACCTTTCCTTGAATGAACAATGCAAAAATACTCTCTTATTACTTTTAATAGTTGACGTGTTTTCACAGTATTATTACATTCATTGAGACATGGTGGTTTTGGAAGCATATAGAACTCTTCGCTTACTAAATCTAACGCCAAAATACTTTTTGATTTTTGTTAAAGGGAGAGCAAAATGTGATCCGAGAAGTGCAAAAATCGTAGTCGACTCGTTAACTAGGATCAACTCAATATATTTTCCAAATTCGGACTAAAATATCTATACTTACCAAACGTATTCCTCGCATACGTTCAAAAATTTATATCTTCTTCTTTGGTCGAACAAAAGCTAAAAACCCTAGAAAAACCAATTTGGGAATGTTTTCCTTAGAGATATTAGTTGTGAAACTAATTAATCTTAGGGTTCAATTGTTGAAATCAAACTAGAACTTAAAAAGGAAAATCTAAATTTGATGATTCTCTGTTTAACTAATACCAAGCCATTATCGCTAGCTGCTCTTTAATGTCAACAGCAAGGTCACTTTACCATTGCCCACGCACGAAATCTTTTAGTGCAAACATGAATCAGAATATCAATTTTTATACGAGCATAAATATGTACGTACGATGTCAGATGATTATTATGATAATGTCGAATCAAGCATGATCACTTTTGCAACTACTGCGTGAATCATTCATCCCTTTTCCTTGTTGAATTGATATAGTTTTAATTTCTAAATTCTGATATTTTTGGCTCGTTCATCTTTTGTTTCATTTATTTGGGGTTCAATTGTTCATATCATCTAATTAAATTGAATCAGATTAACACATTTTATGTTCTAGGTTCACAATTTTTTCAAAACGATGATAAAGAAAAGAGATTTACTTAACATGTGGGAGGAATGCGTGTGATAAGCAAGGGTATCTTAGTCTAAGTCAAAAAATTATAGCGAGTTGGTCCTCACTAGCGAGTCGACTACGATTTTTGCACTCCTCGGATCACATTTTGCTCTCCCTTTAACAAAAATCATACTTTTTTCACGATCAACCCTGAAATAAAGAGTTTCGTTGGCAAGGACACCTGGGTAAGGGTCCAAGTTGTGTTCTGTCTCCCCAGTTTCTCTCCATCCACATCCACTATCGTTGCCAAGAGTGCATATCTGGACAAATCCTTTACCAGGATAGACAGGGTAGTAAATTCTAACGACCTTGTACACATCAAGTGTACGAAGGTAGCCGAATCCACCTGCTATATTATGAACCTGCTTGTCGACATTTGGAAGATACATGTATTCTCCGGTGACGGGATTGCATATGTATATAGGATCTCTGAATCCACATGGAAATCCAGGTTTAACATAGGGTACAGATAAACAAACCAAACCGTTGCAAGAACCAAACATCTCGTAGTCCAAAGGATCACCCTTAACAATTGGAAGATGGCTGATTTTTTTTACTGTTGTTTTAAAAGTACCACAGTCACCAATAAGCTCATCAAAGTCACCGTAGTAGAATACAAGTTGTTTATCCTCCGTTGACGGAACCATAAAAAGAAGACCTACCTTTACGTTACTGAGAAGTGATTTCCATGACTTGCATACTAGTTTGCATGTTAATACTGAATCAGGAGTCAATCGGGACAGAATTTCGGATATGATATCCTTGGGAAGGACCTCCATCAATTGTTATTAAACCTTAACAACAAAAAAGAAAATAAGTACCAAGATGTCAAGACTGACGAATTCTGCTTGGTGATGTTATGTTGATAATCGATCCCTTTGGTGAAAGTTTGTTATGTATTTATAGACCATGCACGAGGAGGGTTCGAATAATCCAACCTTGAGTAAGGAAAGGAATTGGTAAACAGTCTACGATTATATTTCCCAACGTGCCAAAAATAACTTAAATTCAGGTGGCCACCAGGGGTCCATGCCAAAAAAGTATAATCCGAACTCTATTGTGGTACGAATGCCGTTTATGGTCCGAACCCAACGCCGTGTAAGTGGAGCAGAATTTATAGTCTGAATGTTAGTAGGGATCACACAAGGCAATATCATTCTCAACCAGATTCGGCGGCTGTGATCACCATATTTAATTCCAGAAACCAACCATAATAGAAGATAAACTTTATGTTGAAGGATCTCATCCTACACCGACTGACAGACACTTATTTCCTCTATTTTGTTTCCAGTCACATTTTTGAAAGATTAAAAAATTTACATGATTCTGACATGACTTTGAAAATTGTGTACACGATGCTTTGGAAAATTGAAAGCCGTTAAAAGAAGTTTATGAATTGAGACTATTGGATAGCAACACAAGGATAACCTCTTGCAGGTCACTAGCTTATTAGGTGTCCCTCTTGGTGGGAAGGAAGATGACCATTTGCAATGGAAGGAAGATAAGGAAGCAGCCAAGCTTTCATGGAATGAAGAAACAAACAAAGAGAATCTGAGGCGGGGGGAAAGAATTTCTATCCCTACCAAGAGGAATTTTTAAGATGCTCTGCTGCCAGAGCCTAGATTATAGTATGCCTCTTTAAATACGAATACATTAAGAATTCTTTTTGGAGTATCACACTGCATTTCATTTACAGGATCGAAGAGAATCAATTGGGTTAAAAATTTTAACTTGGAATAATGCTTCTACTCGAGCAAAAGCTACACAAGTGCGTCTCCCCTTTAACCGCCTCATCGTCTCTGTCAGAGGAGATTAAAATGTGAGGCTATGAAATCAGTTGACTATGATAGACCTTTCAGTTAAAATACCAGAGAATATACTTGCATTCATGGATGAATCCCCTTGGAAGGGATTCATGGTTACACTGTGTATAGAAAAGTACTCTTCCTCATGGTGATTGCGTATTGTGTTAGTTGGAAGATTTTTCTTGGGAATAATTCTGTAGGGAAGATGTTATGGATTAAAATTAAGGTCTTTCAAGGTAAACAGTTCAGGGCCAAGGTTTGGTTTTCTTTGGTTGCCTGAACGCCATAACCAACCGAAATAACTGGTGGGTTACAAAACAAAGAAATTCACCCAGTTCCTAGTCTGTGCACTCAGTATACCCCAATCAGCAACCTACACATTCCATTTTTCTCTATGATATTATTCATTCAAACTTAGAACATGATATTTGGAGGAATGACTTCCACAGATTTGATCGTGGAGATAAAGATATTAGAGCATCTCCAACGGTGGGTGCTAAAACTCCTATGTGGAATTTTTATTTAGATCCTTATTTATGGGGCATATGTATGTGGCAAAAATAATAATGCTTTGCTCGTGAACCATCTCCAATAGTATGGGGTCTTATTTTTAAAATTTGTTGTTTTGGATAATGATAAAATTGATTCCCTCTTTCCTATTGGTTAATAACAATTTATTTAAAAATTAAAAAATTAAAATATAGTTAAAATGATGATGTGGAGGTCATTCCCAAGGTCTAAATAAGACCTTCTCCAAGACCTTCATATTTATTTTAACACCCTTCCTATTTTGTATGACCCACTGTTGGAGATGAATTTAATGTAAATGAGGGTCTAAAATCCTATGTGTCATGAAAAAATAAAACCTCCACCCTCTGTTGGAGATGCTCTTATTTATATCAAAGCTTATTACAAGTTGTTACAGATTATGATGGGACTGACTAACAAACTGAGAACGAGTTTGTAGCTAACTATTGTGCGACTTAATAGCCTGGAGACTTGTCTTGTTATACTTCTCTTCTGACTCCTTCCTTTTTTTTTTTTTGATCAAAAGAGAGAATGTATTGAGTTGAAATAGAATATACAGAGTTTCTACCAGTGGTAGATGAATGGAAAAAAAAACAAAAGAAAACTGCAGATTACATAAAGAACACTACACTACATATTACAAGAAGATGGCATCCCAAGAACTAAGCACTGTACTTGAAAAATTCAGGTGAACTGGATGCCCTGCTGCTGCTGCCCAAGCCAGTATTGATGACTTAGTTTCGTGTATCAAATCATCATCAGTTTTAAAGAGATATTGATTCTCAAAGCGTCTACAGTTCCTTTCCCTCCAAATAGTGTTTACCTTCTGACTCCTTCCGTTACCCTTCTGTTGACTGACTGGTAGCTGTTTGGTTAACATTCAACAAAGTGTATAACTGTTTTCGTCTATTGGACCGCTCATCGTATCTGTATCCATGTGAGGGAGTTCCATATAGTGGTACATGGAATCGATTCAGTGATAGTATTTCAATTGTTTCATGTGTGTACTGTGCCCTCCTTCATGAATTACTCTTATATTTAGGTTATATTGTAGCTGTAATGAACGTATAATCACTTTCTTATAAGATACTATAACTTCTATGTTGGTCAATATGCGACTGACAACATGAAGACTGATTTGGTTGCATGTTTTTAGTATAGTTTTTTCGTTTTTATGTTATGGATTTTTACACAGTCCCTCCACTTTCCTTTTGTTTTCTCTTGGCAATTACCTTATTTTCAATGAGTTCAGTCAGTTACATAACAAGGCTTCATACATTGCCCAAAAAAAAGTTAATTTAAACTTTAAAGCTAATTTGAATAACATATAGGAATTCGATAAGAATCTGTGTCTCATAACTCTAGAGAACAATAATAGAAGATAAACTCTAGTCTAATTTATAGAAGGAAAAAAAAATCTAAACGGGAGTTATTGCTTCATTACTCTTAATCAAAGTAGCCCTTGCCCGGGTGAACGCTGTTTAATATGTGGTTGCTACACATTGTACGTACTAATTTTCCTTCGCCTGATTCGCTCTTGCTTGGATCATCTTCCATCTCTTTGCCACATTCTTCTATCCCTAAGGATTTCAATGAAACCGTGGTGTTTATATGAGGAATCGTATCAAAAGTCATACCGTACTCTACAATACTTCTTAAATCTTTAGTTTGAGGGTCATAGCAACATAGAGTGTGGAAATTAGACCAGAATAAAAGTTTGTTGTTCTTAGTAAAGGCAAGCGGCTCAAAAAAGTTGTTTGTATCGCCAAACCATGGCATACTATAATCTAGGCTCCATCTCCATGAATCACAGTTCTTTTCTATCAGATTGCAATTATTTTGTGTATTCTTGAGTGTCCATATCTCCACCTTTTCGCCTTTCTTTGAACGAACAATGCAAAGATATCCTCTCATTACCTTCAATTGATAATCTTTCATTGTATTACCTTCTAGAAATGGTGCTCTTGGGAGCATATAGAACTTTTCGCTTGCTAAATCAAAAGCCAAAATATTACTTTCACAATCAACTCTGAAGTAAAGAATTTCGTTAGCAAGGACACCTGGGTAAGAGTCCACGCAGTGTTCTATCTCCCCAATTTCTCTCCATCCACTGGAGTCGCCAAGAGTGTATATCTGGACAAATCCTTTACCTCGATAGACAGGATAGTAAATTCTAACGACCTTGTACACATCAAGTGTACGAAGGTAGCCAAATCCACCTGCCACAGCTTGAACGTCTTTGTCGACATTTGGAAGATAGACGTATTCTCCGGTGACGGGATTGCATATGTAGATAGGATCTGCGGAGGGTATATATAAACAAACCAGGCCGTTGCAAGAACCAACCATCTCGTAGTCTAAAAGTTTACCCTTAACAATTGGAAGATGGCTGATTTTTTTTACTGTTGTTTTAAAAGTACCACAGTCACCAATAAGCTCGTCAAAGTCTCCATAGTAGAATCCAAGCTGTTTATCCTCTGTTGACCGAACCGAGAAGAGAACACCTACCTTTACATCACCGAGAAGTGTTTTCCATGACTTGCATACTAGTTTGCATGTTAGTATTGAATCAGGAGTCACACGGGAAAGAATTTCCGATATGATATCCTTGGGAAGGACCTCCATCAGATTGTTAAACCTTAACAACAACAAAAGAAAATAAGTACTTGGATGTCAGAATGCTTGGTGATGTTATGTTGATAATCGATCTCTTTGGTGAAAGTTTGTTATGTATTTATAGAGCATGTATACGAGGAGGGCTCGAATAATCCAACCTTGACTAAGGAAAGAAATTGGTCAACAATCCTTGTCAGAGTTGGACTACGATTATATTTCCCAACGTGCCAAAACCAACTTAAATCAAGGTGGCCACCAGTGACCAGTACCATGCCAAAAAAAAAGTATAGTCCGAACTCTATTGTGATACGAATGCCGTATATGGTCCGAACCCAACGCCGTGTAAGCGTGGGTCTCACATTATTCTTTATATTGAAAGTGTCATATATCTACACTGCCAAGCCACCTAGATAGCCCAAGGAGTTTCTTATGCAGGGATATTATCGGATTATTTGTTTATTTTGAATCGTGTGGTCTTGGAATAGCCTTATGTGGTTTGAAAATTTTGCCACTATTATTTAGAGCTATTGATGATTGGGCTGTGCAGAATGGGTTACTAAATTTTTTACCTCAAATTAGATTATACCTAGAAGACCATCTCCTTCTGATTTAATTGGCTCTTATATATTTGTAATTTGTTAAATTCCGGTATCCTTTCTCTTTCCCTTGTCGGAATACTCAGGCTATGTACTTTTTACGGTATGTTCTTCAATGGGTTCTTGATGTACTTAACCTCACTATAATCATGGCTTGCTATTAATGTTGCGGAAGTTTATTATTAAAAAAAAAAAAAAAAAAAAAAAATCTCATCCTACACTGATTAACACTTATTTCCTTTATCTTGGTTCCAGTCACATTTTTGAAAGATAAAAATGTTTACATGATCACACACCACTTTTCTTCATGATAGGGGATGGTGTTAATGATCAAAAGCAATTTATCCCGAAATGGAAAATGCCAGATATGTGGAAAACATACCTCCGAGACTGATGGTGGCTCCCTGAAGTTCTGGCTCCATTGGAGATCTGGAGCAGATGTAGTTAACGCCCCATACTTGCTCGCAGCCTTGTGCAAGAGTTCTGCACTAATTCAAATACAAACAGTCAATTTTAATGCCTACTACCACATTTTAAGCTTTATTACAAAAACAACTAGCTTAACTATCAGGAAACGGCCCAACCCAGCATGCCACGATTAACGTGGCAAATTAGTTGATTTCATTATACAGAAAAATGTTTGGCATGAACTCAAAATCCATTCTGAAGAAAAACTGGTGGATGCTCACTGGCACCTGCTTATTTATAATAGACTAACCTGAAACTCTAATTCTACTGAAATGCAGTCTAGTGAATATGATTGTAGTCGCCAAGCAATGATGCGATCCTGCCATACGAAAGCAAGATTGCTAATGGGGGTGCCAGGATTGGTGGGGGTGTACCAATCCAAGGCAAAAATTGTTTTATCCTATATAAAAACTGTTTTGTCTTATTATAGTTTTGGTACACCCCCACTAATCCTGACACCCCATTAGCAGCCTTGTACGAAAGCACCAAACTTTGATACGCGACTGGAAAGTGTAAGAGCAATTCTTATGGGATGAACAAACTTAGAGTTTGTTCATTTTGATCCCACTATGGGATTAACAAACCAAGAAAATGGATGTTCAAATGAACAGATCTGTTCATTTGAACACTGAGACATTCCAGTAGGCTCGCGTCTGGTGCAAGAACGCGCGACATCCCTACTGAAGCGCGAGCTAAGAAGAAACGCGGGCGTCACTAGCACAATCTCGGGCGACACTAGCCCAATCTCTGGCGTCACTAGCATGAGCGCCCACTGCAAATCCAGATTTTTTACTAATATTTTTCTCACTTTATCTTTTTTCTCACTTTTATCCTATTTTATCTCATTCTATCATATTTTATCTCATCAAAATATTATATTTTATATTTTAACTTTATCCTACAAAGCCTTTTATATTAAAAAAAATACTAGTGGGGCCCTAGAAAATCAAATCTGTTCATTTTGCCCTACTTTACCATAGTGGAGAAAACCGTTTGACCATCCACGTGGCTAAACAAATATTTGTGTTTGGCCATTGTCATAGGAATTGCTCTAATAGTATAAAGGGCCACAAGACGGAAAAAGACTCGATTCATAGTATAAAGGGCCACATAACAATTGCACATGAAATCATACACAAAATGAGAAAAAGTAGAACTAAGAAAGGTCTGATGGGACTCAAAATCGATATGTCTAAGGCATTCGATAGAGTTGAATGGGACTTCTTGATAGAGATAATGAGAAAACTTGGCTTTTCTGATAAATGGTGTCAATTAGTATATCAATGCATTTCTAGTACCTCTCTTTCTGTGCTGCTTAATGGATCGCCTACAGAATTTTATAAGCCCACCAGAGGTTTGAGACAGGGAGATCCCATGTCTCCATATCTGTTTCTAATATGTATAGAATCGTTGTCTAGGACTATCTTAAATGCTGAAATGAAGGGACAAATAAAAGGTCTAAAAATTTCTAGATATGCCCCCTCGGTGAGTCATTTGCTATTTGCAGATGACTGTATTATTTTTGCTAAAGCTAATGCGCAAACCTGTCACAATCTTGTTACCCTTTTTAGAGAATTTGGAATCTCGTCAGGACAACTGATAAATTTGAATAAATCCGGGGTGTTTTTCAGTCCGAAAACGGATCCCAACATAATAAATGAAGTCAAAGTTATCTTAGGAGTTAACTCCATACCTTTAGATGATAGGTACTTAGGTGCTCCACTTTTTACTAACAGATCTAAGGTTAAAAGCTTTGAACCTCTTATTTTGACACTGAAAAGTAGACTGAAAACGTATAGAGGAGGCCAAATAAATAATGCAGGAAGAACTGTTATGGTTAAGAATGTAACCTCCTCCCTTGCGGTTTATCAAATGAACTGTTTCAAAATCCCGAAAAAGATTTGTAAAACCCTTACAAATCTTCAACGTGATTTCTGGTGGGGTAAAGATGAAAATGGAAGAAATGAAAAAGGTAAAAAAGGCGTTTATCTTAAGGCCTGGAAAGCTTTTTGCAAACCTATGGATGAAGGAGGTTTGGGAATACAGAACATAGAGAAATTCAATATGGCTATGATAGCCAAAATAGGATGGAAACTTAAAGAAAATCCAGACTCGCTCCCTGCGAAGATTTTAAAGGCAAAATACTACCCTAACTGTGACATTCTTCACGTAAAAAACAAACCTAAGGATGGAGATAGTTGGGTCTGGAAAGGTATACACAGTGGTGTTCAACTAATAAAGAAAAATTGTGATTGGAAGATAGGAAATGGAAAGCTAATCGATATTTGGGACGACAAGTGGATCCCTGATACCACTGCCCCTATGGTAAAACCAGCTAGTGGAACGGATAACTTAACTAAAGTCCATCATCTTTTCAAAGATAACAAAGAATGGGATGACCAAAAACTTAATTCATGTTTTGATCATGAAATAGTTGAGAAAATTAAAAGAATTCATATTCCGTCTCAAAACATTGAAGATGCAGCTCACTGGAATCTAAACAGTAAAGGTATGTTCACTGTAAAATCTCTATATCATTCCATAAATAGTGGTGGTAATAATAACATAGATTGGAATAGAATATGGAAACTCAAGGTAACACCCTCAATAAAGCTATTTATCTGGAAAGCGGCGCATTCTATTCTTCCGACAGGTATGAGACTTGCTGCTATCCTCCCCAATATTGACAAAAAATGTAGTCTGTGTGGGGGGGAAGAAGAATCTCTAATTCATCTTTTTCTAAATTGCAACTTTGCTAAACAGGTATGGATGCATCTAAATTTTGAAATGACTTATGTAGTACAAAGCAATAATAATTTCCATGATTGGATGAACAGTTGGTTTAGTGATACAAACATAGGACACTACATGATGGAATGGCCAGAATTTTGTAGTGTAATCACTTGGCACATTTGGAAAGCCAGATGTGAATCGGCGCTACAACAGAAACAACAAAATAGTGAAAACACGGCCAAAACCATAGTGAGATTCATAAATAGTATGTTATATGTAAACAACAAGGAGTATGATGAAATGCAGTCGCTTTATTATAACCCAATGAAAGATGAAACGTTAAGAATAGTAGAAAGGGCACCAGAAACAGATAATGTTTATATGAGTATGAGAATCTCAATAGCCTTAACTATGAACTTTCCTCTAACTACATCAGGAATTGGACTAACATTGAGTGACTATGCAGGTAGAACAATCGAAGCAAGGGGATCTTATGTTGATTGCTCCACTAGAGAACAACTAGAAGAAAAAGGAGCTGAAGCAGCCTTTCAATGGGCAGCCGAATGGAGTGGATACAACATCATTTTCCAAAGCGATTCAAATCCAACTCTACAGCTGTTGATGGGAAGATATGCTAAAGCAACGCAAAGTAGATATAATATTAGTGAAATTTTCGAAATTGAACCAAATATATGTATAAATTTCAAAGTAATAGCTTTTTTGTTAGTCTCTAGATACAGTATTGTCAATGCAGCCAACATAGCTACTTACTGTAATAGACATGCCATCCAAAACATTTGGAAACATGAGGGACTAGTGGCTATCCTTCACTATCTTTATATTCAGAACTGTATTAACCTTGTAACTGCCAATGAAACTCAAATTTCTGAGTATCATTTAAATCAATCTAGTGGTACGAGGTGAAATTCCTCATTTTGGAAAAAAAAAAAAAAAAAACTGAGCTTGAATTTTGGAATCTACGTCCATCAATTTACAATAACACATCTTTCAAGAGGGTGGGCATAAGTGCACACATTCGTCGAGCAAATAAACTTCTGGAGCCTGAATGAACCCCCGAGTTGGTCCCATTAAATTTCAAATTAAGTGCCAAAACAATAATTACAAAAGGGAAGCCAAATGTTAGCTAGGGGCGTGCCTAGTTAGCAATTCGGGGTACGGGTAATAGTTCGGGACGGCATATGTACAGGAATATACGGATTCGGATAGGTTGGATTCGGTCAAAATTCCGGTCAACGGTTCGTTATTCGGACAGTAGTTCGGAACGGCATACGTACGTGCATATTCGTTTTATAAATGTGAGTTCGGCACTTAAAATTCGACTTACATATATGATAAATTGATAAGTATTATGACCTTATTACGAGACTAATAAGATGGAAAAAAATATTGTAGCATGATTATTTAACAAGAAGTAAACAATTTAATCGCATAAATGTATTACAAAACGAATTTATAGACTTTTAAACAAAAATCAACACATAAAACATTGGTTAAACAACTACCAATAGAAAATTTTAACTGAATAGTATTTAAATATAAAGTATATGCAAAATCAAACAAAAACCAATCTGGTCAGAGAGTTACCTACGGGAAAGCGAGGTTGGGCGTTCAAATCTAGTTCGGAAGTATCATTCGGATTCGGTCGGTTCGGATACGTTCGCGAATCATTCGTGAGGTCCATATAATCCGGGAACTAGGTTCGGAGTTCAAATAGTTCGGAAATGTCATTCGGATGCGGTCAGTTCGGATACGCTCGCGAATCATTCGGGAATGATTCGGAGAATTACTAACTAGGGGGCGTGTACCAATCCATATAGGACAAAATAATTTTAACCATTGGATCCTGGATTGGTACCGCCCCTAGAAGAAACGGTAATAGCCTTTAGCAATCGTGCCTTTTTGAGGTCGGACCGAACGAGGGACTTTGACTAATTTATTCTTGACTAAAACAACAAACGGTGAGGACTAAATAGTTGAGTAGGTATTTCCGTACTCCGCGGTGTATACTATCATAAAAACTATGATAAAAACTGAAACTTGTTTTCAATCAATCACACTGAAAAACAGAGCAACACTCTGTGAGAAAAGAAAAACATTCTCCTCGAACATCAAAACCGAATTCTTGTTATACCCAAAAATTTCAAACCCTAATTCGTTTACAGGGGATTTCTTTTTCATTATTTTCCTTCCATTCGAGAGCAGATTGTGTTTAATTTTTTTTTGTAGTGAGCAAGTTCTTGATCAAAATGTCGGATCTTGCAGGCATCGTTGAATTTTCTGGCTCACATTCTTCCAAAATCAAACGTACTTTCGTATCAACCATAATTTTGAATGGAGAAGAAAGAAAGGTTGAAACTTTATTGACCAGCAACCAACAAGTAGTTTCAGATTTTATTACTGAGTTTTCAAGTTCTGTATCCAAGAACCAGAGGAAGAGATGTAGCATTGCGGTGGAGTTTCATGGTACTGCTCCTTCTACATTGGCTACAGTACAGCTGTTTTTTGGCAAAAAAGTGTTTGGTTTATCGATTATGGGATCAGGGTGTATTCCAGGAACGTTTACCAGAAGTGCTAGTGAAATTCTTCAAGAACTATAATGTTGAGTTCCTCTACAGATCAGGTAATGAAAATTTAGGTGTTTTTGATGCTATTCATACTTTGAGGAATGCTTATGAGGGATTGCAATTTTCATGTTCAAAAAGAGTGGAAAAGGGTGATTGTGTGAAGTTGGATATGCTAATTCAACAGAAACAAAACTCAGTGAGAAAGAACTCCCGGGATTGGACGGTACACCATCTTGAAGATTCCAACGTTTTGCTTGCAGTGTTGAATGTTTTCAAGACATCCCAATTGGAATAGACTATAGAGGCAAAGTAGTTCTTGACGAGGTTTGAAGATGATTTAGGTGTTATTTCTAATAAAAATATTATTTGGTTGATTGGAGGCATAATTAGTCCTTGAGGAAATTGGTAAACATTTTTAGTGCTCAAGCCTTTGTTCTTTACTTCACCTTCCTTTTATTTTGTGGGTTGGTGATTTTTCTTTTTAGTTGAAGGGTTTCTTTTCTTTCTTAAGAACACTCTTCAATATGATACAATCTAACCCCTAGAGCTAAAGCAATTCCTCAAACGAATTAGTAATTAATTTATAAGCATATTTTGCTCATCTTGCTGGAAACTAATGTATGCAATGCGAAATCCTTGATTGATGATTTGCATGGTCTGCGGTAACTTAAACTGCAGTGAAGGTTAAGGTCATAATGTAGTGTAGGTTAAGGAAAATGTTTTTTTCTGGTCCATATTTGGGTCACAATTACAAATTGAAACCATTATTATTGTCATAGCTCTAAAGCGGCCACATCCTAGGAATTGATGTTTCTATTCCTCTCTTTCTGGAGATTTTCCTAGGCCCTTTACCTGTATAATGATTCCACAACATTACATTGGAACAAAACACTACGCCTCCGCAAACACGAATACTTTAAATTTGTTCTTGGAGTATCACACTGCATGCCACTTACAGAATGCTAGGAGAATCAAAAGTGTGGTTTTAACCTCGAATGATGTTTCTGCTCGAGCAACAGCTTCGCTGAGCACCTGCTCTACTGACAGGCTCGTCGTTTTGTTAAACAGCCGCTGTAGCCGGACAGAAAGTTACGTAATTACTCATCCTCATTCTCATATGATACACAATCTGTATGAAATACGGATTTAAGAATCTGGTATTTTTGTTTCCGGTGTTAGTTGAAAGAAATTTTTTGGGAATAATTTTGTAGTAAGATGTTATGGGTCAAATTTAAGGGTCTTTCAAGTTCATCAGTGCCAGCATTTGGTTTTCTACGGTTGCCTGAACACCATAATCAACGATTCAACGGAAATAAATAAAAAAAAGGAAGAGACTCACCTACTTCCTATTCTTTTCACCGTTCGGTAACAGTTTATCCCAAAAACTTCAGCAACCTACGCACTAATCTAATTGGCATGTTTTCTTCCATGTTTTCTCGGTAATAGAAAAAACGATAAATGACGTAAACTAGTGTCCATGTTCAGGTAATTTTCCATGAAAGAACCAATTGTAAGAGGCTTCCGTGCTGAAATCGTGACCGGGCGTGTAACGATATGTGGTAGAGTCATAATTACTACACCGATCCTTATCAATTCATCATCGACTTCCTGCATGGGCATGGATAGCTAACATATCTGTATCCGATGTGAGGGAGTTTC
Organism: Papaver armeniacum; assembly: GCA_023531295.1. Taxonomy (NCBI): domain Eukaryota; kingdom Viridiplantae; phylum Streptophyta; class Magnoliopsida; order Ranunculales; family Papaveraceae; genus Papaver; species Papaver armeniacum. Next base: position 353,438 of record JAJJWW010017180.1, read on the forward strand.
ATATAATGGTATATTGCATTCAAGGAATGAAGGAATCATTAATTGATTGTATTTCAGATGTTTTATATGTGTAGTGTGCATTCCTGCATGAATTGCTCTTATATATATATAGGGTACTTTGCATACTACTAGTAACAACTAACAAGTAATTAACGACTGTATTTATTGTTATATTAAATTAAAAATAAGAGATAAAAAACCTGGCGAGATTGGGGTATACCCAGATTAATTGGGGTATACCGAATTTTAAGGGGACCTAGTCTGCATTTTCATTAAAGGGTGATTTTACTTTAATACCCTTGAACTAATTAAATCTTAAAAATAAACCCATTTCTTAATTTCATTAACCCTAAAATTAAAAAACTAAATAACTTTTAATCTTCTCTTCTTCTTCTTCATCTGCATCTTCCATCAACCAAAGCCATATAAAAATCTTCAACTTTGATTTTCCAAAAAAATTGTTGACTCTACCGGCGAAAAGAAGACTATAAGTGATGTTTAAACTCAAACCCATCATTGTGTTGTGTGATTTGATTGTTATATTAGGTTAAAAATCGAAAATTGTGATTTCTGTGTTTTTGCACTACACCAAATTCTGGAATCGTAATAGAGGCATTAAAGTAACGGCTTATGAGCCGTTACAAATTTCAAGTTAAAAGGTTACAAAAATTCGTGAACAGGCTTAAGCAGTTACTAAATTTTTAAAAATTGTATGAGCTAAGCCGATTACGAATTTTTTTATAGGCGTGCCACTCGCACGCTTGGTCACACTTGTGTCGTCACACCTTGTGTATGTGCGTGTGCCACTCACACGCCTAGCATTATATTTCCACCCACGATTAGTTATACGAGAGGATATTTCCTCCCACGAGTGTGCCATTCACATGCGTGAATTCTATGGATAAGCCAGCAGAAATCGAGTTTGATTTTCATTTTTCATTTTTCTCTTCTGCACCTTGCTTCTCTTCCTCCTCTCAGGCGATTTTTCTAGGGTTCATCACTGTTTCATCACAGAGATTGTTTTAGCCAAGAAACATCATAGAAAACTCTTTAATCTTTTCAACACCTTTCAATCATCGATCTATGTAAGTCTTAATCGTTAGAAGTTTTTCGATTTTTAGGGTTTCATCTTTTTTTAATCGATCTGTTTTTTAGGGCTTGATTCATCTTTATCTTCCAGTTTTTCATCGATCCTGTGTAAGTGTTAATCGTTAGAGTTATGTTTTGTTAATCTTCTTCATATAAATCTAATTCTATTTTTTTTTCTAATTTCTTGTTAGGGTTTGAAGAATTTTGAAGAGTTGAAGATTGAAGAATTTTGAAGACTTAGAAGGTATAAGTTTGAAACATTGAACTGATTTTAGGGTTTTATGTTAATTTGAAATTTTCTATTTTTTTACTTTGTAACCTAATTTCTAGTTTGTAATCTAATTTCAATAAGTTCTAATTTATAAGTTTTGTGCTTGATTGACATCATTAGCTTCACTTGTCGATTCTAGTTTTTGATCCACTAGTCTTGTGTAAAGATGCATTCCCGCTGTCGGACATGGTGTAGTTTTTTTGCCTTAGAAGCATACTAAGTTGAGTAGGCGAGTGCTACCCGATAAAGTCTTATATAATCTTGGAAGGTTTGATGAGAGCTAGATAAACTTGGACCTAGCTATTTGTGTAACAACGAGAGCGTGTGTGGGTATGGCGGATAGTAGTTGATTAGTGTGTGTTGTTGTGACATATGATTCAAAGTCGATGCATTTTAAAAGTTTGGCTAATGTTGTTCTATATCTTGGTCTTTGCGAGCCGGAGAGGATCCTTTTGGCAAGAGACAAACAGAAAAGAAGCACCAGCTACGGAATCTGTTAAGGTAGTAACCTAAATTCCAGTTTGTATGTTCTATAAATATGCTCATCATGATTTGAACTTTAGTTTCATTTTAAGGTAGTTTTTTTAAGTTTAAATGAACTAAAGTTATGAAGTTTTGTTTTTATATTGATCGATTCTAAGTGAGCATGATGATAAGTAGTCCTAGTGGTGATTTACAAAAGCTACTTGTAGCTCATTCTCTCTTCTTTGAGGGGATGTTTATGTCGCTAACTTGCGGGGGCTTCGGCAACCCCTGTACCACTAGGACTAAGTTATTTTATTTTGTATGTTAAGTTGTGTATAAACGAGGGGGGGTTTTTATGTACTCTGTGAGCATGATGATAACTGTCCTAGTGGTGATTTACAAAAGCTACTTGTAGCTCATTCTCTCTTCTTTGAGGGGATGTTTATGTCGCTAACTTGCAGGGCTTCGGCAACCCTGTACCACTAGGACTAAGTTATTTTATTTTGTATGTTAAGTTGTGTATAAACGAGTCAGGGTTTTATGTACTCTGTGAGCATGATGATAACATGATCCTAGTGGTTATTCGCAAAAGCTACTTGTAGCTCATTCACTCTTCTTTGAGGGGATGTTTTACGTAAGCTAACTTGCGGGGCTTCGGCAACCCTGTACCACTAGGACTAAGTTATTTTATTTTGTATGTTAAGTTGTGTATAAACGAACGGTTTTATGTACTCTGTGAGCATGATGATAACAGTCCTAGTGGTTATTCGCAAAAGCTACTTGTAGCTCTTTCTCTCTTCTTTGAGGGGATGTTTCTGTCGCTAACTTGCTGGGCTTCGGCAAACCTGCACCACTAGGACTAAGTTATTTTATTTTGTATGTTAAGTTGTGTATAAACGAGTCTGGTTTTATGTACTCTGTGAGCATGATGATAACAGTCCTAGTGGTTATTCGCAAAAGCTACTTGTAGCTCATTCTCTCTTCTTTGAGGGGATGTTTCTGTCGCTAACCTCATGGGCTTCGGCAACCCTACCACTAGGACTAAGTTATTTTATTTTGTATGTTAAGTTGTGTATAAACGAGTCTGGTTTTATGTACTCTGTGAGCATGATGATAATAGTCCTAGTGGTTATTCGCAAAAGCTACTTGTAGCTCATTCTCTCTTCTTTGAGGGGATGTTTCTGTCGCTAACCTCATGGGCTTCGGCAACCCTACCACTAGGACTAAGTGATTTTATTTGATTCTTTTAAATATCAATTTTGAAGGGTAATATGTCATCTGAAGTGATCAAGAAATGGTTGAAGTGTCCTCGTAAGTCTTTAGAATTCAGACAAGGTGTGAAGTCATTCATAGAGTTTGCCAAGAATAATGGTGGTGGGAGTCATTTATTTTCATGCCCTTGTCGTCGTTGTATGAATGGTAAAGGCTTAGTTGCACTGAGTGAGATCTCATTGCATTTGCTCAAACATGGTATGGATGAGGTGTACACATTAAAGGCGCTATCATGGGGAAAGTTCAAGATCTGGCCCGGCACAATTAACACATAAGGATAATATTATAACCGAATGTGTAGCAGATAATGATGATGTTACAGAGGTTTGAATGAGAATATTACCACGAGATGTGGATGAGAATGTTAGGAAGGGATGGATGAGAATGTAGAAGTAGGTGTTGATGAGAATGTTACGGCAGGTGTTGATGAGAATGTTACGGCGGGGTTGGATGAGAATGTTGGAACCCGGGTGTGGTCGAAAAAAAGAGATCGCGGAGTGAGAAGGCAAGAGAACCATTATATCCTTCATGTCCTAATGGAAAGTCGAATAATGTACGCTGCGATAATGATGAACAACATAAAAACTCAAGTATGGAATTTCGGACAATGGTATTGTTACCGCAATATTAGAATTGATGAAAGAGTTGCTTCCGAAGGTAACACCTCGCCATGTAAGTATCCGGATATCAAGAAGATTATTAAAAGAGCTGGGGATGGATTATGTGACTTATGATGCTTGTGTAAATGATTTGTATACTTTATTGGAAGGATAATAGTTCATTGGTGAAGTGTCCCGTATGTCAAGAACCTCGGTACGTAAGAGTTTTTAATGATGAGAGAAAACTTACACAAGTTGCGCAAAAGACTTTAAGGCATTTTCCGATAATTGCAAAGGTTGAAAAGACTTTATAGTATACCATGGATAGCGAGAGGCAATGCTTTGGCATTCTAGAGCACGAGAGAGATGTTAATGTCATGCGTCATCCAGTGGATTCTACAGACTTGGAGGTGTGCGGATAATTTACGTCCCGAATTTTCTAAGGAAGCACGGAATGTTACTCTTGGGATAGCAACCGACGGTTTTAATCCAAATGGATGCTTTGGTCGAATACATTTGTTGGCCGGTGATACTGCGTGTCCGTACAACCTTCCTCCTTCGATGTGTATGAAGCGCGAATTTTCCATGTTATGTTTGTTGATATCGGTCCGAGAGCACCGGGTAAAGATATTGATGTTTACTTACTGACCATTGATAGAGGAGTTGAAAGAGTTATGGAATGATGGTGTTATGACATTCGACAGTTCACGAACTCGATTTTCTTTTGAAGGCAAGGTTGTTATGGGCCATTCATGATTTTCCGGCATTGGGTACGCTATTTGGATGTGTGACTCATGGGTATTATGCGTGTCCCACCCGTGGTGAAGAAACAGATTTGAGAGTGGTCTGCCGTATAGTAAGAAGATATGTTATATGGGACAAGAAGATGGTCGCCATCCCAACACAAGTACAGATTTGACAAAACAAATTTCGGTGGAGGGGTAGAAGATGGTAAAGCTCCATGGCCACTAATGATTGCAAGTTCAAGAGATTGTGAAAGATATGAAAAGTAAACGGGGTAAGGGTAAACCACCAAAGCAAAGAAACGTAAAAGAGGAGAGTTGAGCGGATAGTTTGCAACGGGTGTCGATGAAGATATTTCGACAACTCTCTATTTTCTCGAAGGTCCATACTTCATGATTTGCCAAATTGGGGATCGAACGCAGTCCGTCATTGTACGGATGTTATGCATACGAGAAAAGAACATAACTTGAGCATATTGTTAACACTCTCATGGGTAATAGTAAGTCAAAAGATGGTGTAAATGCACGTAAAGATATGGAATCTATGGGTATTAAAAAGCGGTTATGGGTGAAAGAGGATAGTGCAACTGGTAAAACAACAATGGAAGATGGATCGTTTGCCTTAACTAAAGATGAAAAAGTATCTTTTTGCATGAAAGGTCAAGAACTTAAGAGTGCCTTCTAGCTTCATTCCAATCTTCACAATCTAGCGTGAGCATTAGTCCATAGTGAGTTGAAGAATTTCAAGTCACACGATTACCATGTAATGATGCAATCTCTGTTTCCATTGCTAGTTCATACTGCGACTTCATTACCTAAAGATCTGCGAGTTTCTCTTCTCGTATTAGTATATTTTTCAACATTTTGTGCGCAAAGGTTATCAATGAGAGATGAACTTCTACAAGCGAAAGCTAGTCCAGTGGAAGCAATGTGCGTAATGGAAAAGTATTTTCCTCCATCTTTTTTGTTATTAGTATCCACTGATGATTCATCCGGCCGATGAAGCTTTAATGCGGTCCGGTCGATTTAGGTGGATGTACCCCTTTGAGAGGTAAATACAACCCCTTTGTTGTTTAATTTTTAAGTTGAGAATTACTATTATTGAACTATTAATCATCCTTGAGGATCTGTTAACTTTTCTTGTAGGTTAATGAAAGGTTTTAAAGGATTGGTACAATAAAAGGTACATTGAGGGTGCATTGCAAGAGGGTATGCGCTGCGAGAAGCTAGCTTATACCTTATGGAGGACATGTCGGATGATGGTGGTGGTACTCATAAACATACTCGTGAGGCTTTTTTTGGATGATGACTATGATGGTGCCGATGAGATGCCTCTTAGTTCTAGAATGAGTATTACTCGAATCGAGCACAATTTGAACAATGTCGCAATTTGGATCCTATCTAAGTATGTTGGAATAGATAACCGGCAAAGGTAACTTTTACTTAACTCTTTTATGTTTATTCAAGTCTGAATTTTGTTTAGTCCTCCTCAATGAGAAATGAAAATATTACAAATTAGAGGGATGTAGCATGATGGTGACTTAGTGCATTTTAGTAGAATGTTTTTGTTAGTTAACATTGAGTTATTGTCGATTATTATGTTTGCATCATCGATAGTCTTTGAATTGGTATTGGTTGTAGGAAGTATGATTCTTATGTTAACGGTGACACGTCTAATGGTCGGACCTCAAAGAGTTTTCATCTATGGTTGCGCGATGAGGTCTTTGTGTTACCCTAAAGCTTTTAGTAGTGGTTTGAATACAACTTGTTATGGTTTTAGTTGTGATCTCGGGCTACGATGTCATTTGTATATGATTATTAAAAGCCAAAGAAACCGATTCAACACTATGGAGACTCGTGCAAGGACCACTCTTCAAGGCACAATCATATAAGAAATACCAAGTAAATGGGTTTACTTTTAGTAAACAAGAACGGGGTGAAGAATGTATCACGGAATAGCGGTGTGTCAATGAAAGTTGTTACAAGACGCAAGCGAAGTCGGCCGAGGAAGTGAAATAACTTATTACGGCGTCATTAAAGATATAATCAACTTGAACTATTTGGAATTTGAAGAAACTGTTTTTTTGTGATTGGGTTAGTGTTGGAGATAAGAATGCTTGCAAAGTTGATGCGGTTTCAAAGTTTGTAAAGGTCAACTTGTCGAAAATGAAAAGCATAAATAGAGTGGTGGATGAGCCGTTTATCCTTGCATCCGAAGCTACTCAAGTGTTCTACTCAAAGGATCTCATCGAAGAGGGATGGTGTGGTGTTGCACTCACGACAGGGGTTAACGTCTTGGTAGATAAATTTGAAGTTCCTACATCTTTTCAGTCGGTTCTTGCGACAATGAGAATTTGAAAAAAAGCTGCTCATTATCGATTCATTTTGAACTGAAACTTGATTGCGATATGTTTTACCTTACCCAATAATATATACAATGACGCCGCTTTTAGCTCTTTTTTCGTGAATTGTTTGGTTTTATTTGTTTGATCACTTATTTTTTTGAGGTGTTAGGTAGCTTTCTTTTGTTAACGTGGATGCTCTCTTTTAGCTCTGTTTAGTTTTCCCTATTTTGATGTTTGAATTTCACGGGGGTATGGCAGCGAGAGAGGTCAATGAATATGGACAACCAGTTTCCAGGAACGCAACAACATTAGGTCACCGAAGAGGCGCCTTGGCTCGTACACATGTGCCTATTTCATATAAAAGCTGGGATGTTGTTGATGCAAAGTATAAGGATGATATTTGGAAAACCCTGAAGGTACAATACTTACCTGAGACATGATTTTTCTTCACTCGTCATTTAACTTCTTTTATCGTTATTGCAAATAAGTAAGGCATTAATTTGTTCTATCTTTCCAGGCTGAATATGATGTACCTGAGACATCAAAGGAAAATATTCTGAAGGCCGGTTCTGGTCCATGGAGGAGATTGAAGAGTGAGTTACGCCATGCCTACTATGACCCTGTCCCTACTCATGAAGAAAGGATTCTAAATGTTCCACCAAATGTCAAAGAAGAGGATTGGATAAAATTTTGCGAAAATGAAAGAGAAGAAAAGGCAAAGCAAAGTAGAATCGAGCATAAGAGGAAAAGACAACAATATGGCTACACACATTGTAGTGGTCGCAAATCTCATGCTATGGTTAGAGCTGAACTGGTACGTATATTCGCAACTTACAACTTTTTTATATTCACAACTTAGCTGTAACTCAATTATATTCACAATTTGCCTCAACATCCTTATGGAAAACTATATGATTTTACATTGTATTTGTAAATTTAGGAGGCCGCAAATCCTGATGCAGTGATAACTCCTGAGGATGTGTGGGTTAAAGCTCATACACAAGAAGGTGGTTCTATTTTACCTAGCGCGGTGCCATTCGCTGTGAGTCGGTTTACTTTTCAGTTATTTCAACTCTTTTAAAAACATGTACTAGATATTTAAGATATTAGAATTTACTTGGTTGTTATGCTCGACACTACAGGAGAAGCTCAAGAAGGCCCAAGATGAGATCAAAGAAAAACAGATGCAGGTCTTCCGGTAGAAGAACCCTAGTGCAATGACTAAAGCTTTTGGGGCGATTCTAGAGGACGGGTTCGTTTCGTTGGTCCTATATCTCGTACGCAAATCAATCTTTCTCCGCTCCGGTAGCGTCACAAGGTAAATGAACCGAAAGCGAAGGAGGGGGTCTTGGTGGGATGGTGGAAGAAATAGGTGGCAAGGTCGTGTTCGATTGATGGCTTTGTGAAGTTGTGTGGTGTAGTGGAATAAATCAAATGCGCAATTCCGATGATCGGTTGGCTCAAACGTTCCCAAGCACCTCAAGAGTTGTAGCCTCGCATACTCCATGCAATGTTTCGCTTCACCTCAAACAGGTTCACATGCTTTGCAACAAGTTCACCTGTTGGGAATCTTGTATCACCAGCTGCGACAAGTTCAGTTCTTTGGGAATTCCGCATCACCGACTTCATCAAGAGCACGTGGTGGACCGCTTTATTCGTTGTTGAACTTCGAGAATGAAGTAGTTGCAACTGGTGATCTCTGTCTTGGTGCTTTAGCGAGATCAGTTTCACGGAGATCTTATACCTATACATCTTGCCAAGGTATGTATCGATGATATTCTCATGCCGAGATGCAATCACTGCGAAAGCTAACAAGTATGCGACCACCTTGAGAGATGTCGGAATCGGAGGATATGTGCTTCATCTAAAGATGTGCCTCTCAAGCAAAGACACAGAGTCCCTTTCTTTTGAGCTAATCAATCTCAGCCTTTTTGAGCATCGCCTAATATCCGCCTTGACTTATACGAGATCTTTTTGTTATACTTATGTTAGTTCAAACTTTTGTACGTATCTTTGGACCGATGCGCATACTCCTAGGATCTTTTTTTGATTTTTTTGGCAGTTCACACTTTTGTACGTATGCTAACCGATGCGCATACTCTTATACGGTGTGCATAAAAAGAGCTTTACTTGAAGAAACTTTTTTGGTCCAATGTAACTTTTTTCTATATATGTGAACACAAACCAGCTTATGAATGGATATTTTCTTTCAGTTCATCATTTTTTTTATATATATGTAGGTGGTTTTTGTTATGTTATATGTAAATGCACAGGACTTCACACAAGGTCGATTGAAGCGGTAGTAACCGGTCGGGGAAATATCAATCCTCGTAAGTACTTCACTTGGTTATTATACTTAAACTATTAAGTTTAAATTTGTGGCTTTGACACTCGGTTTATACTTGCGAGGTATTGTGCTGGTGGGAAGAATCAACGTCCTCGGTTGTGTTGATAACTCTCGGGCTAAACGTTCCGAATCATCGAACTCTCTCGAAGGTGAATCTCATTCTTCTTCAATTTCATTTTTCATGGAGATTTCATCCATTAAACTTCTTCATGGATTTTGAAATTAATTTTCGGGGTGGTGTGATTTTTTGGGAAATGTATGTGTAGGTTAAGACATAGAGGTCCAGTTGGAGTGGATTACATTGTCATCAAGATTGTTATCTTGCTCATCAACGTTTGGCTATTGTAGATCCCGCTTACGGTGATCAACCTCTTTACAATGAAGACAAATCTATCGTCGTCACGGTATATATCTATCTATATCTTCCGAAACTTATCATATCCATTTTTGATTATTACTCTATTCTGCAATTTGAATGACCTCGAGACTTATTTGAAATTGATATTGTTGTTAAGTTATTTTGAGTGTTGATTCGACTTTGCGAAACACTTACATAGTTCTCATTATCTAGGTTAACGGAGAGATTTATAACCATGAAGAATTGAGGGCAAAGTTGAAGAATCATAAATTGAACAGGAAGTGATTGCGAAGTTATTGCTCATCTTGTAAGTATTTGTTCGGAGTTTTGATTTGCTCATTCCTCGGGACCGTTAGAATTTCTATGAACTCGATACTTAGTATCCCCCTAGTATTTCATACTTAACAAAAATTTTGATACTTAGAAGAATTTAAGTTCTTTTTGTATTAAGCTATTTGAATGTGATAAGAATTGATTGAATGTGAGATGAATTTGATTGAAGAAAATATTGTTGATTGTGGAGGATGAAATGAAAGGTGTATCCAGGTAGTTTTTTGGAATTCCGGCTTATTTTAGAATGAGAAAATGAGCCATAGGTCAGCCTTGACCAGTCAAAATTGGTCAAGACAGACCAATTTTGACCAGGTCAAGGTTGACCGGCGATAATTTTTTGTTACAAAAAAAGTTAGTAACTGCCCCAAATTGTTACAACATACCTGTTGCAAAAAAATTCGTAACGCCCCGAGCCGTTACCACGTGGCAAATTTGTAACGGCTCAAGCCACTACGAGGTAGATCTACAAAATAATTCGTAATGACACAAACAAAGTTACAAAAAAAATGTAACACCCACTTTTGCATAAAAGTAGGGTCGTTACAACCCGTTTTTGTAACGGCCTGGTTCTGTTTCTAATCCCAGAATTTGGTGTAGTGGGTCGGCAAGGTCGTAACATGCATATCTTGCCAACTTTTCATAACAGCCATGGCGACTGTAAATTTTTTTCAACAGCCGGCAAGGTATTTTTTGAAGATCTTGCCGACTAACAAATTTTTTCAACAGCCGGCAGGGTATTTTTTGAAGACCTTGCCGACTACTAATTTTTTTAAACAAATGGTAGTGGTATTTTTGAAGACCTTGCCGACTAATACATTTTTTTTCTCAACAGTGATTGTGGTATTTTCAACGGTTCAATGAGGTTTTTTTTGATGACCTTGCCGACTAATAAATTTTTTCTGTCGTCTCCTGTGTGTTAAAAAAATAAAGTCGGCATGATCTTCATTCGTCGACCTTGCCGACTTTTCAAACTTTAATTTCAGAACTGAAAGTGTTGATTTTTTATCTAATTTTGAGTATTATTTCATACAACAGCTTTGCAATCCCCTCTTTAGAAGTGTTTGGGTAGTGTGCTTTCATTTAGTTCCAAAAGATTTTTTTCAAAACAAATTTTTTCATCAAAAAACTTCCCAAAGTTCAATCAAAAATTTCATTACTCAAATTCATAATTTAAAATGTTTTAATCTAAACTCAATTAATTAACCTAATCAGATTTTTAGTGTTAATTAAACAAGGGTATATTAGCCATTTAGAAAATATATGGTTAAGGGGTGACCTCTTTTACTTCAAAATAACCTTATTTTGTCTTATTAGGTATACCCCAATTAATCTGGGTATACCCCAATCTCGTCAGGATAAAAAAGGTTAATTTAAAGATAAGTTTATTAATATGTAAGAATTTTTGTGTCTAAATCAGTAATTCTAATATCTACTCCTTTAAAGCCCTAAGCCATGCGAGGCCATGCGTTGCGCGGTGAGAATACCCACCTTTGGGTGAGCATCACCGCCCCCTTGAAAATTCTCCATTCCACTTTTTCTCAAATACTATGAATGTAACACTAAATATCTTTTTCGGTGTTACAAAAACGGCGTTCAAAAAAAACGGCAATTGCAAAAACACTCTCTTCCTCCATAAAACTACACCAAACCCTAAAAGAGAAAAATCGTAGCATGATGTTTGATCAAGCAAGACAAAAACTTGCAAGGAGCATGAGACTTGCTCTTCTGCTGGGCAAGAGATTCTATGTTCGTATGAGATCTTACAGGACTCAGGCGGACAATCATATGCTTCGTGTACACAGAAGCATACTTCACAAAAGAACACAAAAGCGCAGAATCTAAGACTTTCGATTTTCTTCGACTAAGCCATTCTATTCTCAGTTGAGATCTAACAGGCTAATACATATGAACCAGCTTTCAATCGATGATGACCACCACAGTGGAGAAGACTTAAACAGTCGTCCTGCTATCAAACCAACTTTTTCCCAGAATAAACCTGTGCTTCGAGAGAACCAAAAACATTTCTTTGAAACATCAAAATACCAGATGTGCAGAACAAATAGGAAAAAAATGTTGAGGCGATTACGGAATGAAAAAAAAAAGAGAGGTATACCTTCAATCTTCAATCTTCAATCAATCAATTGTTTTTTTAATATTACTCATATGTTGTTTTTTTCCAATATTATTACCTGAAGAACGGGCAACACATATCCGAACAAACACATATCTGAGAGTCCAGCAAAACGAGCAAAGACTTTCGCAGCCACATACATGGATGGTACCCACTAGCTTATTGTGTTTCATATTCAGTGTTTTCTTTCTACCACATGGCTACACTTATTATTGTGTTTATTGATCTACAGGACAGTTCAAAGAAGGTATTAGTGAAGAACAGAATGGGGATTATGAATCAGAAGATGAATTTCCATATACATGTATGTTCATACTAAGAAAATACAATAAATTAATGTCTGAATTCCCATTCTGAGCTGATATTCAATGTTATTGGTAGGCCCGGAAGATGTGTCTATTTTACGGCCTACGGTAATACCGCAAGTGCACGGTGTCGTGATGTAGGACTGAGCAAGTGCGGGTCGATCCACAGAGACAAGGATGTGCTTAAGTGATCTAAGGCTTGCTACTTAACTGAGTTTCAAGTGAGTATGAGTAACAAAAGGGTTGTAACATAGATGTTTTGTGCCGAAACGGCTGAAATGTAGTGACAATGAAATGATCCTAAGCTAAGGAATATACAGTGACAAAAGTGGAGCACCAGGGTGGTGAATCCACCACTAATCCCATGTTCAGGCAACCTAATTGAGGTTATATTCTTGAGCTTTCCATGAAAGCTCAAAACTAGATGTTTGTTAACTGATTTTTACTACCACTCCCCTAGTATGAGCTGTCTTCTTACAAAGTCTGACTCATCACGAGCTTGTTAGCATCATCGAGTTAACTACTAATCATTCATACAATATTACACTTAAGAATAAAACTTAATTTAGATATGCTTGACATAGAAATCGAGGCTTCATCAACACCACGATAATTAAATTAAAACATTGCAAGAAATTAAAACTAAATTGACACTAAGTGACAGCTCTGGCTAATCCAGGCGTAAACCCTAACACACACATAACACTTCTATTTATACATGCAAGGGAAACACCAAACCCTAATTCACAAAAATCGAAATAAATCAAAAATAACTCAAACCCAATCTTTAATGGCCTCTGAATCGTTTGTCGGCTCTGTCAATCCGTCTCTGATTGATGTTTGCTCTGTCTTCTCCAACTGTGAACGAAACCCTAGTTTTATTTATCTCTCACATAGCCTCTAGGGTTATGAGAGAGGCTAGGCTAGAGATATCTAAAACTAGAGGTGATGGTGTAGGATGGTATGGCTTCTGCTGGTGGCTAGCGGTGTCGGGAAGAACGGCAGAGGAGATGGTGGTGGTGATGGAGTTGCGAGAGATGGTCGGGGAAGAGGAGGTGAAGAGCAGAGCTACGTCGGGTGAGGGAGAAGAGAAATGAGTTTAGGGTTAGGCTTTTGGAATATATAGGTGTTGTGGTGTGAAGCGGTTACATCAAAGCTCGATGAGGAAGGCGCGGCGGCGTAGGATCTTGCGGGAGAGATCGAACGGTCGAGGTTGGTAGCCGGTTGTTGTGATATGGTGTTGTGCGAGTGCATCAAGAGATGATGTATAGTGAGGGCAGCGACCGTAGGATGTGGATGAGAGAGATCTCAACGGTTTGGAGTGGACGGGCTCGGATCCGGGTCGCGGGTCGGGACTAGCTCAAGCCCATGTCTTGTAGATGAGTTGCTACTTGTTGGGTTGCAACTTGCGCGCTTGAGCTTTGGCTTTGCTCCATAGATGCTCAACTCCACTTCTTCGCTCTTTGGCTCCCAGATTCTCCAAGCTTTATTTATTACCTAAAAACACAAAATTAATTAATACAAATATTTATTCTTGAAAACAAAGAAAACAGAACTGGGATAATATCTCGATTTCTAAGCGCAAAAGATGAGTAAAATGCCAATAAAAAGGTGTATAAATATGCACTATTTGGCACTCATCAAATACCCCCAAACCTGAATTTTACTTGTCCTCAAGTGAAACAGAAATGAAGAAATCCTAACTATACCCTGTCGCAGGTCTCTCGAATGCATTTAGCGTATGCACTAAGCCTTTAAACCCCTAGGTGTCCCTAGTGGACGAGTTGTAGTCTCGTGAGGGTTTACCGAGAGGTGTACCCACAAAACCTTCTCCAACTTCGGGGTGTAAAAGAGTCTCAAGCCTCCAAGAAGCTATGAGGACATAGAGTTTCGCATGCTAGTAATGAAGTTAGAACTATCGAAGAACGCATTCTCATCCTTAAGTCTTGAGCGAGAAGTAACCATACCATATGAAAGAATTCGGATTCGATTGTGATCATAAGCCTCGACTTCGCCTCACCATTAGGATTTTATGATAATTGCACTCAAAAAGATCGCTTTTTTAGTCTCTCATGTGTGCGAGCAGGAATAAAGAGAGAAATCCCGCACACGTTGTAGGTAAGAAGGATAACCTTAGAAATAAAACTGGAGACTCCACGAAGTGTGGACAAAAAGAATCTTTTTCGATGATCTCTAAAAAAGGAAATCAACCATTAGCAAGGGTGGGAGTACTCACTCACTTCTCACCCGATCGGCAATTAACATCACTCTCTCATAAGAAACCATAGAAACGTCTTCAATCTTCGGTCTTCGGTCTTGGTCTTCAACTATTGATGACGAACTTCTGAACTTCACAAAAACTTAATAATAATATTTTTTTTTTTTTTTTTTTTTTTTTTTTTTTTTTTTTTTTTTAAATTTTTTTTAAATAGAAAAATAAAATAAACAAAAATTTTTTTTTTTTTTTTTTTTTTTTTTTTTTTTTTTTTTAAATTACAAACACTAACAACGATAAAATTTAAATTTTCACAAACTTCATTAATTCTCATCTTATTTTCTTTTCTTTGTTGCACATAAACCTTGGACTATATCAATTTTCTTTCAATATTTCGATTCCGCTCAGGTTCTTTGACGATGATGTGTTTCTATGGGTCTTGTTGATTGAGAGAGAGAGAGATGCTAACGCAAATCGATATTTAGAAGGAGTTTTCATCTTTAAACGTCACCCTCATGATTGACGGAATTAGCACTCAAGAGATCAAAAGTAGTGCTGAAAGTGGTGAAGTTGGGTAGCTCACCATTCCTACCGGAATTGACGTACGGTGACACACACTCTAAAAGCTTTTCTAGAAAGTCACAAAGAGTGAAGGTCGGTACCTCGCTTGATGTAAAATGGGTAGTCTCCACTATGGGTGATCACAATTCTACTACCGAATATCTAAACAAGACACCTAATTCGCCCTCAGGTATGGTTAAATCCAACTTTAACGCTCTAATCAACTAAGGAACCCGATTGTGTTCTCCGGTACTTCCAAGTTGTTATTTCGGTCAGATTCTCTATGTAAACATAGCTAGAAGCATGCTAGTGACTCTAAAATCTCTAAAAGTTGGAGGTTTTTACAAAAGAGTTTTTGAAATTTTTGATTTTTTTTTTTTTTTTTTTTTTTTTTTTTTTTTTAAAGTAAAAGATTAAAAAGACTAAAAAAACTCTAAATGCAAATGCACCCCCAAACCTAAATCAAACATTGTCCTCAATGTGTCTACATATAGAAAAAAAATTTAAACAGTCACATACCGAGAGAACAATGCTGAAAAGATAAAAAGGGAAGAGATTCTGGATGTCGGCAAGAGCAAGGTTGAGCTTCATTCGTCAAGGCAAAATCCAACATTCTCGGTGGTGATTATATCGGATTAGCATAATATATGTGCAAGAAGACTCAACCGAATCAAGAAAAGAAAAATTTAACAAGTCCTCTTCGGATTATATACAAAAATTCACCATAAACTAACAATCTAAAGAGTTGAGGATCAACCCAATAGACGATATGTACACACATTAACAGCCTTACACAAATATAATATGAGAGTGCACGTAAGACTGCAAATGGGAATGAGTTTCCCCCAAACCTAAACTTGTGAACGGGTGTGTTTGTGAGAACAAAATCTTGCAATTTTAAAGGTACATCATGCAAAAGGTCTAACTCAAAATGAGTTTTGCTAATTACGAGGTGAGACATACACATTCCAACTGTGGCTCCTTAAGAGTGTTATACTTTGATGCAAAATAGTCCAAGAGGACTTGGGAAGCATAAAGCTCTAGGCCTAAGTTAGGCATTTTTAGAAAAGTTGGTTTTGCAATTTTGTGACAAACTACACCTAGGTTGGGTGAAGGAGTTTCAATTTGTGACTCAGGAGAGAGGTTAGGTACATCTAGGTTGTTTTCATTTTTAAAATCATTTGTACCATCACACACTTTCCTAAAGTCAGGAGTGGGTAAATCATGGTCTTTTTCACGGGATAATTGCACGGGTTCCACATCAATGTCACATGCATGAATATCGAAGAAGCATTATTCATAGGGTTCACGGGAGAGACACTTAATGTCTCGAACCTAAAGATTCTATTACATTTTCAAAATACACATGCTCTTCATATTCATCATCATCATCATCATAGCAAAAATCCATCTCTCCATTCAAAATTGTAGTATTTTTAGTGTACTCATCTACCTCTAGATTAGGTTCATATTCAATGTTAGTTGCATGAGTAAAACTAGAAACACTATTTTCAATCCTATCATTTTGTAACTCAATCAGGTTCCTTTGAAGAATCATCTTGAGTTGTTCCATTGAAGGAGAGTCTTCACTAGTGGGTATGCATTCCTCATATGGATATTCATTGTATGGTTGTGCATGAGGTTCACTAGAGAAGGGAAATTCGGACATGTTGCTATATGGATGGTCATGCATTGCATTCATTTCAAGCCTAGCATTTAGCTCCATGAGTGTATTCATTGTTGATTGCAAACTAGGAGTTGGGGGAGTATAAAACTGTTCATCTCCCCACTGTGGTGAATGATGCATGTGCGGAGTTGATTATGGTCCCAATAGTCACTTCTAGACACTTCGTTCATTGGATTATCATTGTTTTCCCTAGACTGTCTAAAATCATGCAAGATATAACAAGATTCATTGGCAGGTGGTCTAAGCCACCACATAAAGGTGCAAGCATGCATTTCATATTGCCTAGAGAAACTAGATTCGACAGATTGCCTTTCTAAAGCAGATTGCCTATCTAAAGCAGATAGTCGAGCCTCTAATTGATCTAAAAGTGATGACTGGGTATGAGGAGAGTGTTCATTCTCAACCTGTGATGGATGATACATGTGCTCATAGTGATTAGGGTATGTGAGGTCAGGGCCCTGAGAAGGCGCATAAAATTCTCTAAAATCACTATGGTATGTGGGGGGTTCATCCTGTGAAGCGTGCCCGTAAGCACGCTCTCTAAGGGATTTGTTTCCATCCCCAGATGCAGACCAAAATCCTGACATGATTTAGTACTCAAATTGAACTCAAAATTTAGTTTGGTTTATGTGGGCTTTGGTTTATTGGGATTTGGTTTCAATGGGATTCATTTGGTTTTGTTGGGAGCTTTGGTTTATGTGGGAAGCCCAAGTTGTTGTGGGCTCAATTTGGTTTTGGTTTGTTTGGGATTTGTTGTTTGAAGCCCAAGATTTGTGAAAACAGCACAGCCCAAGTTTGTGTAAAGCCTAGTGGAACTGTGGGCTCAGTTTTGTTTAGGCCCAGCAGTGTGGCTTATGTGGTTGTGCAAAGCCTAGTGGACAAGCTTATGTGGGCTTCAAAATGTACAGCCCAGGTTATAATGCTAAGCCTAGTTGGGTTAGCCCAGGGTAGGTTTCATTTGGTCACTGACCCGGGTTGGGTTACGTTAGCCCAATTGGTGTGACTTATGTTAGCCTTAAGTGGATTGAGTTGGGTGAGTTTTGGTGTAAGCCCAAGTTAGGTTAACATGTGCAGCCCAACTAATAGATGGCCCGATTAGGTGGGCCGAAAGTTGGTTATGTGGGCTTTGGTTTGGCCGGGCGAGTTAGCGGCCAGTGGCTTGCAAAATGCACAAGACAAGCTGTGAGAAAAACACGGATGCGCGAGATGTGGGTTCGAGTCATTCACAAAGTCTAGCATGCAATTGATTTTTTGCGGCTATTCTATCATGCAAAGCAACATCTATTCACAAATCCGAGAAGATCAACGACCAATGAATAGGTGTTTGTTTAAAACATGCTCAGGGTGTTCACCACACAACACAACACAACACTCAGGGTTTGCATACAAGCACAGGCTACAGCCAAGGCAAAGAAGCTATGGGGTCAGGATTTATTCACAGGTCAAGTACACGGCTTGCAGCTTCAGGGGCTTGCAAGGTAAAGCAATACTGGGCTCAGTCAAGTGCAATACAGATGGCAATACAGATGACAAAATAGTTAACAATTGCTTAGATCTTTGAGCAATACGGGGCAAAGCAATACAGCGGATGCACAGTCGGTGGCT
This sequence comes from Papaver armeniacum, assembly GCA_023531295.1. Classification (NCBI taxonomy): domain Eukaryota; kingdom Viridiplantae; phylum Streptophyta; class Magnoliopsida; order Ranunculales; family Papaveraceae; genus Papaver; species Papaver armeniacum. The sequence continues at coordinate 371,764 of JAJJWW010017180.1, forward strand.
CAATGGCTTAGATCCGAGTCAAGCATGCATAAATTGCTCAATGGCTTAAGCCTGCAGGCTCGAGGGGCTTGCAAGGTAATGGGTCTAATGCAACGGGTGAGTGAGGTCGGGGGCTAGCATGAGCGGGGGTCGGGGGCTAACATGAGCGTGGTCGAGGGGGCTAACCAGGTGAACTAGCTTATCGGGGTTTCAATAACTAACCCGGTATGCTCGAGGCTCAACAAGCCTTCAGGCCTTGCTCAGAAAGAGCAGCCACCGGAAGACAAAAGTAGAATGCACCTGCAGACTCGGCAAAGAATTCAGTTCCCGAGCTTCACAGTCAAAGCTACAGAGCAATAATGCTGTGGCAGAGCTCAGGGTTATGCCTGAGCTGAAGATTAAGCCACAGAAAAACAAACTAACAGCAAAGTGCAGAGGCACGATGCAGATGGTTAACAGCAAAGTTAAACTAACAAAACTAACAGCTAAATTATACTAGAATTCCTAAGTTACATATGCAAGTTAAACACTAAAACTAAGTTATCATGCTTATAACGACTAAATGAAAAAAAAACAACTAAGTTATCATGATGGTGCGGATACGTGGTGTAAAATAAAATGCAATAAAAGAAAGCTATAAAAGATGCGGTACAAGATCTTTGAAATGCCACGAGATGAGCTAAGTTACACTATAATGCGGCGAATATGTACACGGTGGGTGAAACTCAGTGAAGTATTAGCCAAAAAAAACAGCAAGGCACGCGCCAAGTCCCCGGCAGCGGCGCCAAAAACTTGGTAGGCCCGGAAGATGTGTCTATTTTACGGCCTACGGTAATACCGCAAGTGCACGGTGTCGTGATGTAGGACTGAGCAAGTGCGGGTCGATCCACAGAGACAAGGATGTGCTTAAGTGATCTAAGGCTTGCTACTTAACTGAGTTTCAAGTGAGTATGAGTAACAAAAGGGTTGTAACATAGATGTTTTGGCTTAGAAACTTGGTGAAATGTAGTGACAATGAAATGATCCTAAGCTAAGGAATATAGTGACAAAAGTGGAGCACCGGGGTGGTGAATCCACCACTAATCCCATGTTCAGGCAACCTAATTGAGGTTATATTCTTGAGCTTTCCATGAAAGCTCAAAACTAGATGTTTGTTAACTGATTTTTACTACCAATCCCCTAGTATGAGCTGTCTTCTTACAGTACAGCTCATCACAGGCTTGTTAGCATCATCAGTTAACTACTAATCATTCATACAATATTACACAGAAGAATAAAACTTAATTTAGATATGCTTGACATAGAAATCAGGGGCTTCATCAACACCCTGATAATTAAATTAAAACATTGCAAGAAATTAAAACTAAATTGACAGCTCTGGCTAATCCAGGCGTAAACCCTAACACACACATAACACTTCTATTTATACATGCAAGGGAAACACCAAACCCTAATTCACAAAAATCGAAATAAATCAAAAATAACTCAAACCCAATCTTTAATGGCCTCTGAATCGTTTGTCGGCTCTGTCAATCCGTCTCTGATTGATGTTTGCTCTGTCTTCTCCAACTGTGAACGAAACCCTAGTTTTATTTATCTCTCACATAGCCTCTAGGGTTATGAGAGAGGCTAGGCTAGAGATATCTAAAACTAGAGGTGATGGTGTAGGATGGTATGGCTTCTGTTTGGTGGCTAGCGGTGTCGGGAAGAACGGCGCAGAGGAGATGGTGGTGGTGATGGAGTTGCAGAGATGGTCGGGAAGAGGAGGTGAAGAGCAGAGCTCTGTCGGGTGAGGAGAGAAGAGAAATGAGTTTAGGGTTTGGCTTTTGGAATATATAGGTGTTGTGGTGTGAAGCGGTTACATCAAAGCTCGATGAGGAAGGCGCAGCGAGCGTAGGATCTTGTGGGAGAGATCTGAACGGTCGAGGTTGGTAGCCGGTTCTGTTGTGATATGGTGTTGTGCGAGTGCATCAAGAGATGATGTATAGTGAGGGCAGCGACCGTAGGATGTGGGTGAGAGAGATCTCAACGGTTTGGAGTGGACGGGCTCGGATCCGGGTCGCGGGTCGGGACAAGCTCAAGCCCATGTCTTGTAGATGAGTTCTACTTGTTGGGTTGCAAGCATTGCTGTTGTGAGCTTTGGCTTTCTGCTCCATAGATGCTCAACTCCACTTCTTCGCTCTTTGGCTCCCAGATTCTCCAAGCTTTATTTATTACCTAAAAACACAAAATTAATTAATACAAATATTTATTCTTGAAAACAAAGAAAACACGAGAATGCAGGATAATATCGATTTCTAGCGCAAAAGATGAGTAAAATGCCAATAAAAAGGTGTATAAATATGCACTATTTGGCACTCATCAGTTATTTATGTTCATCAGTGATGGAGTTGACTAAGCATAATATTGGAGGGCCATCTGAAGTATGCCCTCATTGTCATGCAATGATGTGGGACGAAGAGAGGGTCAACAAAGCCAAAAAGAAAAATCCACGAGTTTGCTCTTTGTTGTGGGAAAGGATTTGTGAAAATGCCCTGCTTAAAGAGGCACCCGAATTACTCAAACATCTATTGGAATGCCAAGGTGGTGGGGCAAAATCTCAAATTTCAAATTAACATCGAGCATATAATTCAATGTTCGCATTTACCTCACAAGGTGCCAAAGTGGCGCAATCTGAGAACAATGGTTCGCGCCATAGGTGTTTACAATGTATGGCTTGAATCATCACTTGATAGGATCATTGTTGCCCGGGATGGTCGTGCCCCGCATTTATGCTGTTGTACATTATAGACACCTGAAAATGAGGTCAAGAATAGGATGAATGCTATTACCGGAAAAAGAAAAACAGGGAACAGGTAAAGCGTGGAAAAAAGATAAGTCCATGACAGCCATGGATAAATATGACAGAGAAAACCACAAGTGTATTGGATGAAGCAATTGTGAAGGATTTACTTAAGATGCTAGACAACCACAATTGGCTGTGCCAGAAATTTAGAATGTGGAGAGACAGGTATGAACAGAATGAATTGAGTAAGGTCGAGTTACGTCTTATTGGTACCCGGAAAAGAGATGCAAGACAATACAATCTTCCAACTACATCCGAAATTCTTTGGAATTGTAGTTGAGGATCCAGTCAGTCGATGGAAAAAGGGATATAATTATTCGGGAAAAAATGGTTTTCTACAAGATATATCAGAACTACATCCAAGTTACATGGCATTGCAATATCCACTCTTATTTCCTTATGGTGAGGATGGTTTTCATGTTGATATTCCATATGATAAGCAGACCAATATTGTTCGTGACAACGAAATAGGTGATGCGAAGAGAAGGAAAGATGTCAAAGCTAATCAATCTTGGAAAAAAAAACATACTTCAAGCATCTAGGCTTCTGGAGAAGAAAAAACTCGAGAACAAAAAAAACGTAAGTTCATCAGATATTTATTTATTTTATATGTATAAGTAAATATGTGATGACTGATGTTTTTGTTTTCTAGCGACGTTACGCGATGAACGCAAAGCTACGATCAAGGGCATCAAGAAATCATCAGAGTGGTATTATTCGGCTTGCCCTAAATGCAAAGGAAGACACGCAATAGTGGACAACACATGGTGGTGCTACTCCTGCGACGAGGAAGTCACGTCCCCAGAGACCAGGTAAGTAAATAATATAATATGACTTAGGATACCTTTGAAAAAAAACTTTGTATGGTTTGGAAATTTAAAAAACAAAACAAAATATACTTGCAGGTTGTTATTAAAGCTTAGGGTGAAAGGCAGAAAGTGATAAAGCAATATTTGTGGTGCATGGAGAGACAGCAGAAGAACTAACTGCTATCCAGCTCAATGACATCAAAGGATGCATACACCAAAACAATAAAGAAAAACAGCGCGACTTAAGGCGCGAAATAGCTGAGAAGATTAAAGGATACGAATGTATCTTTAATCTTGAGGTGACTAAGCTAACATGGGAGCTAAATGTTTTGGTGTGAAAAAAATTATCAAGGTGAATACCCCAAACCCTGCATCATATCGGGGTTTGATATCTATTACATGTATAAAACTCAGCCATCATAATTTGGTTCTATCTGATAATTGTACAACTCAGCCATCTTATCAGATACTAATGATAAGATATTAATTTCTTTGTATTTACAGGTTACTCTTCCTGAGATAACAAAGCAAAGACAAGACTTAACTGATAGTGACTCCAATGAAAGCTCTACCGACTCCGATGTAATCTCTCCAGAAGACACCCGCTAAGAAAAATGTCGCGGGGAAGCTAATCCCGATTTCGATAGTGAATCGGAAGAAACCAAAAATCACAGGTAGTGATCATATCAGACGATGATAATTAAGAATTTATTTTTATCATTTTAAGTATTGTTTTCTTTTTTTAGCATTCTGAGTTTGCTACCAGAATTATCAAATCACGGAATTAGCATTCTTTTTTTAGCATTCTGAGTTTTCTTTTTTTAGCATTCTCGCGAATATATTAGGAATGTGACCTAAGTTTGTTCACCAGACCGATTTGATATCACCGATTTGATATCACCTAACTACTCACACAAACAAACACATCTGTATTGAAAAAAACAGATAATCTCTAACTGAATATATTTCATAGAATGACTAAAACAAAAACCTAAGGATCAAAATTCAGACTTTTACTTATACAATGAATAAGTGGACATCCCAGGTGAAACAACAATGATGCGTTTACTTGCAGAGCTTGCACACTAAATGTCGGCATCAGGTTGTGTATGCAGTCTTCGGTGCATTGTGATTCTTCCTCACATGACACCTTTTTACGTCTTTAGATACACTATCGACTATGATTCTTTTTCCTTTCACATTTTATTAACTCAGTTCACATTTTATTAACTCTGAACATACCAATTTTGTTGCGGGAGTCCAAAAGAGAGGTCAACTATTGAGGTTGCATCGGTAGAGGCGGTCTATGATTGTGACGCTTACCTTATACAAAACGCAAGCCTTGGTGAGTTGCACTGACCGAGCACAATTGATGCACTGGTGACTTGCACTCGAACAGAGCACAGTTCATGCAAACCTATAGAAAAACAAATCTACGACAATATACGAATCTAACTATTTTAGTTACATTCATCCTAAGCAAGCCAAAATGGATTTTGTTTAACAAACATAGATTAATTTCCAAAAAACTAAACCAAATCCTATACATTATAAATAAATTAGTTAAAGAATCCATGATATTTAAGAAACGTGCAAGTTTGGAAACATATTACTAAATTTAGATAAATACAAATCTAGATGATACAATAAAAATCTACGTATTTTAGTTAAAGAAATCTAAATTAGTTGGATTAATCACCAAGAAAACTAGAAGAAATAAAACCCTAATTCCATATACGTATATATACGTTAGTCCATAATACATCAGTCAAAATACATAAAAACTAAAACTTCCTTGAACTCTTTATACAGCAGCAATGGCAAGAGGCAAGGGATTCGGTTCACAAGAGATAACCAAAGGTATGATATCACTATCACTATTTCATTCGATTTCTTATACACAACCAAAAAAAAATAACAAAAAAAAAATATACAGAGGTACCTGATGAAACAAGTGAGACAAACAATGGATTCGGTTCAGAGAAAACCCAAGGTATGATATATTAATCGTATTTAATCTTATTTTTTCATGATTTTCATATTAATTGAAAATATATACAGAGATGACAAGCAAGGGATCGGGTTCCGGAAGAGCAATGGTGGAAGACGATATGACAATGGTCATCGAATCAAATGGCGAGGAAACAAGTAAATCAAAGTTCATGCCCACAACTCCAGCACAAAAAACTAAAAAACAAACAAGTGAGTTCAATTAATATGCATATTAATCTTCCACCCATATATATTACTAATGGATTAACAATATACATGTGTTTATGAAGGAGAGGCCGATTCAGATGAAGATACAAACTCAAATAGCTTAATGACTGCAAAAAAAAGTAAGCCTAAATATTTTTTTTATTTTATTTTTACCTACTAACTGAACCCAAAAGTAATAAAAATTGACAAATATCATTTCATTATACAGGAAAATTAACTAGGAAGACTGACTCAGATCTTCCAGATTTATGTCACCTAGCTACGGGCCAAATTAAAATGTCTGGAAACCTTAGGATTATGCGGGCATGGGAGGAAAAGAATCTGAAAACAGTAAAGCTTTACAACTACTCTATGATTTTAATGGATCGGAATGTAAGTATTCGAATTTCTGATTTGATAATTGAAAACGGGGAAAGCTTTCGGCTACTCTACTCTAATTTCAAATTTTTCAAATAACAGGGTGACCAAATCCTCTGCGAGCTAAAACCAGAACACTATTCAGTGCACGGTGACAAACTAAGAGAACAAAACGTGATATCGCTGAAGTTCTTCTCCATCCTTGAATCAGAAAAGGGTCACCGGCCTCTGCGTTCAAACTTACGAATGAATTTCACCACCTATACAAGTGTCAAAGTAAAAAACGAAGATAACGAAAACATGCCAACATACAGGTTCTTTTTTTGAGCTAGAACAACTACGGGGAAAGAAGTGGCGATACAATATACACTATAGGTACTAGCAGTTCAATATACATACCAATATGTTCTATTATATTTCAATTCAAATAACTATGCACAGTTCATAAAATAAATATTTAGAAAATTAATTGCATATGATTTTGCAGACGTCATTGGAAATTTGGTACTAGCAAAATCACCTGAAATAATTAGGAAGAGAAACGATGAAGATGGCGTAAAAACAGATGTAACCCTAGAGAATGAAAGGGGCACACAGGTGACAATAAGTCTTTGGGGAGACACCGGAAACCCCATCCAAAAAATCAAGGAAGGCGATAATGTCGTTCTAATAGTAACTGGACTGACAGTGGATACATTTGCAGGTAATCAAAACACTTATTAACTCCATGAAATGCATCCACAGTATTCCTGTTTTCATATTCCTATTCTAACATAAAGAATGAATCAGATAATTGCTTTTTGAAGATATCAAAGTCTACCACAGTATATGTGGATCTTAATATACCGCAAGTTCAAGAATTTAGGTCAAAGTAAGTATTATTAGTTCTTGGTGTCCAATTAATACATGTTCATGACTAAAGGGGTTATTGTTCATCCAAATATTAACCTACATATTAACAGGTTTCCAAATTCCACTAAAGGGGTTATTGTTTATGGCAACGAAAAAGAAAAGCAGCAGGGAGGTTCAATGGAGGAATTACTTTTCGGAAACAGGGTCACTGTGATAGAAGGGCTTGAACTTGCTAAAAAATACAAATAATGAGGTAACATTTATATAGAATTTCAGGATAACCAATAATTACTTGGCCAATAATGGATGACCAAATTGATAACCAATTATGACAGGGTACCATATTCACATTCAAAGCAACCATAACTGGTATTCGAGAAAGATCTACATGGTACTACATGGCATGTCCAAAATGCTGTGAGAACACACACCATACTTAAAGGATTTCCATGGTGCAACGGCTGCCAAAAAAAAGTACGAAATCCTGTTCCGCGTTACAAGTTGGAGCTCAAAGTGACAGACAAAACCACAACAGTTGTGATAATTGTATCTGGAGGCAGTGCAGGAACCACTCCTCAACAATGTGAGAATAACAAAGCTCATGGAGATCAGCACTATAAATATAGAGGTATTCTCCATTGTCCACTATATACTTAGATAACAATATAAAAGGAATATATCTAACAAAATTACTTGGATATCAGGAAAATTTAGCAGAAAATGTACCTGAAATTTGGGATGCAATGGGATTGTCTTTCATATTGAAGTGCAACTTAATGCAAAATCATTTGGCTACAATAGTTTCTCTGTAAGAAAACTTTACCCAATAAATTTTCAATTGGAAGCCAAATTCAGAATAGGCAACATTCAACGGGTAAAAAACGAGAATTTAATAATATTTTATTATATTGTAAGCGGATATAAAGTAAAAATAAATATGGAATGAAATATATTTGTTAATTACAGGTATCAGCAAACAATGTAACTGCAGAAACAGATGAAGGTGAAAATATGGAAGAAATTATGGCATTGGCGGACTTAGCAGCAAAGGGATCTTAGAATACAAATGGAGCGAGAGGCTGCCCAACATGGAGATGATGAGAACTTGGAAGATGAGGCAGCATTGGCAGAAATACAAGCTGCAGATAAAGAAAATGGCCCATGAGATCCTCTTAGATTTCCTTAGATCCTCTTACTTATGGTTTTGGTATATTTAAGATACAATGTTCTTACGATTTGGGATTCTTTTTTTTGGTTTTGGTATATTTAAGATACAATCTTCTTATGATATTGGTATATTTAGGAAATGTATGTTTCCACCGCCGCCCGGTGCGTAGCACGGGCCAAAAATCTAGTAGTAGATAATAGAAGAAGAAAAATCTGAAAGGGAGTTTTTGATTCATGATTCATAACTCTTCCTTGCTTGGGTGAACGATGCCTAACACGTGGTCGTCGTACATCGTACATATTGGCAGCTCTAGTATTCCTTCTGATGATTCTCTCTTGCTTGGATCATCTTCGATCTCTTCGATACGTTCTTCCATACCTAAGGATTTCAATGAAACGGTACTGTTTATATGAGGGATCGTATCAAAAGTCACATCGTACTCTACAATACTTCTTAAATTTCTAGTTTGAGGGTCATAGCAACATAGAGTGGTTACATTACACCACACTAAAAGTTTGTTACTCTTCGTGAAGGCGAGAGGCTCAAAAAAGTTGCACGGATGGCCAAACCACGGCATACTATAATCTAGGCTCCATCTCCAGGAATCACAATTCTTTTCTATCGCACTGCAGTTATTCTGTAGTGACCATATCTCCACGTTTTCACCTTTCTTTGAAAGAACAATACAAAGATACCCTCTCATTACCTTCAGTTGATAGGTTTTCTTTGTATTACATTCACTGAGACATGATGGGTTTGGGAGCATATAGAACTGTTCGCTTGCTAAATCCAAAGCCAAAATATTCTTTTCACAATCAACCCTGAAATAAAGAGTTTCGTTGGCAATGACACCTGGGTAGTCCACACTATGTTCTATCTCCCCAATTTCTCTCCATCCACTGGAGTCGCCAAGAGTGTATATCTGGACAAATCCTCTACCTCGAGAGACAGGGTAGTAAATTCTAACGACCTTGTACACATCAAGTGTACGAAGGTATCCGAATCCACCTGCTATACTATGAACCTTCCTGCCGAGATTTGGAAGATAGACATATTCTCCGGTGACGGGATTGCATATGTAGATAGGATCATAGGGTACAGATAAACAAACCAGGCCATTGCGAGAACCAACCATCTCGTAGTCGAAAGGATTACCCTTAACAATTGGAAAATGGCTGATCTTCTTAGCGGTTTTTTTAAAAGTACCGCAGTCACCAATAACCTCATCAAAGTCTCCGTAGTAGAATCCAAGTTGTTTATCCTCTGTTGACGGAACCGAGAAGAGAACACCTACCTTTACATCACTGAGAATTGTTTTCCATGCCTTGCATACTAGTTTGCATGTTAGTATTGAATCAGGAGTCACAAGGGACAGAATTTCCGATATGATATCTTTGGGAAGGACCTCCATCATATTGTTAAACCTTAACAACAACAAAAGAAACTTAACTGACGAATTCTGCTTGGTTGTTGATAATAGATCCCTTTGTATTTAAAGAGCATGTACGAGGAGGGTTCGAATAATCCAACCGAACAAGGAAAGAAGTCAACAATCCTTGTTAGAGTTGGGCTACAATTATATTCTTCAACGTGCCAAAAATAACTTACACCCGGGTGGCCAAAAAAATATATAGTGTTTGTTGTGAAACTAGAAAATAGAGAAGGAGAGACACAAAATAGAGACGGAGAAGGGGAGAAAATCTTATTTATGTGTGTATAGAATACAATGTTTAAGCCTCTATTTATATAGATAGAAGACTTGGTGTCCAAGATATGTAAACCCTAAACTTAGACAAGAAGGGCATCTTAGTAAATAAACTTGGTTTATAACACTCCCCTTGATGACCACTGTGGCTAAGTCATTACAAATATACCATGAAAACTCAAAAGAGAAAAACCTGAAATTGTGTAAGCATGTAAAAGACTTGGACAGTGTTGGACACGCATATGTTGCCTCGTTAAAACCTTGACAAGGAAAAACCCAGTGGGACAAAACCTTGAAGAAGGAAAAATAGTACAACGCGATAAGTCCAATAAATGCACCTTTGATGATGGCGCTCCCCATGATGAGTACTTCAGTTATATCTTGGCTTGCAAATCTTGAGTCATGACTTCCCAATTTGACGAACGGAGTTCTTGAATGCATAAGATTCTTGTTCTTTCGTGAAAAAAATTGCTACTTGATGAAGTTTTCTTTTGCGCTGGTCTTCTAATAGTAGTTTTCTCGAGTCTTCATGCTTGCTTAAATACATTGACGACTTGTGTCTTGGGTTGCTAGATTCTTGGAGATGATTTGCAGAAATAGTTGATGTAGTTTCTTCAACGAAGTGCCAAGATATAGATACATTCGTGTATATGAACACAACTGTATTTACTAACACACTGTATGGGGTTCATAAGGACATCCAAATTTCTAGGAGATGGTTATGTTGATTTGGTCTAATAAGATGACCTAGTTAATGGTGGGAATCCACCAAATATCAAAAATTGATACAACTCCCCCTTGGATGACCACCATGTTGAAAATAAATTGCCTCACTGAAACCTTGCCCGTAAAACCCAATGGGAAAAAATATGGATCAAGGAAAAAGAGCACAAATATCAACATTAAAGATAAATTTAAACGTCAGAGATGTTGCCTCGTTAAAACCTTGACAAGGAAAAACCTAGTGGGACAAAGAGTACAACTTTTGACGTATTTATCGATGCTAACTCAACTACATGAATTTTTCAAAAAATAAGCATCAAAATAATAACTCTAGTCTATCTGAAAGGCGAGGACGAGTTTAAGCTAGCATAATTCTAACTACAGATTTAAGAAAGAAAGAAGAAAAAAATAATAGAATTTATGCTGCTAGCGTGGATTTTTGTGTTTTTAAGGACTCCTCAAGAGACCCATAAAATTGATAGCATCACTAATTAATCCGGATTTTTGGTTTTGTACCAAATTTCTAAAAACACAAAAAGGATTGTTAAAACCTAACACAATCGAGTCAGGTGGCTGTCTGAATATAATTTGAATCCTACAAGGATTACAAATTTGAATATGTTCCCAATCACATTTCTTGTGTAAATGCAATATGAGTCCTTCAAGGACTACCACTCCAAAAGCATTATACATAGGGAACAAAAATTTATTGAATCAATCCTCGGGCTTGAGCAGAAATAAAACCCTTAAATCGTCCTAAAAAGGAACATATTTCTCGTATAACGAGTTATAACTACACCAACCTGTAAGTAGGCTTGGAAATTTTAAGGTGTAAGTTTTGGATCCAAAATTGTGTTATTGAGAAATTAATCCAATCTAATTTGGATTGTATGCCAACCAATCACATATGTCAATATTCCTCTGCAGAGGGGTTAACAACCACTATCATTTATTTCAATAGCTACTATAAATGAATATTAGACAATTGTATTAGCATTTCACGATCTCATATAATTTCAGTGTATGCATACTTTGAAAAATTCAAAATTACTTGTACCAACGCCCACGGGCGTGATAATCTCCTACTATTCAAATAAGGAGATATGAATTTTGAGAACGTGAATCATATTATGATAGACTCTGTTGGAGCTATCTGTAGCATATACAAAAATGCTACATGTTTGCTAGATGTGATTGAGTTTTCCTTTTCAAATGGCATAAACTTATTGGAAAGCTAAATGAGATTTGTTCACGCCTATTTAATTGCAGCCTTTTTCGATTTGATCATGATGGGAAAGAAGTGATATAACCTTTAAGTTAATTAATGCCAACCTTTAATAGCGTAGAGTCTCCCCCTGACTTTGGCGGAAATTGTCATTTCATATACGAAAAATAAATATATATATTCGTAGAGTATTATCCGATTAAATCAAGGACATATACTCATAATAATTTCTGGATTTTAATGATACCAGTTGGACGGTAGATAATGACTTCAAAAGCCATAAGAAATTGTCCTAAAAATAAAAATAAAATTGTAGTCTTTTTGACATACAAAATTAATCATCAACCAAGGATTTTATTGGCTACAACCAAAAACATATAAAATATGTAAATAAATCTCCATATAATTGCTTGAACTCTAAGGTCAACGATCCAACGAGATAAGGATTTGAATTGAGATTATGGACACTTTATTTTCCAAAAGAAACTAAATTTTAAGATCAATTTAGTCACTACAAGGCTAATGTTATATAGGCTTACAAGCCGGGTGCGCACCCATTGATCTTTTATGTCATACCGTATTCCAACATCAAGTTGAACGGTCTCAATTTTGGAGATTATTACCACGGGAAAAAATCAAAATTTGATAAATATCTCTTAAAATGCAACAATTCCCCGTTAAATTGGTATTTGCAATTGGCTTAACCAATAATAACGATATCTCATTATGAAGTCGATTGAGAAAAACAATTTCAATTGGCTTATATGATTCTTTTCAAGAGAATAAAGAGATCATAATTGTTAATCTTTGTAGAGCAAACCCTACTTTTTGTTGATGACGATTTCTTTGAAGGAATAGAAATCACTAACCAATATTGGCTAAAAGTTGAATGCCAATTTTTTTTTTATCTCATTAAGGAGAATTGGTGGGGGAAAAACCAACATCAATTGGTTTGTACAATTAATAAAATTGTGTCGACAAATTAAAAAATATTGTCGCTTTTAATATCGCATAGTTGGATGACGGATGGTTTCTTACACAAAAAATAAATAATAAATAAATAAATAGAAACCATTAATCACATGATCTTCGTCTAATGGACAAAGATACCAATTAAATTGGCCGGAGGTTCCGTGAACCATGCATGTCATTAGTTACCGTAAAGATAATGAAATCTACAATGATACCAATTTTTGGTGATTACAGTTTCATTATAGGAATAGAAACTATAAACCATCTTTTAATGGATTTATTCTTTCTCTATGAAAAAAGATTAGAGAACATGGGACAACCGAACTCAAAGATGATTGCCCATTTATATATACATAATAATAATAATATAAAGTAAAAAAAGCAATATGTAAAATTATTATACAGTATTATAAAGCGTAAATAAAGAGGACATTAGAGCTTTACGTGCACCATGGCATCAAAACGGTGTTGTTGGAGAATATTGGCTTGTGTGGAAACGTACAATGGACTTTGTAACCACAAACACCATCCATGACTGGCCAAGGATCGCTCACACAGTGTTGACCTCATCATCATTATTACATGTAAAAACAAACAAAAATAAAGAATTGATTAATAACAGCCAGTGGAGGAATAAACAATCAATAATAAGTTCAAACTATAAGATTGTTAGAATCTTCCCATGAAACTGTTTTGAATTGAACATCGGCCAAATTCATAAGACGGCGGCTTTTTTTTTTTTTTTTCTTCTTCTTCTACAAAGATATATATGGATGAGTTGGTGGAGCTACGTGCTGATGACGTGTTGTGAAAATAGAAAATAGAGAAGGAGAGACACAAAATAGAGACGAAGAAGGGGAGAAAATCTTATTCATGTGTATATAGAATACAATGTTTAAGCCTCTATTTATATAGATAGAAGACATGGTGTCCAAGATATGTAAACCCTAAACTTAGACACGAAGGGCATCTTAGTAAATAAACTTGGTTTATAACAGTGTTGTTTATAGTCCGAACTCTATTGTGGTACGAATGCCGTTTATGGTCCGAACCTAACGCCGTTAAGCGAAGCAGAATTTATATATTGGAACGCCGTCTCTAAAAATAATCCTAAGGTTGCAAGTTATGGAGTTTCTGGGATATTATCGGATTACTTGTTTATTTTGAATCGTGTGGTTGAAATTTGTTTTAGCTCAAATTAGATTCTGCGGCCGATCACCATATTTAATTCTGGAAACCATATTCGGGCAAGATGGGCATAAATAGTCAGTCAACTTCAATCCCCGCACTTCATATATGAATTCAGAGAAGTTAACTTTTCAGCTCATTGTTTTGCTAAGAAAGGCTCCAATCTTAGGCTGAGTTTGGTAATGCTTATTTTTTTTCAAAAGCACTTTTAAAACCTATATGTGTCAATAAATTTTGAAGTTGGTGTTTGGTAAAAATAAACTAAAGTGCTTTTTATCAAAAGCACTTCCCAAATTCCTCAATTTTTAAAAGTTGGGGAGGAGGAGCTTTTAAAAGCTACAAAAGCATAAGTTGTGGTCCCACATAAATTTAATGTTTGATTTATCTTTTTTATCCCTACTTTATTTTATAAATGACAAAAGTTACCCTTAAATTTATATACAATCAATTTTTTACTATTTCTTATATTGTATTCTTTAAATATTATTATTTTTTATTATTTCGAACTATTTTATGTACCATTTATTTAATTTGTCAATAGTAGAAATAAAAACAAATATTAAACAATTACTTAATTTAGTTTCATTTTTTTCTTAAATAATTACTTAATTTGTCAACGGTAAAAATTAAAACAAATATTAAATAATTACTTAATTGTTAAGTAAAATAATTTCTTAACAATCATAATGATAGTGGTAATTAGTATGAACATTATTATTATATAGTAAAAAAATTAATTATTTTTAAACCCAATAAAATTAAAATAAAACTACCATGAGTGATATATCATTTTTGTCATTTGTTACAACAACAATGGTTGAATCGAAATTTTACTAAACACATTTTGATTGCTTTTTTTAATCGGCTTTAATTTTAATTAATATTTTACCAAACGTCTAACATTTTTTTTTTTCTCACAAAGACAAGACAACAACAAGACAATGGAAAAGTCCTTTTACAAAAGCGGCGGCAATACCAAACTAAGCCTAAGCCTTAGTAGGCCAAAACTTGATTGCCAACTGGTCAGTTGCAAGTTACTTTTGTTTGTATGCCATTTTTTGGGCCTTTTCTTGTTGCAATCTTTATGTTATTGTTTTTTGTTTTTTGAAATATGGCTGCTATTCGGAATCGAAACTTTGATATACTGAGCATAGCAATCAGCTAACGAAATCCACCGATGATACGAAATTCAAGAAATTAAATATCGATACAAGCCCTGGAAAACTCAAATAAAGTGGTAAAAATGATATTTGCCACAAATATGTCATATACACTATATGTTGAAGGATCCTGCACCGACTGACACTTATTTCCTTTATCTTGGTTCCAGTCACATTCTTGAAAGATTAAAAAATTTACATGATCACACACCACTTTTCTTGACTGACAGCCCAAGCTAATCTCCTTTGGCTCAAACTATCAATGTGAGAAGGCTCACTTAATTCACTGCTCTCATTCCAAAAATTGTGTACACGATGCTGAGGCGACAGGGATCGGTCACAGCATTTCCTTTTGCCGAGCATTCTCAACAGAAGATCAAGATAGGCCATTTCTGAAGCTAAAACATTTTTGACCCCGTTGATTATGGCCACATTCCGTTGGCACCTGTTAATGGTATAGTGGCATAGCCGCATCGTAGTGGCATAGCCGCGCCTGGGGCATTGTGTCATGGCCAAGGCTAGGATTTGGCGCCGTGGCCAAAGTTAGGGCTTCGCGGCATGGCCAAGGCTAGGATTTGGCGGCATGGCCAAGGCTAGGGCTTTGCGGCATGGCCAAGGCTAGGATTTGGCGTCGTGGCCAAAGTTAGAGCTTGGCGGCATGGCCAAGGCTAGGATTTGGCGCTGTGGCCAAAGTTAGGGCTTGGCAGCATGGCCAAGGCTAGGATTTGGCGTCGTGGCCAAAGTTAGGGCTTGGCGGCATGGCCAAGGCTAAAGTGGCGTAGTTCTGGGCTATGACCAAAAATTAGGGTTTCGGCTAATGCTACTGAAGCAAAAGTCGTGTTTCGATCATAAAACCCTAATTGGAGTCCGTTATGGCGTGGGCCACGAACAGAAAGTGGATTAGCACGCAGTTGCGCCATTTGTGGCACATTGGCATGTTACTGTGGTGGAATGGCATGTTGGCATGCCGATTAGCATGGTGGTGCGGCATGGCACGTTTGGCATGCCAGTTAGAATGGTGGCGTGGCAGGGCGTGTTTGGCATGCCAATTAACATGGTGGTGTGGCAGGGCTCGTTTGGCCTTTCAACACATGAGGCGGGTTTAAAGCGACCTGATTGGTCAAAAGATGGGGCCGGCCAAACATAAGGAGTGGCCACATCTCTAGTGCTCGTGGCGCATTTAAAGTGACCTTATTGGTCAATAGGAAAGAGGGCGGCCGGTCAAGCAGCATGGTGGCGTGGCCATCTGCAAGTGGCGTTGGCTGGCTTATGGCACGACCACACCTCCCTTGTTGCTGCTCCTATTTACCGTGGCTCCTCTTTTGCTCCTTGTTTTCTGATTTTGGGTAGGACTTTGCACCTACTAATCCATTGCGGATCAATTTCCTAGTTTGCTTAGGTTTAGTTTCGACCAACAGGGTCTGATATACTGCGCGGGGCGCAAAACCCTAAAATTAATTAGGTTGGGATTTGATTTTCGTGAGTTATCACAAAACTGATTGAAATTTGGTGAGTTTTGTGTGTTGACATAGAGTTCTTTTATTTTCAGAGAGCAGTTAGCGTGTCTCTTGACTGAATACTTTATGCAAAACTTAATTTTGACACTTCGGGAAATTCATGTTACTTTGTTGTGAGTGAGCATTAATTGGCATGTCATATCAATATTAAGGTTTCGGCCGGGGAACATAGCACAGAAAGTATCCAATGAGCCTTACATTAAAGAATAATACAAGCATGATGTTAAAATTTACAGAATATTTGGGATTGTTGCTACATGCACCATTCTGGATAAATTTCATGTAAACATATTGAATTGCTCAATAAATGCGCAAGTGACAAGGTTAGACATTCATCACTTTTACATGGCTTTGTCTCTTTGCAGAATGACAGTATATTATACACAGAGTTTTATAATTTTAGCCTTGAACTAAAAACCACCATCAACACCTAGGCAAGCCAGGTAACCAGCCTATCCTGGATCTAGTAGGAATAAAATCCTACCAAAAGTTGAAAAATAAGAAAAAGGGGAAACTACGACAAATAAAGGCAGCAGCAAAAAGGAGACGACCGTGCCACTTGCCCGGTCGGTTTGCCCTAGCATGCGCTCCTCTTTACCGACCGGCCTTACCCCATGTTGTTGTCCGCCGGTCCCTCTTCCCAATCAACCAATCATATCGCTTCTAGCTTACCTACATCTACTCCAAATTGTTAGCCAAAGTAGGCCAGTCGCGCTACTTCTTATATAAGAAAAATAATCTAGACCATCCAAGCCAGTCGTGGAACGATCACGACCACACGACTTGGCCGGTCGATTTGACGGACTTGGCTACCTCTTGACGCGACCAAACAAATTCCATGGTACTCACTGACGGACTCACTTTTATTTCAGCCAATCAAAACTCTCCTAGCCCGCAGGCAGCATCCACAATCGCTAGGCAAAGTAGGCTAGTCGAGCGGCTCCAAGATGGATTTTAATCACGTTAAGACCGCCCACAGCAGTCTAAATCGATCTCATCCGTCCAACTTATTTGGCCGGCTTAGATTCCATTTGGGGCAACCAATAAGGTGTCATTGTGATCATCGGGTGTCCCTATCCTATGAGGACCGATCGAATCGTCTTTAATCATCTCAACTAGCTCCTGGCAGCTTCTCAAAGTGGGCTGGTCACGCTCCATATAAAACCTTAAATAAATTAAACAACAATCAAAAAATGCCGCAAATCATCTCAACCACCCAAGTTGACCAGCTTAGATTTAATTTGAGCTAACCAATAAGGTGACATGATGACTACTGGTCATCCATCTCTTATGAGGGTTGATAGTCTCGTCCCCAACTTACACGAACAGCTCCTGGAAGCTACCTAAAGATGGACGGTCACGTCCCTTTTAAGACCGTCCCTTTTACATGCATCGATTATAAACGATATTTTATAAATATCGATGTTACAAATAATTTAATTATTTAACCTAAAAGCACCATATGCTATTCTTTGAGCGCTGGCTCATGGCAAGTCTCATTCAACTTGACTTGTCACTTATGACCACCTGCCGCCAATCTTGCGCGTGATTGGTCGAAATAATTAGGTCCCACTTAGCAACTACCATAAAAGACTTGTTTCATTCTTCATGAAACTTGCTCTATATTTCCTACAAAAATACTCGAGACATCAAACATGTCACAACTGGGGGATGTTTATTAGGGTATTGGCCTGGCGGTTTACAACGTGCGGCGTGCAACACACCCATTAAGAGAAAGTGCCTGGAATAGCGGGTAGGTGACAGGTAGAGGAGTAGTGGGAGTATGAACCGTCCAGTCTTCCCATAACCATAAGACACGGTTTTCACCACTCACCCATGATCTCCACTACTTCACAACTCCCACTTCCAACGAGATCAGTGTGTGTTCGACTATGACTTGTATAAATAGATTTTTCAATCTATTTCAATCAGGGACATTTTCTATTTTTTTTGGTTATCAACACAAGTATTCAGAAAACCATCTAGGATCTACAACTTACACTTTGCAAGCCGGTTCTACATTCTAATACAAGTCATAAAAAACTACACTTTACAAAGTTCATCATTCTGATCTCAACTTCTTTGCTTCCTTCCTTAAGATCAATCCTTCTCCTTCATTTTGTGACCGAAGCAAGACTGGAACGGTCATTTCTTGGTTTAGGCCAGGATTGTACAGATTGATTTCTCGAATATAAAAGTACTCATGTGTAGTACATTTGTTTAAGGTTTAGATTCGTTCTCATCGACACATCCAATTTACCATTTTCAACAAAATCAGTTTTTACCCTACTACAATACTCAATTTCCATTCACTTAGTAAATAATCTTGAATGGCCAATTCAATACCATACTTCGACGCTTTTTCAATTTGATTATAGAAATGGAAAGAAAAAACAAGTAAATGTTACAATATACATTCCACAAGAAAAAGAGCAAACATGTGTGAGGCACTCAAATGGGGAGCCTGTCTTGTTTATTAACAAAAAATCATGAACTCCAATCTAGGTTACATTGGTTCTTTCTGTGGCAGGAAATTCAAAAGGTTCAGGAAAGATATCCCTGGAAAACTTCTTGTTTGAAGACGAACGATCATACACATTGTACTGCATACTTCCTTGAGATCCAGCTGTGAAAGATTGTTTGAAGCTGCTGCCTTCTCTGTTGACTCCTTGACTCGGAGTGGAAACGATGTCTGACGAACTATCACGCCAACTACCAAATAAAGCTGCATTCCATGACCCCCTTGATGAAGCAGCTTTTATAAGCCTTCCAGAGTTAGAGTTATCTTCTCTCACCACTTTCAATGGGTTTTCCAGAGCTTGAAGGATATATCTCATCAAAGGACGTTTGGAAGGCTTAGGGTTAAGACAAGATCTAGCCACAACCGCCATAGCCCACACCTCCTCCAAGAGATCTTCATCTACAATGAGAGAAGGATCCACAATCTTGGTCACCAGTTCTCGCTCATACATACTGATGTAGGGAAGTGTTTGTTCCAACCACTCATTTGTGTTGGTATCACTTGATGCACTGATCCCCATCTTACCAGTTACCAATTCAAGCAAAATCTTCCCAAAGCAGTAAACATCGTAAGCACAGGTTGCTGACGGTGAGCCTGGAAGCATTTTGAAACAAAAAGTAAGAAAAGCAAATACATATACCGGAAAACAGTTGCGCAGTTATCACAAATTGACATATCCTAATCCTTGTGCATAACCATGTCTAAGTCTGCTGAAGGGTGTGGGTTCTTTTAGTCTTTTGCAGTTACCAAGTCTGGAGGAGTGGAATTTCATTTCTACATTGCCTAAAGAGGGCCTACTAAATTCAGCTCACTGCTGCTTTGCAGCATGGTGTCCTAGGTTTCCTCTCTTAGGCTTATCTCCGTAGTTTGTCTTTTTTTTACTTAACCAGTTAGCCAGGAAAGGAAAAATGATATTTCTTATGAATAGAAAGGTACATACTTGAGGCGCCCTGTTCAGAAGTCCTGCACATCATTAAGAAAACAGCTATGTTAGAATTATCACGATCAATATAAATGTAAGATATGAGTAACTTCAGCTTTGTGATTATAAAAGTATACATAAATTTGGTGCATGCATTACTCAGTGTTGGATAATCATCAAAAGAACAGCAAATTTATTTAAAGAAGTCCTAAATTTCTAGATTACATTACTTTCATACTCTTGTCTTTTTTTACATATGTTCATTTAGACCTGAGAGCTGGGAAGACCTGTATAGTTGCATAATTACATTTCAACAACTGACTTGCGAAAGCAGTATGAGTGTTGTACCTTGTAAACTAGGACTAACATTGACATTTGTTAACTTCCTCTCATATTATCCTTAACATGCTTTGGCCAAGGCTAAAGGTAGACGTTTCTCTATGCTCCCTAGAATGTACTAGTAGCTTGTTTTGAGGTATCAAACAATTCTTGCAAGTTCAAAATTCAAAACAATATCTTGATATGTCAAATTAAGGTTTAGAAATTTAAAAAGATGAAGCCTAACCAGCAGCATTTCCATTTTTTTTACGACCAAAATTATCAGGAAGTGCCCAAAATGTTACCCTCCTATGAGGCATATTCTAGACTATGAAATGACTGGTCGAGGAAATAAGTACTTACTGAGGCAGCCGCAGTAACCTGGAGATAACATTCTGCTGATTATCCCCTTCTTGTGTGCATACATCACTCAAGCTCCCGAGACGCACTTCAAATTTATCATCTAAAAGGATGCTGCTTGCTTGAACATCCCTGTAACCAGTAACAAAGATTTTCACATTTAAGAACCAACTAAAGAAACACATAACTAGTCAAAATACTTTTAGGCAATAACTATTCCTTTGGGTACCTGTGAACTATAGGAGGACTACATTCATGATGCAAGAAAGATAGACCCTCTGCCGCCCCTATTGCAATTTTCAGTCTCGTTATCCAATCAAGAGACTGCATACTGCCGTCTTCATTTTTCACATTTTTGTACAGTGAATTAGACAAGTCCCCATTTGGCATATATTTGTAAACCAAAAGCTTCTCATGTTCATGATCTAAACAGTGTCCTAAGAATGGTACCAATCTGGTATGTGAAGCCCTGCTGAATAATTCCATCTCAACCATGTGTGAATCCTTCTTGGCCAAACGCACATCAATCTTCTTCACGACTATCGGAGAACCATTTTCCAGCACTCCTCGAAAGAGTTCCCCAGAGTGTCCATGTTTGATGAGGTTCAAGTCACTAAACTCACCAGTTGCCTTTTGTAGCTCTGCATGTGTAAACCTCTCTCCCAAGTTCGCGTAATCAATAGATACCCCGGCAGCTGAAGGTGAGCCGCTTTCTGCTCCTGCAGGGGCAGGACTAACACCTCTCCCCCTTTGATCAGGAGCGCCCCTTCTGAATATACATAAGCACAGTACCAGCAACCCAATCAAAACAAGAATAAAACCAAGACTTGCAAATACTCCCACCAATACATATCTGAGACGTTTATTGCTTTTACTCGAACCCCCTGGTGTTGGCAAAGGTTGTTCTGTAGGTAGCCCAAAATTGTCGAATGTCAAGTTTTTAGAAGCATAAAACGATGAACAATCCTCCAATCTTTTCTGACTTTCCACCTTTTGAAGGCAATTGCCCTTGAGAGAAGAATTCCTATCGGCATCTTCTGAGACCCTGCCTTGAAAATAATTATCAGCCATATCCATAAAACTGAACCTCCTGAATTCAGAAGCTAAATTTCCATAAAACTGATTGTGTGAGAGGTTGAATACTGCAGTACTGGCATTAGCACTAGAACTCAGATTAGGTAGTACACCAGAAAAATCATTGTAGGAGATGTCGAGTAAGCGTAATTCCGGTATTGACCACAGCAAATCAGGAATAGAACCAGACAATGAGTTGTTCCTGAGGACCACAAACTGCAATTGAGTGAGGGTGGGAAACAAATTATCAGGCAATGAACCAGTTAGAGCATTGTCCCCAACCATCATTTTCTGCAAACTCCTCAACCCTCTTAAATCCGACGGCAACGACCCAGACAAAGAATTGAACCCAATATCAAGGTCAACCAAGCTAGATAAATCTCCAAGCTGTGCAGGAATAGAAGAAGAGAACCCATTTCTAGACAGATTCAAAACTCGAAGATTGCGAAAGGTACCAAGACTAGGAGGAATTGGCCCGGTGATAGAATTCGAAGAAATGTCGAAAACTGTAAGATCCTCAATAGATTGAAATGAAGTTGGAATGAACCCGGTAAATGAATTTCGAGAGAGATTGAAAACCGAAAGACTTGATAACTGGCCCAAACTTGTTGGAATTACACCATTAAGATTATTACCAGAGAGATTCAAAACAGTAAGATTGCCTAAATTTCCAAGAGAAGCAGGAATACTACCAGTCAAAGAACAAAACTGAAGATCAAGAACTCTTAAAGACAAAAGCTTTTCTCCAAACCAAACTGGAATTGGTCCAGGCAGAGAAAACCCAGAAGCATTAAAAGTATCCAAAAATGTGAAATTTGTTAGAGCATCAACAGAGAATTGAGGATTTAAACGACCAACACGAGTTCTTCGAAGACCTGAAAGATTAATCCCAATGACTCTACCATCTTGTATTCGACATGTAATCCCTTTCCATGAAGTACAAGGATCAACTTTTCTTGGCCATTCTTTAGCTCTCAAACCTAATGAAGACCTTAAACTAAATAACCCAGCTTGTTCAATGTTTGAACTTAGCTGACCAAATGCATATTGATCATGATGAAAAAGTAAAAAACATACAACCACAAAAAAACCCAGTATACTCCTTTGATCCATCATCATGATTCTGCTCCAAATTTTATCTATTCATCATCATCATGCTTGTAGAAAAATGAAATTTTCGAATTTTCTTCTCGGGAAAGAGTAAAAAAAAAAAAAATGTTACCTTTCTAACAACAAGCCGCAGCTCTGAGATTCTGGGGTTTTGTAAAAATCTCTTCAATCCGTATAGAGGTTTTTGTTTTGTTATCTTTGTTTTTCCTTAAAACAGTTAATCTCTGTCGGGATGATTGAAGAGAGGTAGAGGGAGAGTAAAAAATAAGAATTGAAGAGTAGAGAGAGAAAGATGTGATGACCGGTAAGGGTTTGGTTTGGTGTGATTTATCAATCACTCTTCTCTCTTGTCTTTAATTCTTTATATTCAAAGCTACTCTTATTATTATGTACTTGATTAAAGAATTTTGATTGCTGTTGGTATTGTTTTGAACAACTGCCATTAATGAAAGAAGAAGAATAGAGCTAAACACTGTGAGGTGTGCCTCTCTGTTTTTGTGTGTGCCACTAAGTTGAGTGCAACATATTCTGGGAAATCATAATTTGGCTTCAGAAAAATCAGTGTATTTAAGACCTGACAGCAAACAGTAGGCAATAGGTCCTCCGTAATGTTTCCAACAATGTTTTTACTAGAATAGCCATCATCACAACTGTTCCACTCAAGAGCCGGAAATTATTATTACCTAAGACTAGTTACGGCTTATTTGAATTGAATTGAATGAACATTTTTCTATGAGATTCATAGTATTTTTGATTAAAATTATCATGGTCAGTACTTTCGAATGAATCACTGGTATCATCACCCAATAATTTTATCATACGGTTTTAACAGATATTATGTTTCCTGGGTGGCTTTTTTTTATGCTTCATTGATGGTCCAAGTAGTACTACCGGTATTATTGGCCAACTTTTGTGGGTGTGGTATAAACAGTGGTGTGGACTGACGACTCGATCAGCAAAAACAGTGGCTCAATTGTTTAGAGCCCATTGTTGGGGTAGTGGGGGTTGACTTCTCATCTCGCTGACTTTTAAAAAGGCTACAATCCATCCACAAAGGAACGGGCAAAGGCGTTCATACTTCATAGTTCATACCACTAAACTAGTTTGACCCGGAAATGTATGTTATGTGTGATGCAAGTGAAAAGTGATGCTTGTTTCACGTTTTCAATTGTATATGATCTGAACGATTGAACGAATCCCCATTGCACACGTCTTGCGTGATTATATGACTAAGTATTTTCTTTATGAACATGTTTCATGGACACCGAGGCATCCTCTGGGTCTGAACAAATTTTAGCGTGTTGTGTTGTGCAGAATATTATAGGACTCTTTTGAGGTCAAGGTGAAGGTGCAAGTTTACTTTCCGTTATCATGAATCCAAATACTTAGACGACTTCACTTGATCTTGACAACAATAACGGGAATTAAGAAATACTACTTATTTAATGTGAGTTATAGAGCAGCAACAACTATTTTTGAACAGTTGCCAGAGAATGAGATGGAATCGTCGTCCACGTTGAAGTTGAACTCTTGGGGTAGTAGTTGGTTGGATCATTTAATATTCATGATTCTTGTGTACCAATAAACCCCATTATTGTTACCTGAAATCATATTGCTATATTTGACCATCGGTCCACCATGAACTAACACATTGCACAAGAAACGAGGCAGAATCCTTGTGCCGTATAAAAACAGCAACATTCTGTCAAGTCTGCTTCCCCGGGACAAATATGAACCACATTTGCAAAGTACATAATCAATGCTGGTCGGCG
Source organism: Papaver armeniacum (assembly GCA_023531295.1). Lineage (NCBI taxonomy): Eukaryota > Viridiplantae > Streptophyta > Magnoliopsida > Ranunculales > Papaveraceae > Papaver > Papaver armeniacum. The sequence continues at coordinate 396,561 of JAJJWW010017180.1, forward strand.
TCAAATGATCAAATCAGCACTTCGCCTATGCCCTGAATTTGAATTTCAAAGCCACTGGATGATCACAGGTGATTCTGCAAAGAGAACAGTAAACTTCCAAAACGAATTTTAGAAATCGAAAAGTGAACTTTTTGTGAAGCAAAATTATTTTGCTTCTGGCTTCGAAATCTGGAGAAACAGAAGCCAGAATGACGACCTCAACTAGAGTCTTGCCCCTCATACCAATCAAAACTTTTGCACAAGGCAAGTCCCGGCTTATGAAATCAATTTTGCGTAAGAATGACGTGGGCAATTAAGATGAAACACTAAGGTACAAATTGTACAATTAGAGTTTATCTTCTTTAGCAACAAGGATAGAGCAAGAGAATTAAAAACATGATTGGTGAGACTTGAGAGTGATTAGTTTTCCTTTGAAACTGTGGAGTCATTTTCATGATCTTAAGATAATAAAGTTGCGTGCCCACCATCACTAACTATAACTATAAACAAGCTTTGACATTTCAAAATAAATGGACTTTAGATAATGAAATATACAAAAGGCAAATATAATTATAACTAGAGATATTTTTTTTTGTAGAGGGGCGGCCAAGAAAAAAAATGCCGACAGAACACGAAAATACGAATCGGTGTTTCTTAAAATTGGATCATTGTCATGTAATTTAATGTTCTAGTCAAATATATGTAACGACATTATAACAACGATATTGGACTATATTTTCAAAATATTTAAGTATTATATGTGTTGTTATAAAAATAAGCCAGCATAAAATGTCAAAAACTAGCTAGAATAGTGATTCTGTTATGAAATATACACAAAATGTGATGTATTATGCCTTGTTATATGGTATACTTGTGCATGCTATGACGTGCTTTCTTAACGTGATGGGCTGGGCTGGGTCACGTGCTTATCCGTGCCGCGTGTTGTCTGCCGTACCATCGCGGCCGATTAACTAACATGACATGAAACTAACCGCCCATGAAACTAACGTGTTGGCCGTCTTTAGGCTAAATCACGTCGGCCGAAATTTGGTCGGGCCTCGATTTTAACGTGTTGTGATGGGTTGTGCTCGTGCTGGCACAGCCAAATTTACACCTCTGCCCAAGACACTTTCAACCATAACTATATTATTGTTACAAGTAACAGGGAAAAACAGAGAAGAAAAGTCGTATTTCATTTCACATCAAAATTTTAAGATTATCTATTCCAAGGTCAGGACATTGGCATTATTTAGCGGAGGCAGCCTAAGTGACATCAATATCCCATCCTTTGTTTCATTGACTGATTCTTCTAATAAGACTTAAAGAAAGATGATTGCAAGGGTGTGTTATAAGCCTAAAGAGCTAGCAGTCTCAATGAGCGTCACTTCTGGACACTGTATTCATATGTTGTCTCGGCCGTGCCACTTCAGCATCTATGGTGCAAGAAAAACATAAAATATGTATTGCGGTTTTAATTGTTATTAAACAAGGGAAATTTGAAATTAAACTAAACAATAAGAAGAAAATAAAATGAAAATGAGAATCATCCTGAATATTCCGATTGTACATTGTTTCTCTAAAGCTGTTACGCAACGGTTGACTACTTAAGCTTAACCTAACTTCTAGCTATTAAAAATGTCTTCAATAGGCAACTAGTAGGGGTAGAAATATTAATTAGACAATATAAAACAATAACCTTGCATTTTTAGGGGCGACCCCAAAAGAATTAGGGGCGACTTTTTTATTCCCAACCCATATACACCGTTAAGGGATGTCCAAAAACGCGGAGAATACGTTAATGCCCTTACACAATCGGAAGCTATTTTGTTCCCGATTATAACAACGCAATCGGAAGCTTAGTAACTATGTTATACTACCGATTATTATCGATTTTGTGCCAAGCGCGTATCTTGCTTCTTTATTAATCGGTAGGAAAAATAACCTCACTAGACTACCGATTATAGTAGCTCCTAAATACCCAAAATTGGTGATTTCGCCAAGAAAGAAATTTGGGGCAACTGTATAATCGGAAGTCTTATTAACTACCGATTATTCTAGTTCCCAAATTCGAAAAAAATGACATTTCTGCAAAAACAAAATTTGGGGCAACTGTATAATCGGTAGGTTATTAGCTACCGATTAATATAGTTCCCAAATTCGAAAAAAAAATGACATTTCTGCAAAACAAAATTTGGGGCAACTGTATAATCGGAAGTTAAAATACTTCATTTGACTACCGATTATACAGTTGCCCCAACAAAATACAGCCGTTGGAACTCTAAACTCTATATAAGGATTGTATCCTTTTACTCTCTATGGAACACAAATACCTTTAAACTCTCTCAACATCATCTTCAACATAATGGCCCAACCATTCATTAATCCCTACGGAGTTCACGATCGAAGAAGATTTATCTTTATGTAGGCGCTATGTTCAATTCTATCCGAGACGAGGAGAAGAACGCAGGCAAGGAGGCATAATGAGTATGAGTTATTGGGGGAAAATTCACGAAAAAATTCTGCGACGACACCCCAGAACTCCAAAACAACCGTCACTCCATTGATCTTTTCGCCGAGTTGGTTCAATAAATGGACACGTCCAAGAATTCGTCCATTTAACTTATCTTGTGAATCAATATCGATTGAGGGGTGAAACCAATGATGAGGTTATAGAACGATCTCTCGGGGAATGGCGGAGATGGAAAAGATCAAGCTTAGTTATGAAGCTCATTTTAGAATCCTTAGGGAGATGGAAAGATTTAATCCGTTTAGGACTCGTCCAACACGTCCGCGACGCTAATCGCCATACCTCGTAATAGAATTGCGGGAGTTCAATGTAAAATTATGATGATGTGTAGGTGATATTGTTATGAATTTCAAAATATTTATGATAATCGGAAGTTTTAATTGTTGATATAACTACCGATTATACTCCAACGGCTAGTTCGTTCAAAAGAAACTAGCCGTGCCTCGAAAACCAAACACAATCGGTTGATAATACATATTTATAAACCTCCGATTATACTACTCTAATGAAACTGGGAACTCTGTTGACAAAACATCCTATAATCGGAAGCATATAACAATACATATTTACCGATTACAAATATGACTTGTAAGCAATCTTTCCCCTTCGTGTTCCGTAGGGAATTTATGTACACTAAATTGCATAGAAGCCTTAATCTTTATGAGATCACGATTGGTGAATTCATGGATTGCTTCTTGGATCGACACAACTCCATTTTGACTACCTAGAAGTATTTTCTTTAATCGGCCATGAGACCCCTAACTTAATGCTTGTCGCCTCGTTCTTGAAGTTATGATATTCATATGTCCATGCATACACAAACCTCTCCTTAATCGGTAACCATTGTGTTTTACAATACTCAACGGGTTTTGGGTAGTCCTTGTAATATTCTTCCTCAAATTTCTTCAAGTTCCTTTCGTAAATTTCTCGGTCATTGACCAAACGATCTTGTCCCATGCTTTCATGAACGATCTCCAAATTATCCCATCCTCCTTCCATTTTTCATCAAATAACCTCTTCTCTTCCTCTCGTTCTTCCTCGGTTAATTTACTAATGCGCTCATCCTCTTCCTTCGACCTCTTGGTACCCTTCCTTGGTTTTTTAGCTTGGAAATGGCGATGGCAATTGTGTACGAGGTTGCATTGAATGTGCCACGTACACTTTGCAAGTTTCGGGCTTCGGGAAACACTACCGCTATTGCATGCATTAAGGCTTGATCGTTATCCGTTACAATAACCCTTGGAAAATCATCCCCATTGTAAATGGACTCGGCGTCTCAAAGCATCCAAATGAAACTCACGTTGTTCTCATGATCCATTAAACCCCATGCAATCGTAAACGTGTTTTTGTCCGAAGTGTGACAAGCAATGTTCAACAACGGCATGTTATATTTGTTTGTCTTGTAAGTGGCATCTATCAACACAATTTGATGAAAACACTCGAGCCAATTTTATCATTTCGGGATGTGCCAAGAAAATACGTACCACTTTACCATCCTTTTCTTCCGTTCTTAACGTGTAGTCGTGTAACTCGGCTAACCATGCGATTGTTGCATGACCGTTCTACCATCCCATTCCGTCCTTTTGATCGTAGCTAGGGCCGACTTAATTGTAGATAAAGAAGACAAGTTGTCAGGGGTCGTCCCGCCTTTATTTTACTTAAGATCGCTCGCCTTTTGGATACGCATAGACCTCACCGTCTCCATTTCACGTGGTTTTAACTTCGCAACCATTACATGTCCAATAAGAGTATCCGGATCATCGTGGTTGTGACAACCATTAACAACTTTAGACATTTTTCCAATCTTTACTTTCCTTACCATCGGGCTTATAGAAGACAATCTTAAATGGGCATCCAATCTTCTTCGTATGAGTTCGGTACTTCTTCCTCCGAGTCTTCCTTACATACTTATTATTCTTTCCCTCGTGACTCTTCTTCTCCCCACCTCGCTCACATACCATTTCAAACCGAATATTCTTAACGCAGCGGTTCGAACTACCACGCACATCTTCTCTTTTGCCTTGTTCATAAGCCGTTCCTTGGCCTCCTTCTTACTTCCAAATATCTAAATGGGCATATTACAAAACAAAAATAATAAGCATAACCATCTAACATGCACGATTGGAAAAAGAAAAGATAATTCATGACCATACCAAATCGTTTGCATAGTGTAGGGAAGTATCGGGCCTCAAATAATAATCGTCATCAACGCTACAATGACCTACGCACAACAACAACAAGTTATGCATTAGCAATCGGAAGGAAGTTTGGATAATAAGTAAACGATTGTAACACAATCGGTGATTTAATACTATAAAAAGTAACCGATTATAATAAATCGGTAGTCATGTACGCATATAGTCTACCGATTAACGACATACGAAAATGAACAATTCTTCCGTGTAAAAACCTTGATAATCGGAGGGACTATAAATTCATGAACCAACCGATTATTATATACCAATAATCGGACGTTTATTCATGTAGAGAACTTAGATTATGAGAAATTGAAGCTTTCAATTTGGGGATTTTTTCATATTCGGCATATTAATACATCAAAATATACCCGATTATTGATAATCGGTAGATATGTTACTAAATTAACTACCGAATATATGTCGTTCATGTCATTCAATGCATGCGAAATCGAATTTTCACGTTCGAAAACACACACAAACGCACGTAACATGGATAACATGGGTATTAGAGTTTGTTAACAACATACCCGTATGTTTGATGAATCGTTAGCTTCGATGGGTGATTCTCCATTTTCTTCCATGAAAGCGTCGTCTAGGGTTTCATCTCCATCAAAGTTTGGATCATTCAACATATACCCCAAATCGTCATCTCTAAACGGTAGTGAACCTTGAAATTCAACAACTTCACGTCCTCCTTCTTCGTACCCATCCATGTTTATGGAAGTTGGCAAAAATGGGAAGTTGGCAACATATACCCACTTCTTCTTCTTTTTTCTTCTTCTTCTCTCACTCAATCGGGAATTACCTCACGATGAGTCAAAATTTCCAAACACTAATATATAGACTGACCTACCGATTACAGAGTTTGCTTCCGATTATTGAGTGAAACTACCGATTATTGTTTTGGCTACCGAATATTATAGTTTTTGTCAGAGGTTGAATCCCTGACCACTTATAATCGGTAGTGTATAAGTTTTATTATCTACCGATTATGTCAGATTGCAAATTAAAGCAAATAAGGATTTTAGAAAAAACTCATTTTGGGGCAACCTATAATCGGTCGTTTGTGGAACCTATTTGGCTTACGATTATGGCTACATCCAAATCACGAACCACATGGTTATGCCTGGATCTGTACACTCAAAACCTATGGAATTTGGCAAGGGTTCGATCTGGGGCTCCTTATAATCGGTAGGTTGTTGAGTTGGATAGACTACCGATTATGGTATATTTCAAAATTCATCACATGAAGGATTTTAGAAAAAACTCATTTTGGGGCGACCCATAATCGAATGGTTTGGTAATATATTTAACTCCCGATTATGGCTGCATACAAAACACGAACCAAGTGGTTATGGCTGGCTGTGTGCACTCAAAACCCATGAAATATGGCAAAGGTTGGATCCGGGGCTCGTTATAATCGGTTGTTTATATAATTATATACCCTACCGATTATGGTATATTTCAACATTCATTACGTCAAGGATTTTAGAAAAAACTAAATTTGGGGCAACTTATAATCGGTAGTTTATGTAACCTATTAGGCTTCCGATTATGGCTACATCCACAGCTCAAGCAAAGTGGTTATGGTTGGCTCCGCACCTCTCAAAACCAATGGAATTTGGCCAAGGCTGAATATGAGGCTCCTTATAATCGGTAGTCTTACAAGTTGGATAAGCTACCGAATTATAAAAGGGATTATTGGTCAAGTATCTACACAACAATCGGTAGGTATATTTTAATTTAACCTACCGATTGCATGTTTACCTACCGATTATGGTGTTGGCTACTGGAATTATATAAGGGCATATTGGCCATTTCGAAAAATCGAAGATAAGGGGTAGCTTAGATTTACGTTTGGGTGACCTTTTTTGTCTTTTAGTGTCGCCCCCTAATTCTTTCGGGGTCGCCCCTAAAAGTGCCAGTAACAATAACATTATGTGGTTACCCTAAATAATATCAGTTCAATGATTCAAGCAAGTACCTAAGAAAATCATAACAGTCATAAGATTATGACTCTCAACAACCAATTTAAAGATATTTTTCTTCGTATTCTTACTCCTGTAATTATCATAACCTAGACTATAAAGGGAAATGTATCTTTTATTTATATATATATTTTATATTATATAAAGCCAACTACCCTTAGTTGAAATTTTACTATTTTACCCCTGTTTTTATATATTAGATACCCATTAAGCAAATCTCTAGGGGCATAATAGTAAATCTACGAATTAATAGTATTACACACTTACCCCTCTTAAAATATTTCAAATGTACATTTGTATAAGAAAATAAGGGCACTAAAGTAATTTAAAGGATCTTAAAAATAAATCTTTAAATTCATCTTCTCTCAGCAACATTGTGATTGTGATTAAATCGAACAGAAGAAACAGATCAATCAAGCCTTCATCAACATAAATAACAGATTACTAAACAATGTAACTTAAACTGTAACTGGAAGTGTACTTATGCTCCCAGGGTGTGTAATAAAGTGGCTGATTGTCTAGCCAAATCAGTCCGCAGGTCTTGTATTATAGGAGAATGGTGGAATGAACCTCCATCCTTTCTCTCTGTAACTTTGGCTAATGATGTAGCTTTTCTTTAATGTTTAATACTCTTTCCGTTTCTGGAAAAATATTACTTTCACTTTTTCAATTTGGCCTATTTTTAGGCTAAAATGAAAAAGTGAAAGTATCACTTTTCCAGAACAGAGGTAGTAAATCTATTCTTTTGTTAAAAAAAAAAAGATTACTAATCCCCGATTTGTCAAAAAAAAAATAAAAAATTACTAATCTCTCCTGTAAAAATAACATTTCCAGAAACGGAGGTAGTAAATATTTTCTTTTGTTAAAAAAAAACAGATTACTAATCCCCGATTTGTCAAAAAAAAAATAAAAAATTACTAATCTCTCCTATAAAAATAACATCAAGTGATTAATTAACTTTTTCTTTTTGGTGTTTAGATAGATGCGACTACGGCTTGAGGTGGTGGTGTTTAAGATTTTACTGAAAGAAGCGGAGTCCTGTAGCAGAGAGGTGGGCAAAGAAAATAGAAGAAAGTTCACCGCTAAAGCAGATGGAGGCAGGGGAAAAAAAAAAGAAGAAAAAAAGGGCGTGGAGACGGTAGTAGAGGAAAGGAAGGAAAAAGGAGAAAGAAGTGTGAGAAAAATCTGATTATTGGGTTTCGTTTTAGGTTTAGGGATAATTATAAACCAATGGGCAGATTCAAATATAAAAGTAAAATCCACGGCTAAGATGGATTCACATAAGTTGTAACACGTGCGGTGTGTTCTTGTATGTGACAAAATGGTCTTCTACAGTTAAATGAGGATGCCAAAGAATGGTTGCTATAAAACATGAACAAAAGTAACTTAATCTGACCAAGTATACATGAATAAATCAATGTGATGCGGGGTTGAATTTCATAAATCGTGTAATGAACCAACTTCCACAAAATTGAAGAAGCATGGAAGACTTGTTCCTTATTTTCTCAAATTACAGCAACAGAAAAAAGAGAAACTCACGGTGACAGTCTATTATAAAATGACTCTGCAGCATCAAAATATGTGATATGGTAGCGCACTCAACAAAAAAATAAAACTGGTGTTGCACTTGTTGGACTTCTTCTGCTTTCCTGAATGTGAGTACCAGCACCTGGGCTTAATTATTCCATCCATGTGGGCTTCCTTAGCGCATTGAGATTATTTGATTAACTTCGAGGCATACAAGGTAATCACAAAATAGAATCACTATGTAGCATATTCAACAATCCCTTATCCATCGTATTTTTATCATGACAGTAATACCTAAATTTTATCAGTGGAATGATAACAATTAGAATTTAGTATCCTTACATTTTTAGGGGAGACCAAAAAAGAATTAGAGGCGACTAATAAAATAAAATAGGGTCACTAAGAAGTAGAATAAGCCCACCCATTATCTCTCATTTTTTATAATGGCTAATATGCCCTTAATAATCGGTAGATAATATGGATAATTTGTAGTTAAGTTTTATATAACTTTTGTTGGGAAAATTATTTGAGCTATTTAGTGTTAAGTTTTACATAATCGGTAGGGTAGTAAATTATTAACTTCCGGTTGTGATAGTCGTCCCTAAATAAAATTTCTCCAAACTTGAAAATTTTGTAATTTTTCATATTTCATAATCGGTAGTTGATAAATTCACTAATCTTTCGATAATAAAATACTTTATCTACCGATTATACTCATTTGTTCCAATAGAGAAGCACAATCGGTAGTTTCGTGATGTTTATTATCTGTCGATTGTACAATTGATAGTTTCTTAATGTACCTTATCTACCGATTGTAGTAGTAGCCCCAAAGTCAAAATTTTCAAAAACCAACAGAATTTTGAATTTCTCTATTTTCATAATCGGTAGTTTCGTGATGTTTATTATCTTCCGATTGTAAAATCTATAGTTTCTTAATATACCTTATCTACCGATTGTGCTAGTAGCTCCAAATTCAAATTCTTCAAAAAACCAACGGAATTTTGAATTTCTCTATTTCATAATCGGTAGTTTCGTGATATTTAATATATGCCGATTGTAAAATCAGTAGTTTCTTAATGTACCTTATCTACTGATTGTGGTAGTAGCCCCAAATTCAGCTTTTTCAAAAACCAACGGAATTTTGAATTTCTCTATTTTCGCAATCGGTAGTTTCATGATTTTTATTATCTACCGATTATACAATCGGTAGTTTCGTGATGTCTATTATCTACCGATTATACAATCGGTAGTTTCTTGATGTTCCTTATATATCGATTGTGGTAGTAGCCCCAAATTCAAAATTTTCAAAAACCGATGGAATTTTGAATTTCTCTATTTCATAATTTTCATAATCGGTAGTTTCGTGATGTTTATTATCTAGTTTCTTGATGTTTCCTTATATACCAATTGTGGCAGTAGACCAAAATTCAAATTTTTCAAAAACCAATGGAATTTTAAGTTTCTCTATTTTCACAATCGGTAGACACAGGTGGATTATACCTACCGATTGTGCTTAAATTTTAGTACAGAGAAATGGAATTTTTTGACGCAAAAGTAATCGGTAGATAGGAATCTATTTTACCTACCGATTCTGGTTGATGTTCTTCATTTCTTAAGAACATCAACCATAATCGGTGGATAAAATCAACTTTATACCTACCAATTATGTTTCTGCAACTGTAAATCCTAGAAAAAATTTTGATCAATTTTTTGATTTCAAACAATCAAATCCTAATTTTGGATCACAACTATTAGAGCTTCTCCAGTGATGAATGTGGATTCATATGTGGCATCACTTTTAAGACATTTTTTGAATAAAATCATAAACATTAGGAAAAATAAAATTTTATCTCCAACTCATAAAGTTTTATATTATTTTTGTACTTCTTTGTAGGCATACAATTGGTTAAAATCCTTTCCATTTTTATTTTTCAATGATTTTTATTAATAAAAGTGTGACTAGAATGGAAAGACATCCTCGAAGTGAATGTCTAAAACTAGAGGTTCACCTAGAGGATGTCCAACTTTTTTTTGCCACATCATCTTCACATCAATCGGTTGGAGATGATTTTTGATAAATATGGTTGTGGATCCTACGTTAATTAGGATTTTTTTTCTTCACACACATTCCATTGGAAAGGCTCTTATCATTTATCCGCTTTGTTTGTTTAACTCGAATTTATTTTTGATGTTCTAAGTTTCAGCTTTAACTTTAATAGATCTGGGGTTTTGATTTAAAACAATTAATCCTAAAATTTGTTGGATAACGATATTTGGTTTCAATCAAAATTAAAACGATGAAAAAAAAAATTAGTAGAGAAAAGAAGGAAAAGATGAATGTTATGATTATGATTATGAAAATAAAGGATATAGGTTTAGATTTAGTATAAAGGTGAAGGACAATATAGAAGAATTCTATTTTTAAGACATGCCATAGCCACTTTCCATGGATTGCTATAAAATAGTCGCCCCTAAAAATGCCATGTTTAATATTAATGATTAGTGGTTATTATAGTTTTAGTTTTAAAGGGAATTATTTTCTTTTGAAAGATAGTTAGGGTTTGTTAAAAAAGAAAAATAAATTAGGCTTTTGAGATCAACTGAACTAATAGATGATTAAGGTTTATTAATACATATGTACACTTCTAACGAGGCTTAATGTCCTTGTTATAAATAGAATTCGTCAAAAAATTGAGTTTTTACAACCTAGATCAGTTGACCAGATGAACGGTTCGGCTGATAACTTGTCAGCCGAACTTTTTTAAAAAAATAATAAAAATTCCTAGGTTCGGCTGACAAGTTGTCAGCCGAACGTAGGGTGTTTTCCGTTTTGAAGAATAACCAGAGGTTCGGCTGATAACTTATCAGTTGAACCTAGGTATATTTTCAAAAAGGATAGGTTTATCTAACAAGTTATCAGCTGACAAGTTATCAGCCGAACTTCACTCTGAAACTGGCGAATTTAGGTTCGGATGATTCGAAAGAAATGTTAAACAGCCGAACTTAGTGTGTTTTTGCACAAATTGAAGTTCGGCTATCATTGTCATGTTTAATTATCAGTTGAACTTTTCATCAGCACTTTCAGAATGAAGAGCAATGAGCAGTTTGACTGATAAATAGTTTCAATTTTCAGCCGAACTTTGATGTGTCTGCTGTAACACCTTGGTTTCTTAATTTAAACCTAACGTGTCAATCAAACCTATATAATCATACTTGGGTTTGTGGGAATTACTTTGTACATAACCTTACTCGAATTGATATCTTCTTCTTCTTCAATTTGCGGATTAGAAGAACAATTTGAATGTTTACGATTCTTCGTGCAAATCAGTTTATTGTTGTGTTTAATAGACGACCAATGTTTTATGAATCGAGGATGATGAAGTAAATAGTGATAAAGAAAAAGAACTCTTAATGGCACAATGAAGTAAATAATGATAAAATTGGTAGTCCAGTTCCGGTAGCTTGTTGATTTCTTAGACATCAGCCATGCTCGTTAAATGTACTCTCTTGTTGTTTATTTAAAATAAAAGGGACCCGAGCTAGCAGCAACACAAAACTGGTTTTGGGCTTTTGAGCATATCTTTGTTTATTCTTTCTCGGTTCCGACTGGTTTCCCCCCTTTTCCTCTTCTTAAAAATTTCTCTCTGGAAAGTTTTTTTGAGATTTATTCTTGAAGATTGATGATGATGTTGATGGAGATGTTAAATGTATATTTGGATTATTTCATAAAAAAAAAAAAAATTGGGTATCATTAAAGTTATTCCAATTTTTGTGAAAGTTGTGGAATTTATTTAGGGATATTTGAAAAGAGTTTTCAAAACAAAGCATGAATTTACAGTAGACTACAAATCTTTTAGAATCAAAACCCTAGTTACATCGAACCCTAAAAAGGTTAGCAACTGGAGTAATAGATTCATCAAAAATTTGATGGAGGAGGGAATACCCAAAACTGAAAGTATGGTTTTGTTTTCGTCGGTAAAGGAAAACCTACCTTTGTTCGTCGCCGCACATCATATTGACATAGAGAAGCATGTTCGGAGTTATTCTTTCTTGTTGTGTTTCTTGAACCATACGAAGGCTTGATTTATCCGTTAAATAGAACGCCGTAGGGAAGGTGTGAAGATTTTAACATTTTTTTTTCACTTTGTCTTCTTCTCTTCTTTTGATTACTCATTTTGGTTTTCTCTTCTCTGTTAATTTGGGTATGAGTGAACCATGTTGGGGGGGAAATAGGAGAAATTAAGACATTATTATATTTCTTTATAACATTATAAGTTAAATCATCAAGTCTTTTAATTGATTATCAAATTACCGATCATCATATTTCGACTTCTATATTAAAATTAAAATTAAGAACATAGATTGGATCGTCGATTATAATTATCTTTTTAGGGAATAACTTATTTTGCATAAGTTATTAATGATAATATTTTAATAAATTATATTAATTGGACATAATGATTTATAGTATCCCTTCAGGCCTAAAGGAAAGCAACCTCGGGATTTCAAAATATAAGTAGAAACCGAAAACATGTCGAGTTACTAAAACTTCTTGCTGAATCTTTTGACATGTGGCAAAAGATAATTGTGTTAACAAAGCAAACACATATTGAAACATATGGCAACATTGAAAGAGAAATAGATGAAGTACTTGATTTTAAGCTTATTATTAGAGACTTTACTTCCTAAAATGCCCAAGAGGAGAATTTTACTTCTAATCGGAAAATTTATTTTTCGAGTTCATCTATCTATTCTATTAAGCTTATAGTTATCATCTAATGAAGTAAATACTAATTTATTTACTGCGTTAAAAAAGTGATCTAACAACTTTTGTTTTATATATGCCCCGGTTTAGAGGGAATCGTTTCAGAATCAATTACGGGGCATGAACATCACTGGGCCGTCTCTGACTATTAACTTATAGACTTAAACTATTTTTTATACTTCCCTGTACTTTTAAGTTTTTTCTTGCTCCTAAAACATGAGGTCAGTAATATTAGTCCTCAATCATATCACTCATTCTGTTATCCGAGCATGTATGAGTTACGGTGCCAGTTCGCTACTCCTAACCTTCTGTTATATTAAAGTGATACTGTGAGGAAAATATAGACAAGGTGTTTCTTGTAGTATCAACTTTTACATGATTAATAAAGACCATATCGCCTGGAAATTACGTAAAACTGCTTGACCTTGTTGAAGAAGTGGATCATGCACATAGTAACAAAAACAAGAAGGCATAATTGTAAGGTTTTTTTTAACACTGAGAGATTTTTTCTTTAAAAAAAAAGTTTATTACTTCACCACTACTATGGATATTGAAGGCATAAAAACAACCAAATAAATATAGCACCATAATGGAACTGTAGTGGTCGAGACTTAGAAATACAAACCAATGTGAGAGGAAAACCTTTATTACGTCATCACCTCGGGTCAGTTTTTTCTATTTCCTCTGCCTAGCATAAACTTCCATATAGGAGGGTAGAGCACTGCTCGGTCGAACTCGCGAGCGTTGATATCTCAAACTTAGTTGCCAAAACTATAAGTCTTGATTTCTAGTCTACTTATAGCTAAGTCTCGGATTAGGATAGTAAGTTTCGTTGAGCATTAGACTTCACGGCATTCATCGATTGAAGACGAACAGCTACTAAGGGGAGATTGTGGAACTTCATCAATAAAAGGTATGTGGAGACTTGAACTCATCTATCACTCAAAAGTCTATCTACTCTATCTCTTATTTGAGACAAAAGTCGTATAGCTATATAGACTTCAATTATACACATTTGATATTTCGAGCTGAGTTTAACTCGCTTACATATTTAAATATGTGTTGGTAAGCTTTCGCTTTAACCAAGTTCATCTTATATTATTAACGAAAGTCAAAAGATGATCCTGTGAAAAATCGCCTGGTAACATCTTACATGATTTGTGAGTGACAGTCATTTTATGTAGACTCGGAATGTTTCGTATTGATCATTCGATCACTTGAAAATTTCTTTGAAGCTAATAGTTTGTGTGAGACAGCTATTCCCGTCTTCTAAGAATGTTTCAATGGTTGAAATAAGAGTTTAGAACAATTGGATATAAGCACAATATGCGGACTTGCATATGTATAATCCAAGTCCGGAACCATGATATGCATACCCGTATGCGTACTGATTGGTTTAGCCAAGGTCCGGGAACTCAGTACGCATACCGGTACGCGTACTAGCGTGAGGTTCAAGTTCCGGGAATTTACTGAGTTTGTGGTATGCGTACAAGTTCGCGTACTGGCGAATCCAAACTCGGTCCGGCTACTTAGGTATGCGAAACCGTTTGCATACTTAAGTAGGTTATGTTCTAAAATTGGCTTGTTCATGAACTTATACATTTATATAATAAGGAATGCAATCTTTTGCAAACCGTGGCTATATATTATTCATGAATTGATTCGAGTGAATCAAAATCGATTTTTGCTTCAATTGTGTCTTGTATATTTCTATGAGAATATAAACAATTGAAGAACTCTAGAACTAGTTTCATTTGAGTCATTTGATCTAGTTATGGTTAAGATGAATATGGTTGTGTTGATGATGGTTAAAGGGTAAAATCGTAAAACCCCAAATAACCTAATGTCACCAGTAACACATTTATTAGGACATTTAATGCATGTAGTCAGTAATTAATAGGGGGTATTTTTTTAAATTAGGGTTACAACGAACAAAACCCTAATTCCCCTCCGTGCCAATGGAAAATCATGCCAGCCACACCTAGCCCAAGCTAGCCGCGCCATGCCAAATGCACTATGCCTTGGCCCTAGCTACGCTAATCACACCACGTCAAGCCAAACACACTTACCTTGGCCCTATCCACACCTCTGTGCCGATGGCAAATTATGCCAGCCACACCAAAACGCGCCAAAACATGCCAACCATGTTAGCCGCACCTCCGTGCCAATGGAAAATCATGACAACCACACCTAGCCCAAGCTAGCCGCACCTCCGTGCCAATGGAAAATCATGCCAGCCACACCAAACGCGCCAAAGCATGCCAACCATGCTAGCCGCACCTCCGTGCCAATGGCAAATCATGCCAGCCACACTTAGCTCCGAGCTAGCCGTGCCATGCCAAATGCACCCGCCTGGCCCTAGCTACACTAATCACGCCACGCCAAGCCAAACACCCTTACAGCCGCGCCATGCCAAAGTAGCGCCCACACCTAGGCTTGCAAACCATGCAACCTAGGCCAAATTGGCCACGCATGCCATTGGCACATGCCAACACGCTGTGGTACCTTTTCCTACCAAGGCGCGACCCAAGTTGGCCACGCATGCCATTGGCACATGCCAACACACTCATTGGTAGCTTTTTCTACCAAGGCGCGACCCAAATTGGCCACGCATGCCATTGGCACATGCCAACACGCATCGCTGGTAGATTTTCTTTACCAAGGCGCGACCCAAATTGGCCACGCATGCCATTGGCACATGCCAACACGCCCATTGGTAGCTTTTTCTACCAAGGCGCGACCCAAATTGACCACGCATGCCATTGGCACATGCCAACTCGCTCATTTGGTAGCTTTTTCTACCAAGGCGCGACCCAAATTGGCCACGCATGCCGTTGGCACATGCCAACACGCTCGCTGGTAGCTTTTTCTACCCAGTAGCGGCCCAAATTGGCCACGCATGCCATTGGCACATGCCAACACGCTGCTGGTAGCTTTTTTTCTACTGGGCGCGGCCCAAATTGTCCACGCATGCCATTGGCACATGCTAACACGCACCGTGGTAGCTTTTTCTACCGGCGCTGGCCCAAATTGGCCACGCATGCCATTGGCACATAACACGCGCTCATTTGGTAACTTTTTATACCAAGGCGCGACCCAAATTGGCCACGCATGCCATTGGCACATGCCAACACGCTCGCTGGTAGCTTTTCTTACCAGGCCACGGCCCTAATGGCCGAACACACCATTGGCACTTGCCACATACGTCACTAGCAGGCATTGCCACTTACACTCAACGTACAACCTACCACCAAGGCATTCCGCACATGCCACACACGCCACTAGCAGCTCTGGCATTGCCACTCGCACTCAAGATGCAACCCGCAACAAAGTCATTCCGCACATGCCAATGGCACATGCCACACGCGCCACTAGCAGCCCACTTGCACTCAAGGTGCAACCAACACTCGAGATATCAACACAAACTGGGGGATTCTTTCCAGGGTTTTGGTTTGGCGGTCACAGCTTGCAGCGTACACTACGCTCACATTAAGAAAGCGTGAAAAGGAATAAAGCGGTCAAATAAATGAGGAAATAATGGTGAAAACGTTTTTCACCCATTAACACCATGCGGTTTACCACCTCCTCCCATTATTTCACCCTTTACTCTCTTCCTTCATGAGGCCAGGGTACGTTTCAATCTCGACTTGTATAAATAGGTCTTACCTATTTCCACCAGACACAGGTCTCGGTCAGAGAAAATACAATACTCTCAGAAAAGGCAACTTTGCAAGCTATCCGAAAGCTTTCATCTCTTGCAAGCTTCCTAAGCTTTCACTTTCGATACAAGTCGAGACACCACTCTCCCAGCACTATTCAGCCTCAACACCTTTCTTTGCTTCCCTCCCCAAATCAACCCTTCTCCTCCACTTTGTGACCGAAGCAAGTCCGGAATGGCCATTTCTTGGTTTAGGTAGGACTTGTATGCATTGATCTCTCGAATCTATAAAGTGCTCACGTGCAACACATTTGTTTAGGGTTTAAACCAGTTTCTCACTCACCTACCGAATTTACCGAAATCGGCGGAAACGATTTTCACCTATAAACAATTGGCGACCACAGCGGGAGGATTGATCTATCGGCTACAATGTCAGACTGTCGATCTCGTTCTTCGACCCAGATGTCAAGATGGTAGGGGAAGACCACTCAATCCGAATCAACTGCCAGACAACCCGGTTACCAGTTGTAAAAACTACACCAGAAAACTGGGGACTCTGAACATGCTACCAGCGATTGGGGACTCTCTAAAGATGCTACCACTCAATCCGAATCAACTGCCAGACAACCCGGTTACCAGTTATAAAAACTACACCAGAAAACTGGGGACTCTTAACATGCTACCAGCGATTGGGGACTTGCTGGCGATGCTACCAGCAAAGCTGCCTTTTACTTGGAGAGGGCGTGTTCGCAAAAACCTATGAAGTGAGTAAAATTAGACTGGGCAAGATATACCATCTATTTTTAGGTTCTTAGTAAAACCGTCATACTATTGCGTCTTGTGCCTATTGCTAGCATACACTTTCATAAAAGCAATATTACTTTCACAAAACATAATCAGAGTTATATTATCAAAACCATTCATCCCAGAAATAATCCAATATCCTCAAAAGCTACCAGCTGTCTATCAAAAACCGGTCGAACTTTGAACCCGGGACATCCAGATTATGTTGTCTCAAAAAAGAAAAGAGAAAAAAAGAAGAAGAACCTAAATGAAAAGTTTAACAGAGAAACAATCAAGGAAAATCATTCAACAGGTATGCTTTTCTTGAGAAAGTCAACTTTGCGTCCTCAAGAGCCGCTCTCTTCATAGTTAACATCTTAGAAAGCTTTTGAGTTCTACCTCCTGTCGTGCAATCTCCTCGGCGGAAAGGCTTTCGATTGCTGCATCTTTCAACTTCTGGATCTCAGCAAGGCCTTCGACAAACTATGAAGTGTTGAACTCCTTTCTACGCACACGTCGCGATGGTGCTCCCGGTCGGCAATAACGTCTTGTAGAACGGTGTGACCAGTCACCTCACGCATATCCTCGATGGAAGATAAAGCCTCTTCCACACGCTTAACCAGCGCAAATCGACTAGTGACTTTCTTGGTTGTGGCCATATGTCCGTACTTCTCCCATCTCGTGTACAACGCCTCATACTTAGCCAAAGACGCTTAAAACCGCTAACCAAAGACATGACTGGATAAGGAACCAAGCACAGGGGATCAAAAATGGCGCCTGCAAATGGCCTCACGACTCAAAGGGTCTTCTTCCATGTCTACTGGAAAGAACCATCGTGAGAATCATCCACCGTTTGAACCACATCTGTGCCCGGCAATTGGCTAACTCCCATCTCCAAGTCATCGGCGGTGGTCACCAAAGGAAAGTTTTCATGTGGCTCCACCCCAGAATCGTCCTCCGAACCGGATTCCTCCTGCGAACTTGAGTTAGACATTTTTCAAAAGAAGAAATGGAAGAAAAAAGAAAAGAAGCGCGAAACTCACCGAACCACTTCCCGAAAAAGAACCAAAGGTCTTTGCCAGGAGGAATCACTCTCACTTGTCGAACTTTCTTCTTTCTCGACTCATCACCTCTATGAGTAGGCTCGGTCCGCCGGAATTCTTCGATGAAATTGCCGTCTCCCTCGGCAACGTGCAAGGGCAGCGAAAGCATTAACACTACCGAAGCCCTGGAAGAAACAAGACACATGTTTTAAGCGAGAAATTCACGTGTTTTGAGACAAACCAACAAGGAGGCGACACATACCCGTTATTGGAAGAATCAAAGACACGAGAGTCTGCGGGAGGATCTTTTGAAACCGTCGGAACTCCGCCAAGACGATTCTTCGTTCTCTGTTCCTTTGCTCGGGACTTTCCGAACTGCCGAGGCAACTTTCGCTGGGATCTCTCAACATTGGATACTTTTTCAAAACTGCTGGGAAGGTTTACAACGAACATTCTCCACCACGTGATTTACGAAATCTTGGATCATAGTGAACTCATCGCACAGAACTCATTATAGCCAAAAGTCGCGAAGTTACTCTTCCCGTACGAAAGAAGGGAAGGCGGATACCCGGCTCAAGGGCACCGGGCATTGAGGGCGGCATGCAATGAATCCTTAGGAAGCACCGGCTGGTAAGAAAGAGGCACCCCTTGATCGAAACCCATGTGACGAGCAAGACGGCCAATATTGTAAGTAGCTATTCAAGAAGACCCCATGAAGAAAGACAGCATATAGCCGGACATGCAGCTTTGAACAAACAAGTTTTCACCAACATTCAAGCTGCCGCGGAAGATAAAGACATGAGCGGAGCGAGAAGCAAAGGTGTCAATTTGAGTCACCGACCTATGGACCGGATCCCATGGGCGAAAATTGATTTCATGCGACTTATCGATAAGACTAACCAAGCTCATGCCAACTCTTGGACGCTTGTTCACCCATCGAAAGATTCGGGAGCGCCCCAACTCGCGGGGATCGAAGGCAACAGTTTAGGAGCATACTTCTCAAAGTGCTCCCATAGCCATACTTGCAGGGAAAGCAACGTGCACATATGAATCCACTTTCATGAAACCATTGAAACTCGCATGTTCGCAACTAGGTGATCCAGATGCACATACATGGAACCAAGGAATAGCTTACCAATGGGAAGAACTTCACCTTTTGCTAACTTCACAAAGAATCACTAGCAACTCGGTCTTATTTCCTTCTTGCAGGCAAATGGCATCAAAAATGTCTCTAGACAAACGGGAGAGCCAAAAATGCTGCAACATGAAGATCTTTGCTTTTGTTTAGGTTCCACTCATCCTAAAACCATTGAGATATCCACCAGCTATAAAAGCACCTTTCATCCTCTTTCCGGACAGAATCCTTCGACTTCGAAGTGGAGTCTTTTCGAGCGTAATCTCCCAACTTAGCGGCAAGGTCTTCCGCATCTTTCCTCACTTTCGGACAATCGGATATTAAGATTCCTGCCACCGGAAGATTGACAAAGAGAGCCACACTCTCCAAAGAGAAAGTTATTTCACCCCATCTACATATGATCGTATGGGTGTCCGAACACCATCGGAGATGAAAGCAACCAAGCCCGGATATCCTTCCTAAACTGGAGATTTACTCAAGCTACCACATCAATAATCTGCGCTCGAGTCAAGTTGGTATTTATGTGCTCCCTACTCACCATGAACTCAACCCATCTATCAAAAGAACGCAATGGGCTTTGACACATCCTGAAATAAATGTTGGAAGAAGAGTATACCCCTTTATGAAGACAGAGCCGTATGGTATTCTCTGGGCGAACCGAACGTGTTTTCTTTTCATCTTCACCACCGGTTAACAAAATTGGCACGAAACCTGGGTGATTCTTCCGAGCAGGGCGAGGGTCTAGCAAATAATTCATCATCCGTGTTTGGTTTGGAACTATGAACATCCTTCGATGAGGCGAAATTTTGTTCGGGTAACATCTTGTCGGATTTCTTCAGAAGAAGTTTAGTAACTTGAGATATACGCACACGAAGAAAAGACGAAATTATCTCCCGACGCATAATCGCACTCCAAAAAAAAAAAAAAAAAAAAGGGGAGAGGGTGTATTCTCTACGGGTTCAAAACTGCACACGCGATATTTTCTCTGTGGTTCAAAATTACACGCTTGGTATTTTATACGGGCTCAAGTGCTACTGCGGTATCCTTCTTCGGGTTCAAAATTATATATGGAGCATTTTTCTACGGGGTTCAAACTGCACGCGCAGATTTCCTTCAGACCGAAATTCATATATGCAATATTTCCTATGGGTTCGAAGTCATAGGAAGCACATATACAAAGATTCTTCGGGATTCATATACGGTATTCTCTACTGGGTTCAAAAGCGCACACGATATTTTCTTGGGTTCAAAATTATATATGCAATATTTTATACAGGCTCAAGTGCGTCTGCAGTATCTTCTTCGGGTTCAAAATTATATATGGAGCACTTTCCTCACAGGTTCGATTAATATATGCGGTATTTCCCTCAGTGCATATATACAATATTTTCTACAAGAAGCACGCCAAGAAATTATATGCGCAATATCATTGCAAGGATTATAAAGAAAACGCCTACTCTTAGGGTTTGCACCTACATGAAAAGGGAAACAAGGAAGTACTTGGAAGACATGCACAGGAAGTTTGGTTTTCTTTGTAATTCTGCCGCTAGTAGGAAAGGATGAAAGGAATAAGGTGCAAGATGAGAGAAAGGGGTTTTATATATATAGGTGAAGATTCTGAAATAGGGAAGGATTTCCCTTTACCAAAAATCGTATGCGAGCTCCAAGGACGCCCAACTTCCCAATGCCGCCCAAGTTGCACCGGTCCACCAATTGCGCCCAACTTCCCAACGCGCCTTAAGTTACCCGGTTCCACCAATTGCGCCCAACTTCCCAATGCCGCCAAGTTGCACCGGTCCCACCAATTGCGCCCAACTTCCCAATGCCGCCCAAGTTGCACGGTCCCACCACCGCGCCTAACTTCCCAATGCCGCCCAAGTTGCACCGGTCCCACCAATTGCGCCCAACTTCCCAATGCCGCCTAAATTGCACCGGTCCCACCAATTGCGCCTATCCAAAAGGCAAAGACCGCCAAGTCGCGCCGTTAAAGCACGTTCCCTTCCCCACCTTGCGCCGGGCCCCACCAAATGAGCACGCTCGGTTTCCCAACTCGCAACAACTTCTCAATGCCTTCCAGCTTCCTTTCTCACGACGACGCCTAACTTCCCAATTGTGCTAGCCTCCAGGTTTGCGCAAAATCGCCGGAGGCAAGGATTCCAAATCCTATTTATAAAAAGGTCGACTAGCCTCCTCAATTCTCTTTGGGTTCTTGTCGATAGTTTGTCACCATCTTATGCTTACCTCGCAACAAAGCTCTGTTCCCGAGCTAAGCGGGGGGACTTAATGTTGATGGTGGTTTTTAAACAAAGGGTAAAATCGTAAAACCCCAAATAACCTAATGTCACCAGTGACACATTTATTAGGACATTTAATGCATGTAGTGATGAATTAATATGGGGTATTTTTAAAATTAGGGTTACTGAACAAAACCCTAATTCCCCCGTGCCAATGGAAAATCATTGACCACACCTAGCCCAAGCTAGCCGCGCCATGCCAAATGCACTCCTGGCTTGGCCCTAGCTACGCTAATCACACCACGCCAAGCCAAACACACTTACCTTGGCCCTATCCACACCACCTCGGTGCCGATGGCAAATCATGCCAGCCACACCAAAACGCGCCAAAACATGC